>JASJET010000070.1:15435000-15504044 GCA_034092305.1 Diaprepes abbreviatus | reverse complement strand
TAATATGCTACGCGGATGATGCGGTCCCCACTCGCAGATAACGAAGACGACCTCCAGAGATTGACACACCTATTTAACGTATCAACTAAGAAGTACAATATGCAGATATCAACGAATAAAACAAAGTGTATGGTAATTTCCAAGGAACCTAGAAAATGTAAGCTACAGATAGAAAATGTCATAATTGAACAAGTCATGAACTTTAAATACCTAGTCATTGACACAACAAGCTGTCGTAACCTTACTGGAGAAATACTGTCACAAAATACAAGAGCCCTACAAGTGGCAGGATGCTTAAGAGACGTTATATTTCGAAACAGATACATGAGAATAGAGGGAAAAACAAAAATATATAAGACCATGATACGACCAATTCTAACTTATGCCACGGAAACAAGAGCAGACACTAAGAAGACAAAGCAGAAAATGAGAACCACCGAAATGAAAGTACTGAGATCAATGCTGAACGTGTCAATCAGAGATAAGCTGACAAATACCTTAATCAGAAAAAAATGTAATATGCAGGATGTGGTCAAATGGACAAAAGAAAGAAAAAGAGGTTGGAAAGAACACGTTGAGAGAATGAGTGAAGAGAGACTAGCCAAAGTTTGTATGTATGGACGACCAAGAGGAAGAAGATTACCAGGACGACCACCAAAGAGATGGGCCCAGAGCTGGTTCTCTTCATCAGCAGAATAAGGCGGATGTAGATAGAATGACAAACAGGATATCCCTAGTCAACGTAGAAGAAGATATATATATATATATATATATATATATATATATATATATATATATATATATATATAGAATATGTATTGTACATTTACATTCGCCTACGTTAGCCAAACGAGTTCACAAGATAGGGAGAGAGAAAAAGAGATAGATAGAGAAAATTGGCCCTAACGCCTTGCCTGTGTAAATGGTGGATCGGGCGCAACTCATCCCTCTGTATCTCGAAAACTATTAACTTTTGGACTTTGTGCCCATAGGAACTTTTGATCAGGATATCTAGAGCTAAAAGATACTGAATTTCCAACGAATTTGACCGGGATCCAATTTCCATTTGGTTGGTGTGGGCGCAACTCATACCTCTGTATCTCGAAAACTGTTAACTTTTGGACTTTATGCCCATAGGAACTTTTGATCAGGACATCTAGACCTACAACATACTGAATTTTCAACGAATTTGACCGGGATCCAATTCCATTTGGTTGGTGCGGGCGCAACTCATCATTCTGAATCTCGGAAACTATTAACGTTTGGACTTTGTGCCCATAGAAACTTTTGATTAGGACATCTAGACCTATAACATACTGAATTTTCAACGAATTTGACCGGATCCAATTTCCATTTGGTTGGTGCACGCGCAACTCATCCTTCTGAATCTCGGAAACTATTAACGTTTGGACTTTGTGCCCATAGAAACTTTTGATCAGGACACTTAGACCTACAACACACTGAATTTTCAACGAATTTGACCGGGATCCAATTTCCATTCAATAGAACTCAAATTTGTTGTATTTATTTTTATTTTTGAGGCAGAAAGTAAGCAAATCAATAAAATAGACATCGATTTTCTTTCGAAATTACTCTTTTCCTGAACGTAATTATAACACAAACGCAGATACTGTTGATCAAAAGAACGTAAGTGAATGTTCCATCCATTAATTTTTCTTTCATTATTCACTACATAATGTTGAATTGCCGCTTTGAACAAATCTAGTCGAAATTAACAAACACAAATAATATTTATTAGTAAAATAAAACGAAAAATAAACGTCAACCACAGAAGCATGCAAATGATGTATTATGTTTTATTGTCGCCCGACCGCCGCTGGCCGAATTTCCCTTTCGCGGTCACGTGGTTTGTACTTCGGCCGACCCCATTCGCGCAACGGTCCCTAACAAATGACCAATTTGTGAAATATTAGTTTTGTAGTTTGGTTGACGTGGGTATACGCGAATACCTAAATTAAGAATTCCCCATTGAATAATATCTGATAACTGAATTAAATTATTATTGTTCCGGACGGCCGGATGTTAAACACGTCTTCTATTTATTACCGTGCTCCAACCAATAATATGCCGACCAGGTAAAATAACAATATAGTTATATTAGGTAATGTATTTGGTAATTTTCTTAAAAGGAGTATGATTACTTTTTCAATATTTTATCGGAAACATTACTTACACAGTTCAATCAAAAAGTTCCGGGACTAATTTCATATAAAAATTACAACTGACGCTATCTATTACCCGACGGCAGAACTATGTAATATCATGCCTTAGTTACCCAGATTGGAGATGGGAGTAATTTCATTTATTGGTCAGCTTGTTCGTGTTTTAACTACTACATCACAATTTCTTCAATGGAGCAAGAAGCCGCAATAAAATTTTGTTTCAAATTGTGAAAGGGCCCTGAAAGCTATTCCAGAAAAGTAGCTTTCCAGATCATTCCAGCGGCTATACGATAGCAGCAAAACTTGTATAGAACGTAGTAGGTTTTTGTAGTCGATGAAAAGTTTTTGTAAGTATTTTGACCCCCTGATTACGAATACTGATGGTGGATTTCCGAAAAATGTTCAGTTAATTTGTTATAAATCAATAAATTGTTAATAACTGCAAAAATACAACTTAATAATTGCCCTTCTCGATTAATTTAGTTCTTAATGAAATTTAGAGCAGCAAACTAATATCAGATTCATTTTAGGCATTACTTTTACTCGGTAAAAAATAAATTTGAGCTTAAACCTTTGATAATTCAGTAATCCTTGAAGGATTGTTTTCATAAAATGAAATTAGTGAATCTTACTTCCTCTTGCTCGGGGGGGGGGGACTAACAGAATTCCTTTGTTGACACGTGCAAACTACCAAAAAGCCTGTCTCCAGGTTTATCCCGGCAAAAAATAGGCAAAACTCCGAAAACTCAACGAAATTGCTAGGATAATAAACGACTTTTCAATTGAAAATCCCACAAAATTGAGTTGAAAGCTGCCTCGGCCGAATCAAATCAGGAAAAAATTAAAGTCAAGACAAAGTGGCCGCCATTTATAACAAAGAAGCTGCTTGTACACTACACTGCTTCTGTTAGATGCGTTCAGTTGCCACGTCTGAAAGAATGACATCTTAAAAATCATGACACTGGGCAACAACAGTCGGCTGAGATAAATTTGTTACATTAATTATTAACATTTTCCACTTAAAGAAAAAATCAAATACGTACCCAAATAGTTATTTTTAAGTTAAAGAAATACGTTTCAAATAAAGGAATAAATTTTCTGCAACCCAAAATACATACAATTCTTTTCAAATAGTAGTGGGCAGGAAAAAACGAGATTTATCTGAATAAAAAAAACGAACAGTACATTCAGCATCGATAAAAAAAACTAAGCACAGTGTAGTGAAATATCAGAACAATGGTAAAACTTGAAAAATTTTTTCTCCATTGACATGGAATCCTTGCAGATCAATGCTTTAGATGGTCTTCTACTACTAGTAGAACGAGAGAATCACGTTCCAGACTCCTTTTACGAACTGATGACTCCATTGATGGGAGAAACGCCCTAATATAGAGAAACCTACGTACCTATTCCTTAACAATGGACGTGAAAATTTTGATCGAAATGATTCATGTTCGAACAAACTAATTGTGGTAACTAATAACAAAACTGCTGAAGTTTTATGAAAATTATTGAGCAAATTTTCATCACTTTGGATAACATATTTTCTAATGAACCATGTGAGGGGAACAAAGTAAAGTGATATGAAGGAATGTTAGATAAACACTCAATTACTTTACATCATATGATGTTAATTTAATCTCTACATCCGATGCCACCCGCCTTTAAGACTATTGCATCTCTACCAATGGGTGTTTCAAAATGAAGAAACTCTAATATCAGTCAAAAAAGCATCATCGGTGAAAAAGGGTTTTTTACATGAACTTAAATATTTTGGTCACTTTTAATAAACAACAAGCAACCATACTCTTTTGGTATGCAAAAGACTGTCTCCCCAGAAATTTTAAGGCCCTAAAAAATGAACTAGAGTGTATTCAACAAAAGAAAAAAAAATTTCAGTACACCGTAATTCTTCTATATCTGCACCATTTTTGTAATACTTTTCTTCACAGTAAAATGAGTTGTATTCGCCAAGCGGTTTGAGTCTTTTTGTGTCTGTAACCACGAGGATCTTCCCAATCGTCGGATTCAAATCCAACCAATAACATGTGAGAGCTTTTGAGGTGCAAGCTTAAAAGAAAAAATCTGCAGAATTTGAAGCCGCTCAAAGCAGCCATTTGTAGAACAGGGAAGTCGTTGACAGCGAAGTATGTAGAAAATCTCGTGGAAAGTATGCTGAAAAAGTATCAAGCTATTCTGGATAATAACAGCGAGTACTTGGTGTAATAAGAGAGACAGAAGTGGCATTTTTTATCTACTTTGATGTAAAAATAAATAGATTGATAGATATCTGATATACGGACAAAAATATTGAAGATATGGTCTCGTTGAACAATTGTAGATACTCGATTCTTTGTTTTTTCATCTGGATAACGCGTTGGCATGAGAACAAAAACAGAAAATATTTCATTGTTCGTATAATCCAGGCTTTGCGCCATGTGGTTCTGCACTTATATCAAGAAGCAGTTGAAGAGGTTATGTTTTCCAACAAACGTTGAACTAGTCGGTGCATTTGGAAAGTTTTGTGCTGCGATAATGAATTGATTGATTAGATGATATAGTTCGCTAGTGTTAAGAAGCCTTTACGCTATAGCCTAGTGACTTATTGTGTTGCTTCTTACATTTGTTCCATGTTAATAGGTTGGTTACCTTAATCAGGTTTAGTAGCCGGTTCACTAGTGGCTTTTCAGCGTATTGGTCTGTTCTTGTAGTGGGTTAGCACTTCACATTCATAGATGATCTACGAGGCTGTTTTGTCATCTTCGTCGTACAATTTACATATAGGTTCTTTATTATAGATGCCCATTGTGTGTAGAAGGTTCCCCGAGCTGCAGTGACCGGTTATTACTCCCATCACCAGTTTAATCTTTGGTTTGGTTAAATGCAGTAATTTGCTGGATGGTTTGCTTAGCAGTAGTTTGCTCTGAGCCCTCAATATGATTCCAGTGGATTTGGTGCTGATAATTTATCTACCAGGATAGCCATCCATGAATACCAGCCTTAGTGATTCCAAATATAGGTTCGAGTCCAATAAATGTGGTAGCAGACTTTCTTTGCCTTTCAATTTGGTCCACTTTTCATTGACCTTGTGTCCTGGTATCCACGCGAGAGTAACCCTGTTGTGTTTTGCCAAAACGACAAAATTTTGAATTTAATTCCAGACTTATTTTGATCTTTTCTGATGATGCAAGAGCTGTCAGCGCTACCTGACCCGGAGAAAAAAAGAACAGCCTTGTCCCTATAACCCCTCATCAGACTCTCTCGAAAGCAGGTGTCAGGTACGGATTAGGGTAGTTCCTGCAAGAAATAATTTTAGTACTTGGTGACGTGTAAGAAAATCGCGAATTCATTATTACTTTGAAAAAAATAAATTAGCTATAAGAACATCAAAAGTTTTGTAGTAACCTTCATATTTATAGAAAATACGTCATGTGATGGCTGATGTTACGTTTGCTAACTTAATATTAATTCAAAATTGGAACTTTAAATTGGGACATTTTTTCCAAGTTTCATTATTACGAAAACTAAAGCGTTAAGGTTACAGAAAATTTAAGATTCTCCCCAGCCCGTAGAGATAAACTTAAAACTTTCCGTTAAGTTGAAAAACTTTTCAGAAATAAATTCGCAATTCAGGTTATCGATTAAAGTACGGATCATGGGAAAATTTTCAGCGATTTTCTGTCGAGTAAGCGAGAGTTTAGGTCATTTGATACGCAGATTTAATTAAAGGGATAATGGCTGGATTTTCTCAGGAGAAAAATCGAGAAGGGTTGCCAACCGTTTCGTTTTTAACCGAAATCATAAATTGTCAAATAAATCCATTCAGAATTCGGTTGTAAAAAATTGGTTTGCGAATGTTTAATACTTTTATCAAATAAGAGGTGACGTCTAGTTTAGTTACTTTATGTAAGAGTAAATTCATTTAACAATTTACAACAAAAATAAAAAGTTTGTTTCTCAATGAAAATATAACTCGCTTTTTAATAATAAAAACAAAACTGCCATTGAGATTGGTGTAAAATTGTAGTTATACCCATAAAGAGAATAAGCATACTTTATTTATTTAATTTACTCTCATAATTACTATCATTTTAACAATATTTTTACACAACATTTTAATTCACTTCTTCATCCAGCCCTTGCGTCCACTGCTGGACATAGGCCTCCCTCATTCTTGTCCATTGTGCTCTATCTTGAGCGATTTGCATACAATTTGCTGCAATTCTCTTGAGATCGTCAGTTCAACGAGTAGCTGGTCTTCCTCTACTTCTTTTGTCTAATCTCTGCCTTCACTCGAGTAATCTCTTCGTCCACCTTCCATCACTGATTCGGGCGACATGTCTGGCCCAGTTCCTTTTGAGTGTGGCAATTCGGGAAATTACGTCGGTAACTCCTGTCTTTCGTCTCAGGTCTTCGTTTGTAACTCGATCACGCAGCGATATACCTAGCATTGACATTTCCATCTTTCTCTGAGCTATTTGCAGCGTTTTAGAAGTTGCTGTTGTCAATGTCAAAGTTTCGGCACCGTAAGTCATAACCGGTAACACACATTGGTCAAGTGCTTTACGTTTTAAAGAAATTGGTATATTGCTTTTAAAGATGTCTTTAAGTTTTCCATAGGCTGCCCATGCGAGATTTACTCTTCTCTGGAGCTCGCATGTTTGATTATCTCTTGAGATCTTTATTTCGTATCCAAGGTATATGTATTTTTCCACAAGTTCCACTTCGTTGTCTCCAATATTGATATTTCCACTAGGTACCAGATTGGTCATAAATTTTGTTTTTGATATGTTTATTTTAAGACCCACATTGGCGCATACTTGCTGAAGTTCATGTAGCATTGTACACATCTTGAGATTATCGGAAAACAAAACTATATCGTCCGCGAACCTCAAATTTTTTAATCTTTGGCCGTCTACATTCAGGCCTCTTTTTTCCAAGTTAAGTTTTCTACAGGCGTATTCTAGTAATGTTGTAAACAGTTTAGGCGATAAGGTATCACCCTGTAGGACTCCTCTACCAATTAGGATATGATCCGTGTTTCTGTGTAGTTTCACCGACATAATCGCATTCCTATATATATTGTAAATTAACTTTGTATATCGATAGTCAATGCGGCATGCTTGTAATGCTTCCATAATTTTGTCAAGCTCTACCCTATCAAAGGCCTTATGGAAATCCACAAAAGCCAGAACGAGTGGTCGATTGTATTCGATAGTTTTTTCTAATACCGTTTTGATGCTCTGTAGGTGATCGTTTGTTCCAAACCCAGTACGAAACCCCGCTTGCTCTATTTGTTGGTAGAAATCAAGTTTTTTGTCAAGTCGATTCGTTATTATTCTTGTTAGGAGTTTATATAGGTGACTAAGAAGGCTTATTCGTCTGTAGTTTTCCAAATCATGGGATCTGCTTTTTTGTAAATCAAAATTACCTCAGCATTGTGCCACTTGTCGGGTATTGTACTGTCCAAAAGGTACATATTAAAATAGTCTTTTATTTTCACAAATACCTCCGATTTTGATTGCATCAGTAATTACACCATCTTCACCTGGAGATTTGTTATTCTTAGTTTTTCTTAGGGCTAGTTTAATTTCGTCTATTGTGATTTCCGGCACTTGTTCTGATCCTTGGTTGACAATGCCCTTTTTCCTTGTCAATATTTCGGGTACTTGATCTTCGCTATTCTTCGCTTATTGGCTTCTGTATAGTAATTTGTAAAAATCTTCGACTACTTTAAGGATTTCCTCTCTGTCTGTTGAAAACTGACCATTCTTATCTTTCATTTCTTAGTTTTCTTCTCTTTCATTCACTATCGGTACTAAATTTATTTCATTGACGATAAGTTTAACTTCTTATAATTTTACTGGCAACTCTAAAACGTTGATTGAATCGTTAATTTGTGCAATCAGTCCTACATATCTGAAAGATCTGTAACACCAATAATATTAGAGAATAAGTAGTTAAATCGAACAGTATCGCATTTCTAACTCTGTAAAAAGCAGAAGAATACTTAGATTAAAAATAATTTTGGAATACGGGAACATGGATTATACCGAGAATGAGCAGCAAAACTTCTAACTCTTGTAAAACGCGCAAAAGTAGAACTTAAAGTACGGCGAGTGAACCGTAGTCATGGTAACGGTAACCATCTTGGTTCCAGGCGGCCAATTGATCAAAGAAAATTTTTAGATTTCAGAATCCTTTAATAATATATAAATAGTTAAAAATAACATAAAAAGAAATGCTAGTTTGTATGGTATTTGTATTTAAAGAGTTTCGGAGATTATGTAAATAGCAAAAAAAATTATCATCATCATCATTTAGCTTATCCTGGTCACTGCTGAACGAAAGCCTCCCTTAATTCCAGCCATCTCTTTCTATTTTGTGCAATTTGTATCCAATTTCCAGCCATTCTTTTTATGTCGTCTGTCCACCGACTAGGAGGTCGTCCTCTAGTTCTATAGGCTTCATATCTTGGTCTCCATTCCACAAGTCTCTTTGTCCATCGTCCATCAGTTATCCTAGCCACATGTCCTACCCAGTTCCATTTCAGATGTAAGATAGATTTCACCACGCCTCTTACTCCTGTTCGGTTTCTTATGATGTGATTGGCTATTCTATCCTTAAGAGTGACTCCCAACATTGATCGTTCCATTTTTCGTTGCATGACATGTATTCTGTTAATGTTCTTTTTGTGTCTCAGCTCCATACGTGAAAACAGGCAAGACACACTGATTAAAAACCTTTTTTTTTTCAAGCGTATAGGAAGATTAGATCTCAATATATATCTTAGTCTACCCAATGTCGCCCACGATACACCTATTCTTCGCCGGATTTCGTGCCTCTGATTATGTCGTCTAATACCGATCTCATGTCCCAAGTATTTGTATATATGCACTTGTTCTAGATTTATGTTATTGATGTTTAAGGGACTACTCATTACTAAGTTTGTCTCGTATTGTGCCTTTGATAAATTAATTTTCAAACAGACTTTTTCTAAGGCATCGTTTAGCGTATCCAACATGTTTTGTGCTTCCTGTATATTGTCTGTTATTAACACAATATCGTCTGCACATCGTATCCTCTCTACACTTCGCTGCACAAGAAGCTCTAGGAATTAAGACGAAGGACATGAACAGACCAAACAACAATGTTACATGGGACAAGACACTGAAGAACAAAAACAGATAAAACAAAAAGCTTTCAACAAATGGCTAATTTAAAAAGATCCACAAGATAAAAACATATACAAAAATGAACAATCCAAATTTAAAAACATGATTAACAAAAACAAAAACGACACATGGGACAGGAAATGCCCTGAACTAAATACACATGTAGGAGGTACAAGATCATCAGAAGCATGGAAATTAATAAAGACACTAAGATCAGACACCACAAACAATCCCAATCAAAAAGTGGATAACCCATTATCAGACGCAGCTTACCGAAGACCGACAAGAGTATCTCGTTAACTGCCCAAGACGGTAAACGTACAAGGCCACTATATAGAGGTAACAAAGGAGATGGTATGTAGGGCTGTGGATTCATTGAAAAATAGGAAAGCAGCTGGACCGGAAGGAATACCTGCTGAACTGTTAAAGAACGGTACTGAAACACTAACGTCCTTTCTTCAAGAACTATTTAACAGACTCCTAAATAATGATGATCCTATCTCAACTATATGGAAAGACGGCTCGATAACACCAATCCACAAAAAAGGAAGATGCGACGAATGCTCAAACTATATATGTATAACTGTAACCAGCACAATGAGTAGAGTATATTGAAAACTGATTAGAAACATCGTAGCAACAGAATATGGGCCCCAAGAAATTGAAGAACAAGCAGGTTTTAGAGCTGGCCGATCGTGCGTAGATCCTATATTTAGTTTAACCCAAGTTAATGAAAAGAAGGTGGCAAGAAATAGAGAGGTTCATCTGCTTTTTGTTGACCTCACAAAAACACATGATACGGTGCCAATCCAAAAATTATGGCACGTGATGGAGAAGTCTCCAATTAACAATACAGCGATCCAAGCCATCAAACAGCTATACGACCAAGCATTCTCCAGAATTGAGATCGGTAATAACTTATCAGAAAGCTTTCATGTGATCAAAGGCCTTCGTCAGGGATGTTGTCTATCACCAACTCTCTTTAAAATCTACCTCAATGAAGCTTTAAAGAATTGGAGAAGATCATGCAGTAGAATGGGAATAGAATTAAATAATGACACCCATTTATATACGCTTCATTTTGCAGATGACCAAGTGGTAGTGACCCAAGATAAAGAAGCCCTCGAATTTATGACGAGGAAACTATTTAAAGAATACGCAAAGTGGGGATTAACTGTCAACTGCAGTAAAACTAAATATATGTGTATCGGTGGAGAAGAAACAGATTTGGAAGTGGATGGCAATATCATGGTAAAATCTTGTTCTGATTATACCTACCTTGGAACAAAGATCTGTCCAAGCGGACGAACTGATGAAGAAATATTGGAGCGAATAACTAAAGGGAAAAAAGCTATTGGATGCCTAAACTCACTATTATTGTCAACAAACATCTCCACGGAAAGAAAACATCTTTTATACAATGCAATATTTAAAAGCGTTGTATTGTGTGGATGTGAAACATGGCAGATAAATAAAATTTTAGAACGTAAACTGCTGGCTCTTGAAATAGACTTTTGGCGAAGATCTGCCGGAAAGTCAAGGATCGAACGGATAACCAACGAGAGAATTAGAGAGATTATGAGCGTAAAGAAAACTATTCTCGATGAAATCGAACAACGGCAGCTGGTATGGTATGGACATGTGGAGAGAATGACGGACGAACGTTTACCAAAGCAAATCCTAAAATGGACATCAAATGAAAAAATAAAAAGAGGAAGACTAAAAGTTACCTGGATTAAGGGCATTAACCGAGCCATGTCCGAAAGAAACTTATTTCCAGGGGATTGGGAAGACCGAAAACAATGGAGACTGGGAACCGGAAGGCGTAGAACGCTATGAAACCGGATATATATATATATATATATATATATATATATATATATATATATATATATATATATATATATATATATATATATATATATAGTTTGTATATGTGGCTAAGGAGGCTAAGAAAAATAATATCATATAGAAAATATAATATTAAATATATATTTGTTGTAATTTCTTTCACAACAGACACTATCTACTTGCTGGTAGTAGCATACACTTCCAAGGCTAAAAACGTAAGTTTTTTTGAAATCAGTTCAAAATTTTCACAGAATATTCGAGATTTTTTTTCAATTAAAATATATTCCCCTTTTTAACATTTTTCTTTTTATTTCCATTCATCTGGTAAAGAAATGCTGTTTCCTCTGTATGCAGTTTTGATTCTTGCACAGAACCAGTTATTAAGGGATTATTTAATAGTCATAAAAAACATAATACATATTTTATAATTAATATTTTACCACAGTTTTCATTTAAGCAAGTATAATAAATATTATTGTTACTAATTAATACGAAACTAATGTCACAAATCGGGTCAAAAACACAATATTGATTAAAGTAATTAAAGTAATAATTATTATAGGAAATAATGTAATGTATAAATTTAATTATCAATTGATAATGTCAAATTAAACCTGTTCATGTTACAGAAAATAAAATATTTGTCTATTAATGGAAATATCTACTAGTTTGATCGAGTAACCATAATTTATTAATAATATTTACCATCGTTAGTAAAGTCTGATAGTAACTACAATGTTTTTTTATAAAATGGAGTATTGACAAAGGGGATATGAAACTTTAGTTAATTATATTACATAAATATTAACAGAAAGTCCTTTGTATTTAATGTGTGGCATAGATTGAATTATTTTTTTGCAATATTCTAGATAAGTTTTCCTCTTCTTGTTTTAAAACTACTATAAGTTTGCTCTTACTAGGATTCTGGGAAACATGGTTGTCGCCACAGGTCTTTGATAGTGAATTATTCTCTTCCGATTACTCCATGGGGTGAAGTTAATCCCAAACTATCAAAAATGTCAAGAAATATTTGTAAAAACGTAAAAAAAAATTCTGCATCATATAAATTATCAGAAATAAGAAAAAGATATTTGCATCAGATCCAATACAAATACACAGCATTTTCTTCACCGCACTTATCGTTAAGTGATTTTCTTCCACACATTTTTCATGAAGGAATTTTTTTGAGATTTTCTTCGTAGTCACCATCGAAATGACATAGTTGGCGTATAAGTTTCATTTTGAATTACTTTATATTCAAATGTCTTTTAACCGTTATTTAACCGATATGTTACAATATCATTTCGGGTATTTTAGATATTAAAATCATCAAATATGTATATATATATATATATATATATATATATATATATATATATATATATATATATAAAGGGTTTTTTTTTATAGAGGTATAGAACTTTTAAATGGAATAAAACAAAGATGAATTTTTTAAATTGACATGAAATTTACTTTATTCGAAAGATAACCTTCTGACATTATAATTTAAACATGACTTTTGACATATGATCGTCACGGCTGGCTTGGACGTAGTCTAATCTGGAGGTCCAATTTTCGATGACTTTTTCCAACATTTATTTCCGTATATCGTCACTAACGCGGCGAATGTTGTCCTCCAAGTGATCAATCGTTTCGGGCTTATCGGCGTAGACTAGCGACTTCACATATCCCCACAGAAAATAGTCTAGCGGCGTTAAGTCGCACGATCTTGGAGGCCAATTCACGGGTCCGAAACGTGAAAATATGCGGTTACCAAACGTTTCCTTCAATAAATCAATTGTGACACGAGCTGTGTGACATGTTGTGCCGTCTTGTTGAAACCACAGCTCCTGCACATCCTGGTTGTTCAATTAATGAACGAAAAAGTCAGTAATCATAGCTCTATAGCGGTCACCATTGACTGTAACGTTCTGACCAGCATCGTTTTTAAAGAAGTACGGACCAATGATTCCACCAGCCCATAAAGCACACCAAACAGTCAGTTTTTCTGGATGTAACGGTGTTGATTATCATCACTCTAAATATGGCAGTTTTGTTTATTGACGTATCCATTCAAACAAAAGTGAGCTTCATGGCTAAACAAAATTCGCTTATGAAAATCGGGATTTACGGCAATCTTGTTTTGGGCCCATTCACCGAATCTACGCCTTGCTAGGTGATCGTGTGGCTTCAATTCTTGCACGAGTTGGATTTTGTAAGCACACAAATCAAGATCTTTCCGCAAAATCTTCCATAAAGTGAATGGACACATATCCAATTCCTGTGCACGATGGCGGATAGACTGATTCGGGTCTTCCTCTACGCTACGCTCTACAGAACCATGATTTTCAAAATAAATTTGCACAATTTGGAAGCGTTGTTCAGGTGTCAGTCTATTCATGTTGAAATGTCAAACCAAACTAAACATAAATCACTTGACAGCTGACAAAATGGCCGCCAGTTAAAAAAGTGTTGCCAACTTAAAGTTTTATACCTCTATAAAAAACACTTTATATATATATATATATATATATATATATATATATATATATATATATATATATATATATATATATATATATATATATATATATATATATATATATATATACATATATTTTGATTTCTTCTTACAATCGTTTATACTCGTATAATACAAAAAACCAATAATTTTTTATATTTATAACTTATCGCAAAAAAAAAAGATTGATAAAAAATCTAATCCCTGTTCTAACATAACTCCGTAAACTTTTCGGTGAGTTGAAAAACTTTAAGAAATAAATCCGCAGTTTCGGTTATCGATTTAAATTTAAATCTCAGGAAATCTTGTACGATTTCCAGTCCAGTGAATGGAAGACGGGGTCATCTGATAAGCCGATTTAATTATTAAAAACAAAGCCGGGCTTTGTTGAAAAAGAAATTGACAAATGTAAATTTTTCACATAAAAATTCAGAATTAATAATCGGGAAATTCACGAAGAATTTTTGAATGTAATTTATTTTATTTTATGTTAGAAATAGCTATTTATGTAATACAGGGTGTCGCAAAAGAAAGTTCACATTTAAAAAATCAATTTAAAAAAAAGTCAGGACTTTATTGAAAAAATGTTTATTACATATTAAAATACATTGTTTGGGAACTTATTTTTTTAAAATGATATCGTCCAAATGTAATCCGTTGCGCTCACGGCATTCATTTAATCGAGCACTAAAATTGCCCATGACGGCTCGGCAGGTATTCTCTGTGATGTCTGCCATTTCGTTGCGGATATTTTCTTTTAATTGTGCCAGGGAAGTCGGTTTGTTGGCGTTAACTTTTGATTTGACATAACCCCATAGGAAAAAGTCCATAGGTGATAAATCAGAACTGCGTGGAGGCCAACTTATGTCACCTTTCTTTGAGATCAATTTGCCTGGAAAAATTTCACGCACTCGTGGCAGAGACATGTTGGACGTGTGTGAAGTTGCTCCGTCTTGCTGGAACCATGTTCTTTGATTATAGCCAGGAAAATTTTGCAGTTCAGGTACGAAGAAGTCGTCTAACATCTCCACATATCGCTCTGAAGTCACTGTTACTGTGCGTTCACTTTCATCTTCAAAAAAGTACGGGCCGATAATTCCTCGCGCCGACATCGCAACCCATACAGTCACTTTCGGCGAATGTAGAGGTTCCTAATGTTTGTGTTTTGGATTGTTTGCACTCCAATAGCGGCAATTTTGCTTGTTTACATGACCATTAAGATGAAAATGGGCTTCATCCGAAAAGAAGATGTTGGTAAACGTTGAAAAGCGTTCAGTCATCTGGTTTACGAAGTCAAGCCTCTGACCAGCATCCCGAGGCTTCAATTCTTGTACCAACTGAATTTTATAGGGGTTCAGCTTTAAATCTTTGTGTAAAATGCGGAATAATGATGACCTATGCACATTTAAAGCAACAGCACGCTTACGAATCGAAACGTTTGGGTCGTCACGAACAGACTGAGTAACACTCTCTACGTTTTCGACCGTTCTCGAAGACCTCGGATTTTGGTTTATCTAGTGTTGAACCGGTCTCTTCAAACTTCTGGACCCATTTTCCAATAAGCCGAGCGCTTGGCGCATCATTTAAGTGACGAATATGTCGAAAATTGCAGAATTTTCTACGCGCTACAGTCGCCGAATTACCGTTTTTGTAAAACTCACGTACGCACAAAGCACGGTCCGCTCCCGAGAAACGCTCCATAGGGACTAAATTCCCAAGAGCCAGGCTACCGATTGACATACCCCCCGCGCCGCTCGGAATAGTTGCGTTCACGCAATAAGCAAAACAAATGTGTACTTTCTTTTGAGACACCCTGTACTTTACGAAACGAGAGAGTTTTCAGCGCAGAATATGGGGAGAGCTAGTTTGAATAATAAATTGTCAATACGTTATCAATTAGAATCTGATCCTCTGTGTAATAATATTTCAAAAAGAAAAACGTCTCAATTAACTAAAACTTACCAGTGATTAATTTTCATAAATTTGGTCATTGTTTAACGTACTTCTTTGATAAATTCAGTGAGACATGAATATGTCTGGAGATTACGAACTACGTGACGTCACCAGTCTAGATATAATCGTGGAGCCCAGTTTTGATAGCCAAGATACATGGCTTTACTAGAGTTTTTTTATATGTATAACACAATAGGTTTTACCTTCAAATACTTCCTATAGCTTCTTTGAACACAATATTTATAAAATTTATTTTTAAGATTGAAAAATAACAACAATAATAATCATGTAAAATTTAAAATGCGAATAAAATCATAATCCTTAAAAATTCATAAAACAGCCAAAAATTTTATTTATTGATTTACTAAGTACATAACAGATAAATGTCCAATGTCCCAGTGCAGTGAATAAGAAATACGTCTGTAAATCCAAAAAAAAAAACATCAAATTATCTCTAAAAATAATGATTTCGAGTTGAAAATATTTATTTCCAAAAATAAATTATTTTTTTACCTCTGAATGATCAAAACTCAAACTCAATGTAAATAAAACTCTGAACCATGACTTAGTAAAATAATATTTTGATTGAAGTCAAAAGAAAGTCCCTATTCATAACACGAAATGACTCGTTTGTCTCGGTTATCTTTTTCTATCTAGCTCTACACATAATGTGAGATTTTCTGCGACGTATTGCTTGGATTAGAAAAACATTGTTTTGTTATCTTTCCTTTTAATATTTCTATACAAATTAAGATGAACAGGTCTCAAAACGGTCTTCGATATGTTCGTAGATTGATGACGCATGGGTATTGTCTCACTGGACCAAGTGTAGGTGAGCGTCTGTAAGTAGACTTACTTACTTGTTTGAAAATTCTATAAATAAACCTCCATAAAGTCTAAGAGACTAAAATAACGTTGGAATAATCTTACAAAAAGGTATAATAATGTCAAACATAAGACTAACTATGGACTAAGTCATTGTGGTCACAACAATTTTAATAGTTAATTACAAAAGTAAAAGGATTTCTATTATGTTTTTTATTACACTAGGTTTGCACTTGAAAAGATTTTATTTTTATTCTATTTTTACTTTGTTTCGATAACTACGTGTTTATTGCATTGCTTTTATTCATGATGAAAGTTTACTGGGATTTTATTGTTCTGGCTTTAAAAAGGTAATAAAAACTCGTTTTAAAGTAGCATAAATTCTTTATTTATTTTCTTTTCCATTTAATTTGACGAGATTTTGATTAAAAATAAAGCTAAAAACGCTATCCCAAATCTGGGAACACTTAAATTTAATTTTTCGGTCTGTTTGATCTGATGTGCGATCGGATTTAGTGCAAGTACCAAAACGGAGAATATTTATAGCCAACAGGTGGCAACATTACAGTAAAATGCTTATAACTTTTGTTTTATGCTGTTTCTCAAAGCAAGAAATTACATCTAAATAAAAAGGTTCCTCCCATGCCTTGTTCTTTTCGTTTACTGGTTTTGATTTCCTCTCTGTTCCACTAGCACCATTATTAAAAAGAAATGATAACTTAAAAAAAAAAAACCTAAATATCTTTTTTTGCTTAGAATTATATGTAATATAGAACTATTGAATAAGAAAAGAAGATGCCATGGTCACTTAGTAATGTAAGAAAAACGTTATCAGTGGATAAAGCTTAAAATAGTAACAATATGGCGGCTATAGCAAAGTTGGAATATTGCTTATTCTTTATCGAAAATCCTTAGCTTTTAGTGAAAACGATATGAATTGGGTATATATATATATATATATATATATATATATATATATATATATATATATATATATATATATATATAGTTTATTTTTATAAGAACAGTACAGGAAAAAATATTACTAGAAAGTAAAAGCCACTCAATAATAAAGTTTTCGTTTGATACTCGTCGTTAATTTCCTCAAGAGATGTCTAGAACTTTTTAGTAAAATCTATTTCCTTATTTTGAACATGAAACGCCTAGGACAGAAGATCTTCAAATTGTCAGATTATACTCCTTTTTCTTATTTTTGTTACACCATGTAGTATGGAAATACTTCTAGAAAATTAGGGAATCTTCTGGTATCTACCAAAAGGGTATATAAAGGTTCCAGATCGGCTTTCATAGACAATAAAGGTTGAGAGTTCGTCCATGCAATTTGAATTTGTTTGACAAGTGTTAGAATTAAAGTGACATTAAACATTTGAAATAATAGAGTGTATTCAATAATACCATGTGTGTTTAAAAGACAGGCCGTCCGAAACAAATTGGTTTCAAAGGTGCGTCCAAATCCAGAAGAGATTAGTTCAGGTTAGAAAAAAGTGAATTTAAATTTTATGCCAGTAGAAACTAGAAGACAGAAAGCAAAAAATGGAAGAACAAATTCAAACTAGTTTAAATCAGATTTTGACGATGATATAGGATATGGAAACAAGCCAAGAAGATATGAAGAAAAGCCAAGAAGGTATGGCAAGAAATCTAGACGATATGAAACAAGAATTAAATACAAGCTAAGATGATATAAAACAAGAACTATAAAGAAGTCAGGAGAACATGAGACAGGAACTTAAAAACAGTCAAGAAGGATGAAGCCCATAGAACAAGAAATGCAACAGAAGATTAGCAAAATTAAAGAAGACGTACATGGCGAAGTGACGTAAGTCCAGAAATAGATGTAACAATTACATCTGCAAATTAGAGAAGACATACTTGGCGAAGTACAACATGCGGTGACAGGAATCCACAAACAGGTGCAACAATTACATTTGCAAATCGAGAAGGTAGCCAGTATAGGTGTAATAAAAGTGTTCAAGCCACTAGTGTGATGAAATCACCTATCTTCGACGGCAAGGTACCTTGGCTTACATATGTCCGTCAATTCAAAGCCGCCGCCACCGGCAATAATTGGAGTTCACCTGAGAAGGCACGGGCTCTTGTTCTTGCACTACCAGGTGAAGCTATGGAGGATCTACTTAAGATTTCCGAAGAAAAACAGAATGATAACGAGTTTATTGTTAAATTTCTGGGGATGCATTATGGTGAAGTCCACCTCCAAGAAGTTTATAAGGCCCAACTTCAAGAAAGAAGACGGCAAAGTACGTTGGCTTACATATGTCCGTCAATTCGAAGCTGCCGTCACCGGCAATAAATGGAGTTCACCTGAGAAGGCACGGGCTCTTGTTCTAGCACTACCAGGTGAAGCTATGGAGGATCTACGTAAGATTTCCGAAGAAAAACAGAATTATAACGAGTTTATTGTTACATTTCTGGAGATGCATTATGATGAAGTCCACCTCCAAGAAGTTTATAAGGCCCAACTCCAAGAAAGAAGACGGCAAGGTACCTTGGCTTACATATGTTCGTCAATTCGAAGCCGCCGCCACCGGCAATAATTGGAGTTCACCTGAGAAGGCACGGGCTCTTGTTGTAACACTACCAGGTGAAGCTATGGAGGATCTGCGTAAGATTTCCGAAGAAAAACAGAATGATAACGAGTTTATTGTTACATTTCTGGAGATGCATTATGGTGAAGTCCACCTCCAAGAAGTTTATAAGGCCCAACTCCAAGAAAGAAGACAAAAATACAACGAAAGTCTTATCCAAGCTTCAATACATACAAAATTTTTGGGAAATCTATAATTAATTAAAAAAATTGTCATTTATTGCAATAATTAGTCAATTTTGTAACAAAAAAGCATCAGAAAATAATTGAAAAACTATAAAATATTTTTAATGCGGACCTGTTTGTTGTTATACTAACCTAAAAAATATAATTCGTGTTTTTTTCTTGTGTGTGTATACAACGCAATTAACAATGTTTTTTTTTTTCAAAAAATAACACAACTGTCACAAAATAGTTCAAATAAAACATAGAAAAACTATGAATATGAATACCATATAAATGACAAACCATCAACAATAATATAGCAGATCCAAGATCCTCTTAATCATGTTTCCTTCTTTTTATCTTAATGATTGGATCGACATTTATTTATATTACAGTATTAAACTACATAACTATCTGAGTGATCGAAAATGAGTTAAGAAAACAATCACCTATAACCTCAGTGTGTGACTGAATTTATAAGGTCAACAAAATATTAGTAGTTAATTCCAATGACCCTCAAATAGCCTATATTTCTACCCTCTTTTCCCTTTTTCTACACTGTAAAAAGAAAATGCATCAAATTTAATGTAAATGTGCTGGAAGCAAATTTCACAAGCGTTTATTAAATTCATTAAGTTTAAGAATTTACATTAATCCAGATTAATTTATTCCATTAAATTTAATGTAGTCATACATTAAATTTAAAGTTTGATCATAACTTTTTAAGGTTATGCACATTAAATATACAGACAGTGTTTATTGAATTTAAGATATGTTATCACATATTTAACGTACCAACATTAATATGCGTTCAAAAAATTCTGAAATTGCCAGGAAATGGTAGACATTTTTCCTGTAAGTAGTGTTTGTCATCTAGACTGGTATCGAACTCCTTGGTTCCCGTCAGTACGGGGCAGATAACTACATCTCACCATAAGAAAATTCCTTTAAGCAACTTATATCATACTACACAAAAAGGTCAATACAAGTTGCGCCATCTCCCGGATCTTATGATATATGTGAATTAGTTTTAATGTACAGAAGTTGAAATATCTTTTCAGTAATTTTATTGAAATTTAAAATACCATTTAATCAGATTTAATGTACAACGAATTGATATTTGAATGAATTGCTTTAAATTCAAAGTAAATGTAAAGTATTCTCGATTTTTGGTACATAATCATTAAATTTAATGTACAAAGGACATTAAATTTGCATTAAATTTAAGGCTATTTTTAACAGTGAAGTTTTGTTCAGGTTAGTATGCGCGACAGCATCATATTATGGTGTCTTAAATTTAACACTTTTTTTCTAAGATTCACACACATCAATTGATTATACGAAAAATACAATAAATAAACAAATTTTGAGGTTATATTATAGAAGTAAAATAAAACATATTTTCGTAAATAACCTTCAAAACCATAATCTCTAAATTTTATTTCCAAACAAATATTAACTTTGAAAAGAATTTGCAAATTTCAAAATGAAAGTTTTTCCAATAAAATATCCCGAACGAAGAAGCATTTTAAGCGGTATTTATAAGTATTTCGGAATTTTATTAGTTTGATATAAACTTTATGAAGGGATTTTTTAATAAGTTTTGATCACTATTTAGTCGACAAAGCTTTTAAGCTGCTAACTTCACTCAATAAGGTCAATTTAAAGGTACATTTAAAGGCCATTAAAAATTTATAGGCGTACTTACTTTTCGCTCGAATATTCTCGGCGTTTTTTTTTTCTTTTTTGGCTTTGGTAAGTTTCAAAGAAGTTTGCGTGTCTTGAACTTAGGATAAATGGACAGTAAAAGTTTTAGTTCAGCTTTTATTGTACGAGACGTATGATAAAATAAGTAGCAAAAAAGCCGAAATCGAATTGAATTTTAAAAGCTAACCAAAAAGTACTAAACACGACATATACTTTATAGTTCGAGCCATTTCGTGGTTGGTCAAGGCTTGATTCAAGTATCTAGCTTTTTTCGATTGATTGGTGGAATGTTAGAGCAACCTTTCATCTTATATATGTTCCGTGTAAACAGGTGAGCTTCCCAAATTAGACCTCTTCACTAGTTTGTCTTCTAGGTGGAAGCATTCTCGATTGTTCGATCCTTGAAGGTATCTCCGATAAGTTAGAGCTTCGTATTCTAAGATGATATGCTGTTTTGTCCTCTTCGTCACATATTTTATATATTGGTTTTTAATAATAATAATAATAATAATCCTTGGAGGGAGTGCGAAGCCGTTTGGCTTGTAAATCATAATAATAAGAGGTAGTAAGAGTGAATCATCTTCTATACATGGATGATCTTAAACTGATGGCTGCTACCAGAAACCAGCTGGAACAAATGCTTAAAATTGTAGAGGAGTTCTCCAGGGATATCGGAATGCAATTTGGACTTGACAAGTGCCGTATTTTGAACATCGTTATAGGGAAGATACAACCGGGGGCTTTTGAAATGCAGAACGGTGAAACTATAGCTGCAATGGAAGCAGACCAAACATACAAATATCTAGGTATGAAACAGGCTAAAATAATTGACCATGGCACTATGAAAACCGAATTGACAACCGAACTTGTCGGGAGGGTAAGGCGGGTATTACGAACTAACTTAAACAGTAGACATTTATTTAAGGCTCTCAATACGTATGCTTGCTCTGCGCTAAGCTACTCTTTTGGAATTGTAAAATGGAGCAGGACGGACATCCAAAACCTGCAAAGAAAAATAAGAATACTCCTAACAAAAGCACAAAAACATAACCCTTGGAGTGCTATTGAACGTACAATGCTTCAAAGACACCAAGCAGGAAAAGGATTGGTGGATATTAGTAAGGAGCTCGAGCATAATAAACTTACGTTCATATTTCCACAAGTTAATGGACTCTTCCACACTACATCGAGCAATATGCGAGGCAGATCATTCAACGCCGCTACAGTTGAGGGAACAAGAAATTACTTCTCACCACCAAACAGACCAAGAGAAGTTACACAGATGTTTCCGGAAACGGAAAGCTTCTTGTTAGCTATCCAAGACCAGGATATTCCGACGAAGAACTATCGGAAGTTCATCATTACAGATCCCTCAATAGAAAATGATCAATGCCGATATGGCTGTCGAACATCGGAGACAATTCATCACATAACTGGAGGATGCCAAGCGTTTGCCGCAACCAAGTATAAGAAGAGACACGACTCAGCCACTAAGATACTCCACCAAGAGTTAGCAGAAAAGTTAAACCTATTACAGGTAGGAAAAGTGCCTTATTACAAGTACAATCCGGAACCTATTTTTGAGAATAACCAGTTTAAGTTATATTGGGACCGAACGGTTCTCACGGATCAGACAGTAGCTCATAATAGACCAGACATTATAATAATAGATCAAATTTCTAGGCGAACCACACTAATCGACATTGCTGTACCTAACGACAACAACCTAAGGCCAAAATACAACGAGAAGATCGCCAAATACAGAGATCTGGAGGTCCAAACGATCCCCATAATACTGTCAACAACTGGAGTGATACCAAAGAACCTCCTGCAGAACATCAAGGGACTGGGCCTTAGTGAGCATCTGTATAAGCCTATGCATAAAGCCGTTCTCCTTGCAGCTGCGAGAACTGTCCGAAAGTTCGTAGGAAATACAACAGACAACGTCACCTAGGGCCCGATAATATGGAAATGGTTCCCACAGAGCTTCATACTTTTGGTGTCTTTGTATACCTGTTATGACTCAATATTCCCCGGAGGGAATGCGAAGCCATTTGGCTTTTAAATTATAATATTATCCTTTATTTACCAACAAAATTATGATCACATAAAAAAAAAACAACGTTAGATAAAGGAATATTTAACATTAAGAATTATAAATATATTGTTCTAATTACAATTAAGGTAAAATAAATCGACTTTTCCATAGGAACTTTACACACAGGGAAAAAAACAGATAAAAGATCATTAACAGTAATAAAAGAGTCAGCTTAAACTAAATAACGTTTTACAATTTGTAAAATAAGTATAATGTGGGAACAGTAAGTAACCTAAACTGAATAAAAAATTTTCGGCGTGAAGCTCTCGGATTTACGCTTTTGTGTTTTTGAATTTTAAATATATTGATAGCATTTATTGATGATTCCCAAAAGAAATTACCATAAGAGACAAGAGATTATATTTGCCCAAGTTAGAAAAGTCTAACAGTCTCTGTGGTGATAACGTTACGAAGCCTTCAGACTACCACGCACAAATTGCCTAGCCCCAAGAGCTGAGATATGATGTTCCCAGCTTAAAGAGGGGTCCAAGTGGACATCCAAGAACTTAACGTGTTCCAAAGTAGGTATAGATCCACCTCCAAGCCATACAAGTAATGAATCAGACTTTGTTGCATGTTTTGAAAAAAGAATAAAGCCAGTTTTATCTACGTTCAGAGTAAGATTTTTATACGAACACCACTGCTGCATTTTCAATGCAAAGTTTTTGCACTTTTGAGAGAGTCTCGCCATAGTAGTGTCCGTCATAACCACTGATGTGTAATCTCCCAGATTGTTTATATATATTAAGAATAATATGGGTCCTAGAATGGAGCCCTGAGGTACCCATTGCAACAATTTAGTTCTATCTGAAAAGTAATGATGATTATTTTTAATAAAGCACTGACTGTTTGCTGCCTATCCGATAAGTAGAATTGCAGCAAATTGGCAGCAATACCTCTGATCCCGTATGCACCAATCTTTGTTAAAAGCAAGTTATGATCCCCAGTGTCAAAGGCCTTGGACAAAGAAATTCTATTTTAAATTTAAAATAGAACTTGTGATGAAGCTACAGTGTTAGCGAAAGCGTCAAGATTTTTAGTTAAATTTTTAGGAAATTTGACTATTCGTTTCTTATTTATCGTTTAATTCTTGAAGAAACTTTAAACAAGATACCCAATGGCGACCGTGGCCTTGACCTTGACAATAGCCTTATAGGTTAGATGTGACTTTGATGGTCACAAAAATTTCACTTAAAAAGCCCAAGCCCACGAACTGCAATCCTACACAATCCAATCCCACAAACCCACAAAAACAGAGCTCACCAACCGCAAGTCCAGAAACTCAAGACCACACAAATCTCAAGGTAAAATGGCGTATCCAGTATGCTAGACAAATATTTAGAATTAGGTCGGATATTCTCACGGGTGTGATGTGTAATCGAAAGTTTTCGGGCATCCCGTGTATGTGCTCCCTCTCAGGACTGTAAGGCAGCTGACGTTCGTAGACGCCATACAGTGAGCTTTGAAAATGGTGAATGAGATTTCATCGAAATGTCGGCTGCCTTACAGTCCTGAGAGGGACTCAGTACATACACGGGATGCCCGAAAACCTTCGATTACATATATATATATATATATATATATATATATATATATATATATATATATATATATATATATATATATGATTTTTAAGCTTATTGGTGATGGTTTGGAATTCATATTTACACGTTACTAAAGTAGATTTGATAAGTTTACTATATTTGGAATTACGAGCTTTTGTTTGGTTCAAGTTATCAACTGCAAAAAGGTTGCTAAAAATGCACCTCTTATTCTTAACTAGCATTTTACCCGTCGCGGCTTCAGCCACAAAATATTTGTTTTGTGAAAAAAATACCTTGTGATTTTACATTACCCCAAAGATGGCGAAAACAGTGTTTTTTGCACTTTTAGGTAACGATATCTCAAAAACTTGACATGATGAAACAATTCTCAAGCCAGATTCGGACTCAGCGCAGCAAAATCCTTCGGGAAAGTATACCATAGTGTCTGTTGATTGGCCCTTGTTTGTCTGTGCAATCATTGTATATGTTCAGAATTTGGCAGGAAGTCTGAAAGTGTAGAAAAACTGAGAGATAATTATTTAAAAAACTGAAGTTGATTATAGCACAGTTTGTTAATAAATTGAAAAAAATTCGTACCAAAATAACAAAGTCAACCTGCGATTTTTCAAAAAAAACTGGCTTCTTTTAAATAATGAATTTATTCCATACTTGACATCGTCATTATATATTAGGTATATTCTTTTCAGTAATTATCACTTTCAGTTCTGTCACTTGAAGTAATCATGATCACTTCAGCCCAATGACAAGTAAATGCATATTTAAAAGAACATTAAGTTATCAGTTTAACTTTTTTCACTTTGATCAGTGATAATTTACTCAAAAGAATACAGCCATTCACAAAATGTGTACAGTAACACTACTGCTTTTGCAGAAATATTTGAAAAAATAGTTAAAAGCAACTTTGAGAAAAGTAACTTCAAATTTGATTTCTGGTAGTGACTTTTTGATGTAGAATTCACTCTGCTCGAATTGCAACACCTGTCCTTCAGAAATTGCGTTCCAGAACAAGCCCACATCAAATTCGTTCTACCTTTAACCTGTCTGGAAACTAAACAACCATCTGAAGGACATCAAATCTTAAAGGGTGACCCTCATAAGACTGGTAACAGGATTATTGAACTTGCAAAAGGATATAAATTTTCTAAAACGGAACACATTTTTGGACTGCAGTCTGGAGGCAACTCATTCCTTAACTTATCATACATTATAATAATACATCAAAAACTATGCAAAAACGTACAGAACATTTTCAGCTTTTTAATAACTTTTATATAAACCTTTTAGGTCGACGCTATTCAGGTTAAAAGCTTTAAATCTGTTTCAAAGTTGATTAAAGATTGACCTCGATTTAATTTTACTTTTAGCTTTAATTCTAAACAAATAAAAATCTAATAAAATTTTTGTGTACCGCGCTGGTTAGTTTTCTATCGCCAATCAATAAAATTGGAATCCTACTGTGCCAGAGTTTAGTTTGCTGATAATTCATTTCCCTGTGTTCTTTTATGTTAATTTTCAATGAACTTACGAAGAATTGATACTATATACAAGGTTTATATATATATATATATATATATATATATATATATATATATATATATATATATATATTAAAATTAATTTAATTACACAGTTTTTTCTGTGGTAAGTGGTCGAAACTAATATGGAGAGCGAACCAGAGTGGAATTCGCAGAGAATATGTTGTCTGCCCCCCTTTCTTCACGATCGTAAGGAGAATAAAATAACTTTTCCAAACACATAGATCGTGAACATGTTTTATTTTTAATAAATTTCCTACCCCCCCCCCCTTCGGGGTATATTCAGATGCTTTTTTGTACTGTTTAAGATAACAGTCCATCATCAAGTTTTGCGGGTAATATCCTCCCGATATTTTGCGAAATGGGGATTTTAAGTAGACAGTTGTTCTCTGTGCATTTTGCTCTCGGTTCGTTACAGCTCCACTGAAGAGACCATTAGGTGGTCGAAACTAGTATGAAGAGGGAACCAGAGTGGAATTCGCAGAGAATATACTCTATGTCCCCCTTTCTTAACGGACGTAAGGAGAATAAAATAACATATATATATATATATATATATATATATATATATATATATATATATATATATATATATATATATATATATATATGGGACTACGTTTTAAATTATTTTGAAAAGCACCCACACATATACAAGATGTTGAAATTTAAATGCAAGGTCCTGTATATTATTATGCATTTTGATAGCGCTTACCAAATAAGGTCAAGTTACATAAAAATTAAAGTTTTAGTAAAAAATAAATAAATCTATATACTGCCGTGTATAACTGTTTGCCTATATTTATTCGTCCAAAAAATTGAAGGAAAAAATATATATAAACAGTATTTTCTGCACATACAGCTCTGGTTTTCTCTCCATACGCGTTTCGATCACCTTTTAAATTTCGCTCTACTCTGGTGTAAAAGTCGACAGGTTTAAAATCTTGCTTAGGAATTTTCATTTTATATAGATTGACGAGACCACTAAGTGATTTGCAGGAAATGAATTTTTTGTATCTATTCTTTCCTGCTTGAAAAGAATAAATGTAGGCAATAGGAAGTTACTGTTATGTTTTATATAGCTACGAAAAGTCGTTTTTGATATTTTTGGCTATTGATTGAAATTATAGACCAGAATTTAAGAGGCTTTCCTCTCTTTCTTATTTAAGCAAGGTTTTTAAATTATACTATTCATGACCTGCCGTTGACTCTCTATGTCACAGTTCACAAACTGAAGGGAGAGTAACAAATTTCATTTATTTGTTTCCTGCTGATTCTGATAAGATATCAAAAGTTATAAAAAGTTTAAAAACAAGAAGTTGGTTGAAGATGATCAAATACCTATTTCTATTTTAAAAGACGTAGGTGACTTTATTTCTGAGTTTTTATCTTTTATTGTAAATTTGTGCTTTACAAGAGGTATTTTTCCAAGTAAGCTAAAAAATGCCTATATCAGAGCAATCTATAAGATGGGGAGAAATCTGAAGAAAAGAATTATAAACCAATCTCGCTATTTCCTAATATAAAAAGGTTTTTGAAAAAGTTTTATTTCAGAGAATTGTAACATTTCTGTATTAGTTTTCTGTAATACCAGATAAACAAAATGGCTTTATAGAAGAGAAATCCACAGTAAGAGCTTTGTACTAAATACGTATACAAATTCTAGACTCACTAAATAGAAAAAAAGCAAACCTTAGCCATGTACCTGGATCTGTCTAAAGCCTTTGATGCTGTGGATCATAAAACATTATTGTTAAAACTTGAAATGTATGGTATAACGAGTAATGTCTGGAATTAATAAGATCTTATTTGATAGATAGAACTCAATGTGTGGTGAAGTCTGATCTCTATGGTAGGGCTATAGTGTCTCAGAGGGTTAAAATGAAGAGGGGCGTCCCTCAGGGTTCAATACTTGGACCTTATTTGTATATTCTTTATACAAATGATTTACTCGAAATATGTGGAGAGCAGACTGTACTATATGCTGATGATACATCGCTTATATTCAGTAAAAGCATGATGGAGTTGCTACCGAGAAAGGTTCAATCTATCATGGACAATCTCGATGGGTACTTTCGGTCCAACAGCCTGTCGCTAAGTGTTTCCAAGACACAGTGCATTATGTTTAGCAACAGATTGAATAATCAATTTACATTAACATTTGGGGATACACCAATAAAATCAGTTGAGAGCACTGTTGTTTTGGGACTAAACATCGATAGAAAGTTGGACTGGGGGCGCACATCGAGAGAGTTGCCACTAAAATATCTCAGTATTATTTTGCCTTAAGAATTATTTCGAAGAGAGCTGGAATCCATGCAGCTCTGTCAGGTTACCATGCATTTGTACAGTCCAGACTCAGATATGGTTTAATATTTTTGCGGTAATTTCTGTGATATTAATAGAGTTTTTAGTTTGCAAAAAAGATTTTTACAGTGTATTTTTGCAATGAAACAACAAGACAGTTGTAGAAATATCTTTATTTGTAACAATATTTTGATGGTTATACGTATGTACATTTTGGATTTTGTGATGTTTATTATTGATAATAGGGAACTTTTTGAGGGTTCATCTATTAAACATAACTCCGTTATTAGAAATAATCTGCTTTTTGATAAATATAACTTTAGTTATTTGCAGAAAAATGTCGAATTTTCTATAATAAAAGGTTTTAATTCTTTACCTGAAAATGTACATTTACTACCGAGAAATAGATTAAAGTGTGCCGTAAAAATCTTTTTGTGTAAAAAACCCTTCTATACATTGAAAGAGTTTTATAGGTGTGATAAAGGCAGTATTGTTTCGAAGTAGAATTTTTGTTATTATGTATCATTAAATTTTAAATGTGTGCAAGTTACCTTGATATTTAAATTTTTTTCGTTTATAATATTACCCTTTATCTTAAGTTTTAATTGTTCTGTTTTTATTACATTAATTTATTAGAATTATTCATGAAAAATATTTAAAACTGTATAATTATTGTAGAGGTTTTCTCCTTTTCATTTATTTTTAATTTTTTTTATCTACAGCTGAGAATGAACTATATTTTTTATTATGATGTTTATTACAGTAATGATCTTTTTTTACATAGTTCTATGCCCTTATAGGTTTTTTTGTAAGTGACACTTATTGGAATAAATAAAGGCTTATCAATCTACTAGTTTTTTAGTAAAATCATTACAATTTATTGTACAATAAAAATGATCTCAAAAAATTATACAGGTTTGATAAACACTTTTCAATGAGTTCGAAACTGGTCTAGATGGCGGACCTATCTATGGAAAAATGTCCACCTTTTCCTGGTAGTTTCAGAATTTCTTGAACTCGTTAATGTTGGAGCATTAAATATGTGATAACATATCTTTAAGTCAATAAACACTAGCTGTATGTTTAATGTACATAGTCACCTTAAGAAATAACGATCAAACTTTAAATTTAATGTATGATTACATTAAATTTAATGGAAAAAATTAATTTAGATTAATGTAGAAATTATTAAATTTATTGTATTATATTAAATACATTTAAGAAACGTTTATGAAATTTGCATCCAATTACCTTAAATTTAATGCATTTCCTTTTTATGGTGTATTTAATTAGATTTTAATTTAATGTGAATCCCTTACGCATTACTACAAACCAAGGTTTTTAACCCTTTTATTGATTTCAAGTTTCTAATTTCTGCTAAATATACCATTAAAGCCTGAATTTAGTGTATCAGCATTTGCTTCCGCAATTAACCGTTTATTTAAACGCAGCCCGACACGAAAAGCCATCGTTAAAGGGAAATATTTTGTTTAGATTTGCATCAACCCCACAAAATAACTGCCCAATTTTTTCTGGTCTAACGTTTTTATTTTGTGTACAAATCAAATAAAATTATTGATTTTCCGCTACCACATGCATACATTAACATAATAATAAACTAATTTGCTTATCGTGAAAAGATAAAGATTATAGTTTTTTGATAGTCGTATATCGTTTACTTTAAGTGGTTGAGGGTTGAGAAAAAAAGTATAAAAAATAATACAATCTTAGTTATTAAGCCACTTTAATACAAAATATACCATAAATTATTAACAGGTTGTACACCGAAGAAATCAAGAAATTGACGGATTTTGTATTTCAGTGTATATTTGAAATTATTACAATCGGCCAAGCGCTTTCGGTCTCTCTATCGGAGCCCTGAGGATGGTCCGATAGAGAGACCGAAAGCGCTTGGCCGATTGTAATAATTTCAAATATACGCTGAATTACAAAATATACCGACATACAAGCATTGTTATTTAAAGAAATATGTCTTATTTTACTTAAAGATGCGGTTTTGTAATCAAAACTTTGAATTTTCTAAACGACAACACTAATCCATTGTGTCTATATTAATTTACGAAAAAACGAAACATATCAGTAGAATGACAAGAAGGAGATCGTTATAACAAATGGCTGGCAGTATGAATTCAGAAATTCAGTAGTATTACCTCAATAATTTAAGGCTCTGGCTAGAAAGAAACGACCATGACTAGCTTTAGTTCAATTCTCGTACGTGGTGACGTATTTAAAAAGTCAGCAATAATCCGGAAATACATTCGGTTCGTTTGGTTTTTTGTAGAAATTTGCAGACGTCTCGCCAAAATTTCATTTGCCATCTTCTATGCTTACTGGTTGTAGATCAACTGAAGAAATTCAATGTGCAGTGTGTCAGTCTAGGCTGATGCATCGTGCGGGTAAACGGGTCCTGCTTAAGGAGAGTTTTACTGTTAAAAAGAAGGTTACGTGTGTGGTCTCTCTTATTTAGAGTGCTGTTCTTTTCCATTTCGATGCTAACTGCCAATCAATCTTGTTTTTTAGTGTTCTATGTAAGCGATTTATTGGTAATTGGAAAATCAATTTTGTGGCCTGTCTCGAGCTATATATATATATATATATATATATATATATATATATATATATATATACTTATAGTTTGTTTTTTTTTCTTAGGAATAAGGTCCTTTTTCAAGAAAAAATAATCTTTTTTGGCTTAATCATGTATTTGACGTTTCGACACGGTTCGTATCTTCTTCAAGAAATCTACAAGAATTACGACTATATATATATATATATATATATATATATATATATATATATATATATATATATATATATATACGAGGGGGAACTCAAAAGTAACGGGAATTAGGCTGCGGTGGGGAGGAAGAATGGGGGAACCCATTGTTCGACCAGGTGTCCGATCGGGTCACGCCTTCTGAGTCAGTGTGCAAGGTTGTGTCGCTGTGAGTTCATCGGTTCGCCCGTGAAAATTTTTTTTTTAAAACAATTTTTTCCATTTCGCCGAAAAGGTGATGGCAGATTGTCGAGAGCAACGCACGAAACTAGTGTAATGCTTAAGAGTGCTTATGGGGATGCTGCCCTAAGTAAAAGCTTAGTCTACTAGTGGTTTTTACGTTTAACAAATGGAGAAATATCAATTAATAAAATTTTTATTAAAAAATTGAACCGACTTCTAAAAGTGCGCTAAAAAGTGAAAAATAACCATAAATTTTTATATGAAATTTAACTTTTTGAAGTCGGTGCCAAACCAATTTTGGAGAAAATCGGACAAAATTGATTTTTTGGTTCGCCATATTAGATCCGCCATATTGAATTTTTTAAAAATTATTTTAGATTCATCATATGCGACTCCGAAAACTCCCCTGTACCAATTTTGGAGAAAATCGGACAAAAATTTTTTTTGTCGGCCATATTGGATCCGCCATATTGAATTTTTTGAAAATTATTTTAGATTCGTCATATGCGACCCCGAAAACTCCCTTGTACCAATTTTGGAGAAAATCGAACAAAATTGATTTTTCGTCCGCCATATTGGATCCGCCATATTGAATTTTTTAAAAATAATATTAGATTCGTTATGTGCAACCTCGAAAACTCCCCCATACCAATTTTGGAGAAAATCGGACTAAATTAATTTTTTTTGTCCGCCATATTGCATCCGCCATTTTGAATTTTTGAAAAATAATTTCATATTCGTTGGTTACAACCCCGAAAATTTCTCCATACCAATTTTGGAGAAAATCAGACAAAATTAATTTTTTGGGCCGCCATATTGTAAGCGCCATCTTGGATTTTACTGCCCAATTTCATCTAAAAAAATATGGAATCACTGCAGCAACTTCCTTTACATAACGTAAAAAATTTCATTCAAATCGCTGCAGCCGTTCCGGAGTAATCGGTGTACATTCATAAAAAAAATACATAGTCGACGAATTGAGAACCTCCTTCTTTTAGAAGTCGGTTAAAAATCAACCTCGTTCAGGAAGCCCCTCAACGTCAAGTGACGAAAACGTCGACAAAATCAATACTGTTCGTGAAGACCGTCGCTAAACCATTGATCAACTCTGTGAGATGTCTGGAATGTCATGGTGTTCAATTCAGAGGATTATATCCAAAGATTTGCACATGAGAAGGGTTGCAGCCAAAATTGTCCCTCGCCTCGCCCGCGGCATGTTTTGAGCTGCTTAATCAGCTCGAAGAGGACCCTGAATTTTTTTCCTAGGTGATTACTTGTGATGAATCGTGGTGCTATGGATACGAACCCGAAACAAAGCAGCAATCAAGCCAGTGGAAGACAGCTGATCACTGTACCGCCATAGCGCTTTATCCTAAATTGACACTACCAGCAAAATAAATACTTCTGAAACCACAAATGCTCATTACCACAATAACAAAAATTGATTAATTGTTGCACATAATCTCCCAAAAAACTTAATGGATTCAACAATCATTATCTAATCGTAATAAGATAAAACAATGCCCTTTTAGTAAGAGAACATCAGCTTTATATTAAAAATGTGCATGACGCACTAAAATTTATGAAAATTTCGAATAGAAATTAGCCCTACGATATAGAGGCTAAGTGCACTGTAAAAAGGAAATACATTAAATCTAAGGTAAATGTGCTAAAAGCAAATTTCATAAACTTTTGTTAAATGCGTTTAATGTAATACATGAAATTTAATAATTTAGATTAATCTAAATTAATTTCTTCCATTAAATCTAATGTAATCAGACACTAAATTTAAAGCTCTGATCATTACTTTTTAAGGTGACTATGTACATTAAATGTACAGCCAGTGTTCATTGAATTTAAGATATGTTATCACATATTTAATGCACTAACATTAATATAAGGTCAAAAATTCTGCTACCAGGAAAAGGTGGTAATTTTTCCTATAGGTAGTGTACCGATTTCGAACTCATTGGTTTCCGTCAGTACTGGCAGACATCATAAGAAAATTGAGTTCTTTAAGCAACTTATATCATACTAAATAAAAAGCTCAATACAAGTTGCACCATCTCCCGGAATCTCATGCAATGTACCATGAATAATAATGTAAAATGCTTTAATATTAAGGTAAATGTGAATTAATTTTAATGTACAGAAATTTTATATATATTTTGTTACTTTTAGAAATTTAAGATACCATCTGATCAAATTTAATGTACAACGAAATATTTGAATGAATTGATTTAGATTTAAAGTAAACGTAAATTATTCACGATTGTAGGCACAAAATCATTAAAATTAATGTAGAATGGACATTTTTAACAGTGTGCGTTGAAACCTAAAGAGCAACGAGAGCAATCGCTTTCCACAAAATCCGCGATCGCAACCTTCACACAATAAATAAGCTTAATTTGTAATCAAAAGGCCTAATAGACCATCACTGGCTAATACTAATTGCCTTTACATATAAGGATTTTTGCCGATTTACATGGAAACATTCAAATATCAATTACAGAATAATGTGTGCTCACCAAATAGTACGGGACATTAACCAAACAGGCAAAGTGGTTTAGCATTAAAACGGTTCAATAAGTAAATAAATAACTCGCCCAATCTAATAAACCCTCGGGGATATAATTATCATTTAAAATGAGAATCCCGTCGTTAATAAGGACGATTTTATGCAAATATATTCAGGTTAGGTGAGATTATCTATAAATCGGCTTGTTCGCAAATTTTGCTGATTATATATTGAATCTTCAAGAATTTAGCTGTTTTGTATGTAAATTGAGATAAGTTTTTTTTAATTGATTGATCTATCACTTTTTCACCGTTAATTATACAGTGTGTTCTACGACGAACTGTCGCGATCGATTTCGCGGAAAATAGACTTTGTAAAATTTTTAAAATTTGGCACTTTTCTAAAGTGAATGGGGGCAATTTGGTCAAAAAAATTGTGAAGATGGTGGTACTTCTGGTTATACCTGAAGTTGATGGCTTCTTGCTTATTTTAAATGGAATATGTTATGCAAAATTAAAGACATATTTGGGAAATGTTTAAACAGGAACTACTATGTTTTATACAACTAAATTTATTAACAGTGACTGCAGTTTCAACTCACAGAGTCATTTTCAAACTGAATTACAAAGGTAGACTAAGTATTCAATGCAGAAACATGAGAAAATTTAACAATAACTAAAAACTACCTGAGAAATTACATTATTACAAAGGGGAGGTATTAAATTTTGGGAAGTAATTATTATCTGGCGACACCAAATAACGAGGAAAACCCAAGTTCTGTCTGAACATTAAGCAAATTTACATTCTTATTTTTACTATGTTTATATATTTCTAAAGATTCAAGAATATTTAACTTTTGGCCCTTTGTTGAATAATGTAATATGTCAGTGTTGCCTAAATCAGGAAAACTGTGGCTGTGTTCTAAGCAATGGTTGGTAAAGCTCGAGTCTGTTTTTTGTAGTCTATATGATCGGTGGTGTTCTGAAAAGCGAGTTTTAAAGTTTCTACCACTTTGTCCAATATACAAGCTATCACACTGAACATTTTAACTTATAAACTCCTGATTTATCAAATTTATTAATTTTATCTTTAGCATTGTACAGGATAGTGACAGATTGAGATTTAAAAGCTACTTTTATGTTATGTTTGGAAAGAGTATTAGCTATGTTTTCTGATAGGGTACCACAGTATGACAAAGATATATAAGATGAACTATCTTTATCATTTTTTATTTTGGGATATATTGAATTAAACGCTAGTTGTTTTTGTTTTTTAGTTATTAATTTCTTTATGGTTTGTTGGGAGAAATTGTTTGATATTGCAATCCTTTCAATGATATTTAGTTTCTCTTGAAGATCTTCTTCAGAGAGAGGCAAAGAGAATGCTCTATGTATCATTGAATTGTATGCAGCCATTTTGTGTTGTAAGGAGTGAAAAGAGTCATTAGATATAGTATTACCTGTAAACGTTGGTTTTCTAAAAAATTTAAAATTACACTGATTACTGAGGTGAGATATGGGAGATCAAGAAAATTTATTTTATGGTTATTTTCAGTTTCCAGAGTAAATTGAATTTTTGGATGGCAATTATTAATGTATTGTAAGAATTTTTAGTATCTATAGTATCTAGTAGTGCCTTTAAAACATGCTAGAACATCATCCACATATCTGTACCAAAATTGAACATGATTTTTGCTTAAAAGGGAATTAAAAATTTTGTTTTCTATGTTTGACATGAAAATGTCTGCTAGGAGAGGGCTAAGAGGAGAACCCATTGGTAGGCCTGAATTTTGTAAATAAAATTTGTTATTAAACTGGAAATAGGTTTGTGATAGGCAAAGTTCAAAAGAAGACAAGATTTCAGTAGTAACTATTGGATTTATATTTCGTTCCTGTAAGATTTCTTGGATAAGTATAAAACATTCATCTGTTGGAATATTAGAAAACATGCTTTTTATGTCAAAAGAAACTAGTATGAGTTATCTGGGGTTTTTATGTTTTTTAGTTTTTGGACGAGATCTCTGAATTATTTAAACTGTGACTTGGTTTTAAGTTGCTTATTTGTCTGAAGAATGAATTTAGTTTCATACTGCATTCTCTCGTGGGGCTATTTATGTATGACACTGCTGGGCGAATGGGATTTCCTGATTTGTGATTTTTTATAAGGCCATAGAGTTTTGGTGCTTGTGGATTCATATTAATTATTCTTTTTTTATCGAATTCTGAAAAAATGGCTGTTATGTTTGACAGGGTTTGTTTCAAATTTGTTTGAAAAACTTTTGTAGGATTGCCTTTAATTTCTGTAATATTTTCGGATTGAATAAATGCTTCTATTTTATTGACATATTCAACTTTTGGTAAAATAACTGTTGCATTTGATTTATCTGCTTTTGGTATTATTAGATCATTATCTTTTACTTTCTCTCTTATATTTTTTACTGTGTCTAAAGCTGTATTATTGGATTTTAAATTAGTGGATTTTATGTTTTTTAATTGTTCCAGTAGTTAAGTCAATATTATTGGTGTGTTCTATTTTGCTTAGAGCTAGAGTACTTTCAGATATGATGGAATCGATAATATTTTTATTGTTTATGTGAGGTGAAAATTTAGGGCCTTTTGGCATTAGATCTATTTCTTTACTATTAAAACCTATGTTTGACAGATTTATGACTCTTTCACTAAAATTTTGATTGGACTGTGGTGTTTTGTTAGTTGTTTGGGAAAATTTACCTGACTTTAAATGGTTAAGTTTTTTAGATTGAGTTTCAAATTTTTTGTGGATAATTATGCTAATTTTTGATCTAATACTGTCGTCTAAAATATCGAATTCAATTGAGTGAAGTTTATAAGTCAATTCAGAATATAATATTTTAATATAGTTTTTAAACATTTCCCGAAGATGATTAACGTACACATAGTAACGGCTACCAGCATCAACTTTTTAAAAGACATATTTTATATCAAAAATGACACCACACACAGTCATATCAAATAAAGCAAGTAGAAGTATCTAAAAATCAAAATATACACAAGTATGTGTGAGCGTGAGTAAAAATTCTCTGTTTGAGTTTTTTATTACATTTTATATCACTATTCATTAGTAATGAAAAAAAGGGCAGCAAGGAAGAGCAGTAGAAATTTATTGATCCTCGGGGTTACTGTTATCGTCTATTCTGTGATATATTTCGAACACTTAGGTTCAGTGACGTGAAATAATTTTCATTTTTGGAAAGCAATAAAATACACGAACACTGGCGTAGTTAAAATTTGTTGAAATGTGTTGACTATTAATATATTGAGAATCAAATCTCTGAAACTGAAAAAGCCGATAACAGTAAACCTGTGGAGCAATACATTTCTACGGCCCTTCCTTTCTGTCCCTTTTTTCTCATCACTAATGAATAATGATATTAAATGTAATAAACAAGAAATAAAAGAATTCATACTGAAATTTTCTACTCAAGCTCACACATATTTCTATATATTTTCATTTTTAGACACTTTTAATTGCTTTATTATGCTATGACTGTGTATAGCATAACCTCATTTTTAAGTTTTAAGTAGATAATGTTAAATTTGGGTGTCTATAATAGTATTGATTCACATTGTTGTAGCCGTTTCAACTATGTACTTGATTTGTACTAAGTAAAGGTTGCGCAGGCATTGGAGACTGTTTTCCAAATGGCAAGATTGAAGTGTGTCCATTGACAAGTGCGTGTGGCTAATGAGTACTGAGAAAGCGTATTTACTTACCATACTCTCTTGTTTCTGGGGTTTGAGCCCTGAGGATGATCTAAGTAAGAGCGAAAGCGCTTGACCGATAATTAAAAAAATATTCACTGAAATAGTTAAAAGTCATGGTTCTTGGGTTTAGACATTGGATTATTATCCGACATTTCGCCTACGATTGCACAAAGCATCTTCAGGGATCTTTAATTCACGAGATTAAAACACTGAATGACAGTCGAGGAGCAACAGCCTGGTATTTATACCCAACTGGTGCTCAGTGTAATGTAGACTGTAACCTACATCCAGGCGCGGATCCAAGGGGGTGGGAGCGGTAGGAGCGATCGCCTCCCCCAAGAGCTTTGAGTTCCGGAAAATTGACCCGATTTTGCCTTTTATACTATAGTTTATTCAAGAACTAGAGAGAGTAATAAATCATTTTTTATCCTTTTTTTCTTGGCAAACTACCTGTGTTCTTTAGTCCGGTATCTTTGACAAAATCTGTTAGATACATATATTTTTCATAGGAATAGGTTAGAAATTTTATAATCAAAAATACTGGTCTATAATAATGGATTATTTGATTTGGATAACAATAGATATTTGGATGTGTGAAGTGTTAAAAACGATTTTAATCCTTGTCATAGGCGTCGGAAGTAGGTTTATTGTATTACTAAGTATTTATGGCATAGAATATTATTTCGGTTAAAAAGTTTTTTTTTAATATTATTTTATTTCTTATGATTTCTTAATAATTCACATACATTAGAAAATACAGATAATTTTGACATATTTAACACAAATCATAACTGTATTTTTATTATTTTTAATTTTGGCATAGAAACCGTTTTAGACACATTCAGAATAGAACGTAACCTTTTTCTCTCAAAAAATTCTAAGTTATAATTTAATTACTTATAAAATACCCATTGTCAAAAATACAAGAAGTTAAACATATATAAAAAAATAAATTCGTCGATATAATATTAAAATTTTTTTTGGGGCTATCGGTCATTTTATTATTAATTAAAAACATTTTTAGGATATTTGAGCTTTCAGTTCATTTATTCCTTAAACCATCTGCAGAATTACAATTAAATACTAAAAAGGGATTCAAATGTAATTAACTTTTATATGTTACAGAAAATTTAAATAATAAATTGTGTTTACGCCGGTCAACATTATGTATCTAATTCGTAATCAAAGTCATTGAAGCTATCTTCGCTCAAATTAATTATAACTGGTTCCTCTATCTCACCGATCATGAGATCGAGTTTTCCCATTTTCTTTTATTCTTTTATTATATGGATTTTTCCCAATTTTCTGCAGTAATTTTATTCAAAAAATTCTTTCAAAAGTTCAGTTAAATTACTAATTTTGTAAGTTCTCTGAGTTCAGGTAAATCCCGATCTTCATTGATTTTAGTTAGAATTTTGTCGACGGTTGGGATCTGCTTTTCATAATAAGATGTATCTACAGTTTTTTTTACTAAAGTTTATATCTCTTCTTTCAACCAAGTGTTTCGTCTGCCTGCGATCGAATGTGGCTTGGGAGTACTAACAATTCCAGTCTTTTTTTTCTCTTTCAGTATTCGATACATAGTAGATTTTCAAACTCCTGTCTTGTTGGAACACATCTCAACAGAGCTTTGAACATTATTATCTGGATATTGATATTTTAAGGCATCATAAACATTCATCGTAATAAGTTTTTTGTTCAGGAAAATATGCCCTGGTGTAACGATTTTGGAATAAATATAGATGTGAAAGCCATATCTTTTGGATATCTTACTAATCTCAAATAATATGTAAAAACAAGCACAAACAAGATAAATCACTAAGGATACACTGTAAGGTATACTTTGCTCACTGACAGAAATTAAATTGAACTATCAGAAATTTTATTGTTGCAGTAAATTTATAAAACCTTATAATATTTAAACATAATTAAATATAATTAGATTTACGGCAGTCCTCAGTTACCTGCGATACCGGAGCAGGCACGTTGGAGGTTTTGGTAACAGTTTCATTACTCTCTATAGTTCTTGAATAGAGTATAGGAATGTGTATGCTTGCAATGGCCCCTCTTCTTCCTAAGAGCTTTGAGTTCAGGAAAATAGAACCAATTCTGCCTTTTATATTAGGAATGTGTATTCTGTTAGCACTCCCCCCCCCCCAGTTGACAACTTGATTTTTCTTGTGATCGCCTACCTCCCTATTCAAAAACTTGAAATTCAGAAAAATAGACCCGACCCTGTCTTTTACATTAGAAATAAGACTGTTGCTGGTGTCTCCCTCCCCCCTGTGGACAACTTGCTTTTGCTTGCCATACTGTACTTTTGTGATATCACCGCCCCTCTCCCCAAAGAGAGAGGCTGGATCCGGTCCTGCATATATCTTTATTAATATTATTTAGATATTTACAAATCTCGATTGATTCTCTAATTTTACATTTAAAGAAACCAGATACCTTAGTTTCTTTTACATTAAAAGTGTGACCTGAGCAACGGACATATTACGAAACAACATGGACTCCACCCTACCAGAATGAATTAAAGTATGTCTGATTTCCACTTATTTTACTTTTCAAGGAACTTTCTATGAGCAGACTGTGGTAGCTAACATCTTCATCGAAGTTTTCGAAGAAAACGCTTTGTCTTCTGCTCAACTAAAACCTAAAATTTGGGGCAGATATGTAGATGATACGTTCGTAGTTTGGACGCATGGCGCAGATAACCTCCATTATTTCCTGGATCATATAAATCAACAACACCCTCGCATAAAAAATTCACTATTGAAACTAAATCCAATGATGCCCTTCCCTTTCTTGATGTACTAGTGCAAAGGAAAGAGACTGGCAAATTAGAAGATTCTCTGTACAGAAAACCAATACATAGAAATCGATATCTCAATGCAACGTCACGCCATCTTCCTTCTCAAAAACAATCCGTCATAAACTTATGGTTCTCTGAGCACCAGTCGAGTATAAATACCGGGCTGTTGCTCCTCGATGGTCATTCAGTGTTCTAATCTAGTGGAGTAAAGATCCCTTATGCAATCGTAAGCGAAACGTCGCATAATAATTCTAATTTGTTAAGGAATTAAATATTATGACTCTGCCAACACTCTTCATCCACAAGTGCCTATTATATGCTCATAGGCTTGGTAATAGTGAAAATTATCTTTGCTTTAATTCAACAAACAAAAAGAACACACAAACAGAAAACCTTTGTTTATTTAAAGGAAAGTTCCATACTTACTGCTCCTCCTAAACAAAACCGACCATATATTTTACAAAAAATAACGTGAATCCCATTCAATCAGAAACAAAGGCTTCAATGGTTTAAAAACAACTGCATGGCCGCCCTTCGCACATCAGGCTTATTCAATTCCTTTTTTGGCGTTTCTGTTTTTAGAAGAGGGTCGAAAAGGCCTAAACTGACGTGATCGGCAGTCACGTGTATTTTTAATGGGGCCTAAATAAACACGAAATAGCCAGTGATTTAAAGTGATTTCGGAATTTAAAAATGTGTGAAAGTATTGATTTGAAGCAAATGTTCCAGTAATTTTAACAGAATAAATCAGCGGGTATATATTATAATTAAATTTTCACGGATTTTTAACATAATCGCATCAATTTTCGGGAAAAGTATTTACTAAGTGTCAAAGCTGGATTGTTTTTGATTTTTTTTTTTTAAATCAAAAATCATTGATTTAATTAAAAAGTCATGGTTGTTTTGATTTCTTCATAAAAACTCAGGGAGTAAGTCAACAGGATTTAATTATATTTGTAAAATGAAAAATTAAGAAAGTAAATTTTTATTTTCTACGCATTTCCGGTAAAAAAATTTTTATAACGAATGTTCTCTGGCAACATGGAGAAGAAAATCTCAAAAGTTTCCTAAATCACATATACAGTATACATCCAAAAACGAATTTCACCATGAAGACAGAAGAGGAAAGAAAACTACCGTTTCTAGACATCTTACTGAAAAGAAAAGAGGATGGCTTGCTCTTGCACACTGTCTACAGAAAGCCCACTGACACCAACAGGTACCTCAACGCCGATTCACATCACCACCCCGCCCAATTATTTGCAGTAGTGAAATCACTTGCGTTTCGATCGCAGTCTCTTACAGATCAAGAAAATTACCACAGAGAGATGAACATACTGCAAGACGCCCTAACAAAAAATGGTTATAGAAAAGAACATATAGACAAGACTCTAAAAACAAATACTTGGCTCTAAAAAATCGCGAAAACCAAGAGAATAGCTCTAAAGCTTTTGTTCCCCATGTAAGAGGCACCACAAGCAAGACCGCAAAAATTCTGAAGAGACACAATATTGAAACCATTTTCACCACCGACCGTAAAGTAAAAGATCTCTTGCCAACACCTAAAGAAAGAATCCCTCTAGAAAACCAGGGAGTGTACGAAATTCCATGCGGAGAATGCTGCTCATCTTACGTAGGCCAAACCAACCGTAAAATAAGCGCCAGAAGAAACGAATATATAAACGCTGTCAAGCAAAAAACAACTTCTTCTGCACTGGCCCAACACTGGTTAAACATAGGACATAATACAAATTTCTCAGGAGCAAAAATGCTATCGAGATGTGAAAACCTGTCCACAACAGTTATAACGGAAGCCATTGAAATTGCAAAGAGGCCCAACAACTTAAGTCGCAGAGATGATGGCCAACGTGTGCCTAATACTTGGAAAAATCTGCTTACAAAACATCAACCAGTACCACTTAGTAACGAAACAGATTACAACTCGGCAACGCAACCCCAAACACTGACAACAGGGCCGATGACGCGCAGCAGGTCTTGCAATCTGATTGGCCAAAACCATTCGGAAAACGAATATATATATATATATATATATATATATATATATATATATATATATATATATATATATATATACATACATATACATATATTATAAATTTATGATTTTTAGTTTTCTTTTATATTTTTTAGCTGCTGTTAGTTTTAAATATTTTAGATACAAGTTGTTTGAAATATTATAATAAAAATTTTTTTTAAGTAAATAATGATTTCTATTGAAAAAAATCAAGTGATTTAAATCGTGATTTTAATCATTTGATTAAATTATTAGGTTTCTTTTAAGCCCCCTCGCAGAAGTGTGAAAATAAACACCTTTAAACTACGCATCTCTTACTAAAGAAACAAAGTTTATATTCGACTTTACCACCGTCTAACCTAGTGGATTCACTAGAAGTCACATCGCTAAAACAAGCCGAAAATTGTAATCAGTTTTATAGGCTAACATTTTTTGAATAAGATGGCTAGATAAGAAATATTATATAACTTTTATTTGCATTTTTTAAGCCGTATTCCACTGTACATCAATCAATGAGATAAAGCAAACAGAGAAAATTGAATTTCATTTGACGAATTTTTCGGTTTCTCATAAATTAGTGGACCCAACTTAACCATAATAAGTTTTATTGGATAAATTTTTCTTCTTCAGCCATATTTCGCCCAGTAATAAGCGTAGGCCTCCTTAAGTTTCTCCAACTGTGTCTGTCTTGTGCCGTTCGGATCCACGGCAATTCTGCCAGTTTTTTTTTATGTCATCGGACCATTTTATTATAGGTTTCCCTCGGCTTCTTTTTCCATCTCTGCCTCCATCCCATCTTCAGTCTCTAGTTCCTTGCTATTATGCGTAGTCCATTTTAACTGTGTTATTCTTTGTCCACATCATCAATCTTTCTCCAAGTTTGAGCTCCGTATGTCAAGACAGGGAGGACACACTGGCCAAATACCTCAGATCTTCAAAGTTTGGGGTTTTTCTTTTCACAATATTCGAGAGCTGTCCAAGCTTCTTCGTCATTCCTTTTCTCTATTTCCACTGTCTTATCCCAGCTTAATTGTTTGACCTAAGTATACGTCCTTCATAACATTGTCTATTGCGATTCCGTTTATCTTTATGTGTGGGTCTTCCAGGCACATTGACTTGGTCTTTTTTATTTTAATTTTTAAACCTATGGACATAGTCCGTCACAAGGACTTCTATTTGTTATGTGATAAATATTTAGAACTGATATTAAAAAAGGGCTTTTCCTAGCAAACATTCTAAAACTTCAATTTGCCGTTGTAAATGTGTGTAAAAATCCCGATTTTTTAATTTGTTGTTAAGTTTCCGCTGACCAAATGTCCAACTTCATGACAACTACAATCAAACTGTTAATAGCCTTCCTACTGCTTTTTATTACTTTTTACGGTTGGTATTGATTTGCTTATCTGAAATGTACGTTATATAGGACCGACCGCCAATCAACGTCATTTAATTGGCTTTGTATTTAGGAAAAAAACGAGTCTTTGTGACATCTATTTATTTGCTCTTTTTGTACCGAATTTAAAGGCAAATAGTTGAAAGATTTTTTTTCAACTGCGCAATAAATGCTTAAAACCCTTGTTTAATTCGTCTGAGTTTATCTTAATTAATAGAAAAACTGATCATGTACGTGTGGTACACGCAGGAGCGGATTCAGTCTCTCTTTTTTTTTTTTGGGGGGGGGGGGCAGTGATATCACAAAAGTACAGTATGGTAAGCGAAAGCAAGTTGTCGACGGAGGGGGGGGGGGAGAAGACACCAGCAACACTACGATTTCTAGTGTAAAAGGCAGGGTCGGGTCTACTTTTCTGAATTTGAAGCTCTTGGAGAGGTGGGGGCGATCACAAGAAAAAACCAGTTGCCGAAAGGGAGGGGGGGGGGGGAGTATGCAAGCAGCATACAAATTCCGAGTATAAGAGGCAGAATCGGGTCTATCTTCCTGAACTCAAAGCTCTTGAGAGGGGGGTGGGGCTATGGCTAGAAAAATAAATTGTCAACGGAGGGAAGTGCCAGCAGCATACACATTCCTAATATAAAAACCAGAATCGGTTCTTTTTTTGTGTACTCAAAGCTCTTGGGAAGGGGAGGGGCGATTACAAGCATACACATTCCTATATTGTATTAAAGAACTAAAGAGAATAATAAAACTGTTACCGAAACCTCCAATGTACCTGCTCCAGTGCCGCAAGTAACTGAAGACTGCCGTAAATCTAATTATATTTAATTGTAATTAAACATTATAAGATTTTATAAATTTACTGCAACAATAAAATTTCTGATAGTTCAATTTGATTTCTGTCAGTGAGCAAGGTACACTTTACAATGTGTTCTTAGTGATTCATCTTATTTGTGCTTGTTTTTATATATTATTTGAGGTTAGTGAGATACCCAAAAGATATGGCTTCCAGATCTGTATTTATTCCAAAATCGTTAAACTAGGGCATTTTTTCCTCAACGAAAAATTTATTACGATGAATGTTTATGATGCCTTAAAATATCAATATCTGGATAATAATGTTAAAAGCTCTGTTGAAATGTATTCCAACATGACAGGAGTTGAAAAATCTACTATGTACCGAATACTGAAGGAGAAAAAAACGACTGAAATTGTTAGTACTCCCAAGCTACATTCGATCACAGGCAGACGAAAAACCTCGTTGGAAGAAGAGATGAAAACTGCAATAAAAGGAGTTGTACATACATTTTATTATGATCAGCAGATTCCAACTGTCGACAAAATTCTAACTAAAATCAATGAAGATCGGGATTTACCTGAAATTAAATGAACTGAGTTCTAGAAATTGCTCAGAGAACGTAATTTTTGCTGGGAAAAACCAGATAGGAAATCTGTTCTTATAGATCGTCCGGAAAATGTCCGTAGGACAAGGAAATATCTCTCAAGTAAAAGGTAGAGTTGCTAGAAATAACAGAGCTTACAAAATTAGTAATTTAACTAAACTTTTAAAAGATTTTTTTAAATAAAGTTACTGCAGAAAATTGGGAAAAATCCACATAATAAAAGAATGAAAGAAAATGTGGAAACTCGATTTCATGATCGGTGAGACAGAGGAACCAATTATAATTAATTTGAGCGAAGATAGCTTCATTGACTTTGATTGCGAATCAGATACGCAATGTTTACCAGCGTAAACACAATTTATTATTTAAATTTTCTGTAACATATAAAAATTAATTACATTTGAAGCCCTTTTTAATGTTTAATTGTAATTCTGCAGATGGTTTAAAAAACAAATAAACTGAAACGTCAAATGTCCTAAAAAATGTTTTTAATTAATCATATAATTTATGGACGAATTTGTTTATTTATATATGTTTAACTTCTTGTATTTTTGACAATGGGTATTTTGTAAGTATTTAAATTATAACTTAGAATTTTTTGAGAGAAAAAGGCTACGTTTTAGTCTGAATATGCCTAAAACGGTTCCTATGCCAAAATTTAAAATAATAAAAATACAGTTGTGATTTGTGTAAAATATGTCAAAATTATCTATATTTTCTAATGTATGTGAATTATTAAGAAATCATAAGAAATAAAATAATATTATAAAAATTTTTATTTAAAGTTTATTACCGAAATATTATTCTATGCCATAAATACTTTGTGATAATAAACCTCCTTCCGACGTCTATGACAAAAATGAAAATCCTTTTTTTTACACTTCATACATCCAAAAATTGTTATCCAACCAAAATAGTCCATTATTATAGACCGGTATTTTTGATTATAAAATTTCTAACCCATTCCTATGCAAAATATAGAGTCAAAAATGATTTATTACTCTCTCTAGTTCTTGAATCAACTATAGTATAAGAGGCAAAATCGGGTATATTTTCCTGAACTCAAAGCTCTTGGGGGGGGGGGGGCGATCACCCTCACCGCCCTCCCTTGGATCCGCGTCTTATGTTAAAATTTCCTAGCAATTTTTGGTATTTGCAAAAACATGACAGTTTAATTTAATCGTTTTATTTTCATAAATATATTTAATAAGTGCTTTTATTACGAATGTTTTTAAATTTTTAACTATTGGGAAGTACGTTTAAAATAAATTAAGGGAGGAAATACATGTAAACGAATAAAAATGTGGAATTTTCATGATTTTTTAGACAGATTTTATTTTTATTTATAATTCAATTCAATTTTATGGTTCAGTAGAACTTTAAATACAATCCAGAATTTTTTAGATTTTTTTGGAACAAAATGACAGCGATAATGTGATTTAAGCAGGACATATTCTAATCGAAATGACTCATTTTAAAAATCAAAATTTTAATAAGAAATAAATAAGTCTGCCGTGTTCAAATAGTTGCCTATATATGTTATTCTTCTTCCACGCAGAGAAAAAGGAAAGAATCCTTAATCAGCTTAAATTACAACTTATGGACGAAATTTTTTTTAGATATTTTATAATTTATTTCCATTTTCCTTGCATATGGGTGATTATTATGCAACTTAATTTCCTCAACTTTGATAATTAATTTCTCAAATTTAAAACAAAAATTTTAGACCATTATCTTGTAAACTTTTAATTAGCACACATTTTAGTTTTAAACACGAGGTCCACGATATTGTCCAATTTTCACCTATTTTTGCGCTCACTCTTTACAGTTAGTGTTATAAGTTTACAATTTTGACACCGACACCAAGCGTTAAAACCCTACATTTAATAGTGTTTTTAAATTTCAAGATCTTAAATCTTTTTATGAAAAATAAATTATAAAAAGGCTTCTAGATTAAAAATTTGAACAGCAAAAGTTACTTTTTTTAATACGTGCTCTCATTTTCCCAATATTCCTGCCGAAAAATGCCCAGATAAATTTAAAGTCCTATTCCTTAAAGTTGAAACTTTTTAATTCGCTCCCATTTAAAAATAAATTTTAAATTCCTGCCCATGAAGCTGAATTTAATTCCTGGCGATATTTTTCACCCTCTTAATTTCTACCTTCGCCTGTGTTCCAGCTTACAACCAAGATAAAACTTTTTCCACTTTAGTCGATAATATTTTTCGGAGTCAAGTTTGGGGACATGGAACAGTGCCGGAGTTCAAAATTTTCAAATAAATGCGTTGTTAATTTAGATTAAATATTTTCTTAGAAAATAAAAGGAAAAATGTGGATGAAATAGATAATAAAAATAACTATTGAGACTCGCATCTCCAAATAACGGCTTCCATTATAAACTGGTTGCAAATTGTATATAGGGCTACATTCTGACAATTTACTGCCAACACCAAAATAAAAATAAAAGATTATTTAAAAATTTATTGCAAAAAATAACTCTATTTGGTATATTTGTAATATAAAATCATCAAAAACAGTTTTGTTATTATTTTAGTGCTCTATTCTACCACTCCATTTAGAGCGACAAAAAAAACGTCCGTAAAATAAATAACGGAAATTGTTGTTTATAATCCCACGTTCCACGATAACGCGTTCTGTACGTGTTTAAACTGGATAAAAATGTCCTAAAAATATTAAATTTACCTTTTTTTCTGAAATGCTATAGCTAGAAATAGTTCAGTCAAAATAGACAAAAAAATGTTGTTGCTTCGCTAAAATTTTTATAGGGCTAAAATTTAGTATAAATCTTATATACACTACTACAAATAAAATATCTTAAGCCCTCACCGATCCTACATCTGCTGAAAATTATATTCAAAGTCAAAAGTCAGGATTATAGGTTTCTCGTATTTTTCATGTAAAAGGTAAGTTTTATCGTAATAATGGGTCAGACAAAAGTTGTAGATTATTTAATTCTTTACAAAAGATATTCTTAAACTTTACGAATCACCATTCCTAAAGATGGAGAAGTCGCAGTCTACATAATATGAACACCTTTCTGCACTGTCTATGAGATAGTGTACTTGGCGCATTTTTAACGTGGTTTCCTCAGTAGGCATACCCCATGATTAAGTTTTATTGAACAGTATCCTACTGATTGAAAAAATGATAGGGGAAAGTGGGATAAATCGGGACGCTAAGAAAAATACTATATTAAAAAATGTTTTAATCAATATGAATCAACTTAATTAGCCATCGTTTAGTTTACCTATTTAGTTACTTATTTGATAAACGAGATCACGGTTTTTATTATAGTAAGTAATAAAATATAATCAATCTTAAAAACTTAAGTTTTTATGATTTTGCCCCGGACATATCTGCATCTTATACCCGACTTTGTCCCTTAACAAAGGAAGCTTCGGAACTCATAAAGTTCTTCTGGTTCCCAACCAGTACCGCCTTCATTAGTCCATTTCTTACACTACAGATATTGCACCCAATCATCACTTGTTCGTGTATTTACATATATTTTAGTGCAATTTGCACTTGGTATTGGAACTTTTTTCTTCTTATTTTTTTTCATTATTTTCTTCCAGTTCTAATTTATAAGGTGATGAAGTAAAAACAGCACTTTTGCCTCAACGAGTACCTGAGATTATTTTTCTTACAACATGAGGTTTAGGTCAAATATCAGCTAGAGAAAAAGCGAAAAACGACGATGCCGATTGCCGGGAAGTGTTTGGTTATGGACTCACTGCTCGCTTTCAAGTGTGAATTGATCGGTAACGTTTCTGCTGTTTGCTGCTCTAGTGTTAGCACAGGATTATCCTTTTCATCCTGAGCTCCAACGGTAATTTGACCGAAAAAATTCGTCGTGGGCTCAGTAGATGTGATGTCATTATCCGTCGTAGTAGCAGATACAAAATCATGATCAGAAAATGCAGTGGATAAATTCCTGTGTTTGAAAAACCACTTATAGCGTTCTGCAGATTTACTGCTTTAGAGTAAGCAATTCCAAAAAATGTACCCAGTAAAAAGTGGGTAACAACACGACCTGGATTATTACGGAGCCATTTCATTACTTCTTGGCTGTAATAGGTGCTTAATGAACCCATGATGATAACGGCAAAGGGTTGTAAACAATGTGTGCAGATGGGAGGAAAGCTAACTATGATGACTCCGTTCTTTCGTGCTTTATCTATCGAGAAAAGATTTCTAATGGGTCTTGCGTGTCCATCTAGCAAAAGTAGACGTTTGCGATGAAATGATTTAGCTAGTGAACAAATGTATCACTTGTGTCCATCTACTGTGATGACATCTCGCGATAGTTCCAGGAGGTGCATCATCTAACAATTCAGTCTTCATGCGGACTCTTGGGGAAATTAAGAGTGGTGGAATATAAGTACCTGCAGCTGATACACATAAAACAACGGTAGTTAATTGGTCCCTTTCAGCAGAAGACCTACTTTAAATTATACTTTGGGAATAAATAAAATCATATTTTATGGTTAAACAGAATGTTTGAACCAAATAATATATATATATATATATATATACGAAAATGGGAATACATATATGTAATTCAAATGATACATCAAAAATCATTGTCTAATCTAAGATTATACATATTTTAAATCTTATCTAAAATACAAAAATATTACGACATGCTGCTAAGTCAACACGTTGACAAACTGGATCAATACTTGCTAAAATAATCATATTAATTGTTTTACTTATTCGACAATTTTATTGTAAATATTATTACGTTAGGAAAGTAAGTTAGAGATTTAATTTGTATATATAAACAATAAGTTTCGATAATAAATTAGTATTAAACCAAAATGGTTTTACTCACCACAATATCTATATCAACCTATGGAATAGCAATTATAAGGGGTTGCTATGATTATTAGCAACTACCACAAAAACAATTAATACAACTACTCTACTATATATAAATATAATGGGTTGTTGCCAACATCAGTTAGTAAACTTAACATTGGTCCTTTGAGCTAAGAAGAAAAAAGAAAATATTGGTCCTTCGAGTCAGAGAAGAATATATCAAAAGAGAGAAGAAAAAGGAACTAAAAACATTGAATCTTCGAGCGAAAGAACTAACATTGGTCCTTCGAGCGAAAGAAGAAACCTATTTGATTAACTAATTAATATAAACACAAATGAACTAACTCCCAATGGGTACTTGCAACAGAGTTGTATGATAAGAAAATCTCAGGTCAGCTTTTACCAAACAGTATAAACATTAAAATTTAAAACGCACCCTACGCAAAAGAATATGTAAACGAGTTAAAATCCAAAAATAACGCAATTTTTATCCCCCCAATGTAATTTAATTCCCTTTAATCGTACAAGTAAACGCAAAAACAATTCTTTTGGAATATTCGTTATCTCCACACATGGTCAACTCTGGTAAAAATTATACAGACGAAATCAAAAGGGAAACAAAAAGAAACCGCTACGCCGCCGCCCGCGTACAATCCGACAAAAACAAATGGAACCCCAAAACAAAAAATAATTGTTTTAAAATGTAATTAGAGCAAAGCTTACAGCTATGGCGAAAAAATTGAAGAAGAAACGGGTAAATCTTTTTTTTGCGAATGCTAAAAGTGCAATTTATTTATTAGCAGTTTTTATTTCGGGTGGTCGTGAGGTTACGTGCCCATATATAAAACATTCTAGGTTGTTTCTCAACTATCAATCACGGTGGACACTAGTGCACTTCCAAGTTTGAACTTACCCTACCGTTGACCTTTTACCCGAAAGGCTTATCGGCTTTTTGGGCGTCCTCGTTCTTCGGCTCTAGGACTTACCAGAAATCTCAAAATTTATTTAGGGTAGGATATATTCAGTGAAAATAATGAGGATACTTCTTCTGTTAGGAAACATTTGCCATCTTTAACATAACCAAACTGTACTTGATTTAACTTTTCACTATCAGATTGTAACTGAATTACTTGTAGGGTGACAAGCTGATTCTAAAAAGTTTAATCCATTACAGTTTCGTTATATAAAAGATGGCAATTGTTTGTTGCCAGAAAAAGTATCCTTATTGTTTCCACCAAGTGAAAAATTAGTGTCTTACTGTAACTGTAAAAAAGGCACAACGAAATTTTGTATTTGCTTGTAACAATCGATATGTATTGAAGTATTTATCGTAATAAGTAATTATTATAATAACTTATAATAGTTTTATTGAATCTAAGTAGGTTGCATTAGAGCAATATATTATTTTTAATATTTATAGCTTAAACGTATTAATTTTTATTTTAACCTCAGTGAGTTGAAACACTGACAAGAAAGGTATCCCAACTCGATGCCTCCAATTTCGATAATTTTTTGATATGTTGTAGGCCACGATGAAATAGGAGGCAAGGAATTCTTTTTATCTGCGGAAAAACACTTTAAGGTGGTGAAATTTACCCCCAAAAATCCCCCCGAAAATGGATTTTCCAATATCTCTCAGTAGTCTAAGCCATAGGTAAATATCGTGACGTTAATTCCGAGCTAGATGAGACCGGTTCAGGGATGTTGGGGACAATGTAGGGACAAACCCTAAATAAAATATAACAGCAAAAAGTAGATTGGGGTTAAGAGGGGTAGGTTAAAGTTGGCTAAAACAGATTTTTTAAATCTTCAACCAAAGGAACAAACTTTGGGAAAAAAAGTTTCAAATAAAAGTTGTATAGAATTGAAAACCGACAATTTGAGCTTGTATGATTATTTTTATTAATTTGTTATTGCAAAAAGGTCAAAAAACTCTCAAAATCGGGCAGTTTTTTCATATATATATATATATATATATATATATATATATATATATATATATATATATATTTCGTCCTAATATGGGGCTTTGAAACACGCTAAACTGTGCTCTCATGGTGGGATCGTTTGGTGCGACACGTGGCTTTGGCTGCTAAAATGAGCAGTAGGCTTGGTTGCCAGTACCGAAAGATGCGACCCCTATCCTTTGGGCAGCGCGTTTCGTGTACTCGATTTTACATATTTCTGTTTTAATTCACCGTCGCGCCACCATATGGCGGTTTTTTACAAACTTTGTTAATTTGTGTGGTTCTTGTATTATCAAGTGGACCATCGAGATGTCGCCTTTGTCGTCTTGTGTGCTGTTTTTTGATTTTAAACTCAGCTTTATAGGATGCAAAAGCGAGATGATGGTTTGTACCGAGTGCGGTGGCCTGACGAGTCCCATATTAGAACGAAACAGCGCTGTCGCCATCTATCGGACCCGGAGTTTTTCCATATATTGGAGTGTTCCGCACTTTTTAACCAATATTTAATTCTATTTTATTATATATATATATATATATATATATGTATATATATATATATATATATATATATATATATATATATATATGTATATATATATATATATATATATATATATATATATATATATATATATATATATATATATGACTTTTTTGCACTTTTTGTTTTTCAAGGGAAGCCTCTTCTTTCTGAACAAAATGATATTTTATAATAGTAAATGAGTGAACATTTTGACCTCCACAAAGGTTCAATCCCTTCGTGACGGCCTAAACTTTCATATTTTGTTAGGAGCAAATTAAAAAATAAATTTTCAGTCTTTTAAATATCTCTTTAAAAAAGGGGGTGATTTTTTTATAAAGAAATAGAGCACTCGCGCCTACCAAAAAACTGAATTTGCAGCGTCTAGTCAGCAGTGCTCGGAAAAATTCTCCGTATTTCAGCAACGAATGGACGAATTTCGGTGTTTTCTAATCTGGGTTTGTTCAAAAAATTACGAATATAGCACAGCCCTTTTTTTAGAAAGATATTTCGGGGGTTAAAAATTAATTTTTTCCTTTGCTCCTAACAAGATATGAAAATTTAGGCCTTCACAAAGAGATTGAGTTTTTGTGGAGTTCAAAATGTTCACCCAAAAAAAGTTATAGCAATCAATATTTTGCGTCTTGGGATAAACAAATTGCAATATCGCATCAATAAATCATCTGATTTACTATTACAAAATATAGTTTTGTTCAAAATGACGAGAGCTTCTCATTAAAATCAAAAAAGTACAAAAAGAAGTAATTGTGCAATAAATAATTTATATGCAAAACATGGCCGATTTTAAGGATTTTTTGGTATTTTTGCAATAACAAATTAACGAAAATGATATCACGAAAGCTCAAATAGTAGGTTTTTAAAATCTCTATATTTTTTGTTTGAAAATTTTTTTTCTTGGCTTGTATATTCAAAAAACATGTTTTAGCCAACTTTGCCCCCCCCCCCCCCTGGATAAATCTCATGCATCTCGAAATTTTGCAATGAAATAAACTGCATATTACGTTCGATGTTAATGTGCAACTAACTGATGCAGCTTCAACCTTAAGGGTTGAACCCCTATTTTTTACATTGGAAAATCTACTTTCTTTATGTCTATATGGATAAAAAAAATTCTACTCTTCATCAACATCATCATTATAAAGTCATTTTTTGACTGCTATTAGCATTTTTAATAGGATCTTCTATTGAATTGACTTCGTAGGTTGCAATATTGTTATCGTTAAAAGAATATCCAGGAATATTTTGCAGTATCGCGAGTTCCGCTTCTTCAAATACGATATTTTCTTCGTAATTTTGGAAACCTGCCTCCTTGAAACAATTTTGTATGTTTCGGGTTTAATTGCGTCCCCTGCTGCTGACATATTTAGTATCGCATAATGCACATTCAGGAGTCTTTTAGAAACAGGTTTGTCCATTTCCTTCCGATAGTGATGTAACAGTCGTATTCTATAATTTTGAGGATTATAATTTTTTTTACTTCCGATTTAGACCGCTTAGATCGTGCCCCTGTTTAATTTAAAAGTTTTTTATCTTCTATAATTTTCGACCCTTGAAAAAATTCTTTTATGGATATATTCTAGAAAAATTTCAAAAAAATTAAATGTTAATTGCTTGTTTTACCTTGAACATAATAATTTATCAATAAATATTGTTTGTTGATTCATTAAAATCATACCGAGATTAACACAAATTGAAACGATAACTTCAGATTCATATCTTTTTCTTTAAGAATATATCAAATTTGTTTTGTGTTATCATCAGCATTTTAGTTAAAGGTCACACAAACCAGTGTTCCGGGTTATATATTAAATTCAAAATCAGCAAAAAATAGTTCCGAAATGTATTTATTCGTTTCTCCTCATAACTTCGAAAGAAGCCCTTTCGGGCATATACATACAAAGAAAAACAGTTTCCCGAACCTTTTTCCTGAATTTTGTTTCAATCTCGTGTATTTTCTCGGGCACCATTTGTGTAAATCACATTTTCTTGCTCGCCTCATCCCTTCAACATTTTTATTTCATTACCGGTGTATTTCTTTTCATCGCGCACTTATTCAATAATAAATACGTCTTTCCAACTCAAACGCGGGCTTTCCTAGCTCTATCTCTTTCTAATAATGTATATTATGGCCTTTATTGCCTTCGAATTACTTTTCTAGAAAGGCGGATACAGTTGTAGGATTTTATATGATTTTGTAAGTATGTGTGCTCGGGAAAATGAAGTTTGTTTTCGGCTTTTTAGCTTTATTTTTACATTTCTGTTAAAACTTAGGGTTATAGTTATTATTTATTATGAATTCAAATTGAAAACTACTATCTACCAGACTGGGTAGAAAAAATATCTTGGTAAACTTAATAATAACAATTGACTGGGCATTGCCTAGTACTGCTCAGTTATCACAATCTTTGTTCACTTGTTACAATTTGTGCTAAATAATAAATAAGTAAAAAGTGATATAGTTTTCAATTTCAAAAAAATTTTATACCTACCTATTGAACCTCGCTTATTATTGATAATAATAAATTAAGTTTTGAAGGTTATCCATTAAAATAAAATTTTGTTTTTCTTAACACGAATAAAAATATACAGAAAAATATGGGCATATACCTACTTGTACAATATAAGTTAAGAAACATAAATATCAATATATAAATAATGAAAATAAAAATATTAAAACAATATTCAATGAATTATTTACATAGGTATTGTAACGAAGTTACTATATTTTTGGGCATGAGTATGTTCGCCGGGATTTAATTTGTTTATTTAACATCCGAAAAATCTGATTCTTGCGGACAAGAATGCTTAAAGTTTCAAGATTACCGACATATAATTAGATTTACCGCGCTATGCCGGGAAATATAATTTTCCGAGATTTTCAGAGCGTCCAACCATAGGAATCGCGCGCCGCATACAGCAGTATTGTATGCGCGATCACCGCACGCCATCACACTTCAGCGTAGTGGGAGCTCGGGCCGTCTACTTAAGCTCGAGCAGACCATTATTTCGCTGAGAACTGCACTTTGTACACCCGGGTCAACAGTCCAAATGGACTTGACTGGGTCGCCTGCCGGACCGCGTCTTCCTGGTCTAGCAATGTAGGTGAGGCTAGGCTTGTGTGTATATGGTGTTTCACCATATACTTCCTTCCTTATGCCCTACCCCGCTAATAGCCAGCATTGCCGAGGACTCTTATAAGAACGGGCAATGTTGTGTCATCCTACCGTCACTGCCGAGGACCCATATAAGAACGGGCAGTGTTGGCTCCTTTCCTAATTTCCTACCGCTATTGGTCGACATTGTCGAGGACCCTTATAAGAACGGGCAATGTCGTTCCATCCTGCTGACGCTGTCGAGGACCCTTATAAGAACGGGCAATTCCTTTCTTTTATATATATATATATATATATATATATATATATATATATATATACATATATATATATATATATATATATATATATATATATATATATATATATATATATATATAAATACTTTGATTGATTTAAAAAAAAAATCGTATTCATTAAAAATTTCGGAAAATTACGGTATATCATAGGTACATATTCTGTTTTATGAAAAATGTATTTTACGATATTTTAGGCAAAGAAATAATAAAAATTTCTTTTATCATTCAAAGGTCTTCCTTTTTCTTTTTTTTTTTTGATAATGTGTAATTTTAAGGAAAGCTTCCCAACCATAAAAAATATACATTTTTATAGGTCAAGTATAACCGTCCTTGAATACGTGAGAATATAGAATAGAAACCCCTCTTGAATATTTCAAATACAATTTAGTTTGGGAATACTCTTAACCTTGAATTTCCACTTTTATTCAAGCAAATTGGGGTTTGGAGAAATAGCCCTTTTCTCAAAGAGATATTTCTTTTCACATCCTTCCTTTCGAGCAAAGTTGTTACTTAAAATTTTGAATTACTTTCACTCGTACATGTGAAATTGTTTTAATATTTTATTTCGCTCTTTTTCAGATGGTAACCCGAACGAAAAAAATATTTGTGGGTGGATTGTCGGCCCCCACAACTCTTGAAGACGTCAAGAACTACTTCGAACAATTTGGCCCGGTAAGTACATAAAAAATAATTTTTTTGGAAGAAGTTGGTAGCGTAAACACAAGTGGTTCGTTACTTAATAAATGAATTTCCTTTTCACTTATATATATATATATATATATATATATATATATATATATATATATATATATATATATATATATATATGTATATATATGTATATATATATATATGTATATATATATAGATATATATATATATATATATATATATATATATATATATATATATATATATATATATATATATATATATATATATATATAGGAAGTCAATTGCGATCAGTAAATGCAAACTTCGTTCCAATCATATCCTTTCCATGTTAGAGGTTGCACAGTTTGAATAAATTGCGATAAAACACAATCCACCACCATCGAGATGATGGCCCACCTGTACCACCATACCGAGACGAAGGTTAAAACTTACCCTCCCCGCCACAGTGATACGGCAGAGATACATGTTTCGTCTCTACTAGACTCATCAGGGTATCGACATGCACCTGTCTGTGCAAAGCAGTAAATGCAAACTTCGTTCCAATCATATCCTTTCCATGTTAGAGGTTGCACAGTTTGAATAAATTGCGATAAAACATAATCCATCCCATTCCACCACCATCGAGATGATGGCCCACCTGTATCACCATCCCGAGAAAAAAAAAAGAAAGTCAAAACTTACCCTCACCGCTACAGTGATACGGCAGAGGTACATGTTTTGTCTCTACTAGACTCATCACGATACCGACATGCACGGCATAATGTGGCCATATCCACTGCTATTACATCTCACACGGAGGAATCCGTGAAAGTCGCATAAACATATATACGGCATCCGGCGGGAGGTCGGCGAAGCCGCGTTTAGTATTGCATGATTCCTTTCGATCTGTCCTTTGCACAGACAGGTGCATGTCGGTACCCTGATGAGTCTAGTGGAGACGAAACATGTATCTCTGCCGTATCACTGTAGCATGGAGGGTAAGTTTTGACTTTCTTCTCGGTATGGTGGTACAGGTGGGCCATCATCTCGATGGTGGTGGATTGTGTTTTATCGCAATTTATTGAAACTGTGAAACCTCTAACACGGAAAGGATATGATTGGAACGAAGTTTGCATTTACTGATCGCAATTTACTCCATTTATACATGGAGTTGCATATAGTTGTGGGTTTGCTGAATGTGATTTCAGCACTACAACGGCATAATGTGGACATATCCACTGCTATTGCATCTTACATGGAGGAATCCGTGAAAGCCGCATAAATATATATATATATATATATATATATATATATATATATATATATATATATCCAACTGTAAACATTGTCTATTTAGGTACTGAGGATACATGGAATGCGAGTGTGTTTTATTTTTTATATTTTATAATGCTCCAGAAAAACCGAAAAAATGCATACATTTAATTTTATATTTAAGAGGATATTCAATTTTTGATGTTCATTAACAGGATCGAGCCTTCTGTTGATCATATAAATTTGTAATTTTTAATTTATTTTATTTATTTAATTTACGTTTAATGCTACAAAATATTAATCTAAAACTTTCCAAATTGAGAGCGTTTAACAACATCTCTTATGTTATTACAGATTATTTGGGGCGTTTGAAAATCGGCATTCATTATTTAGGTACAACATCTCTAAACCTATATTTTTATTAATTATTATGCTCTAAGGAAACTTCGGTAATAATAAAATACCCACCGGCAATTGTTTTCAATAAAATGTATATTTATTTAAGAAACTTAAGATCTAAAAACTACCGTTTCAACCTAATTTCCCCCTTTATATCTCGAGTACGAAGTCTTTAAATTACAACAATAAACAGCAAATATAATTAACCTCTACCTAATTAGGATAAACTAAGTTAAAGCAAAACTCTAAACATAGGAATAATCCTCCCAAATGTTTACTTTTATAATCCAAGGTAGGAAGAGAACAAAACACAGTTGGGAATTCTATATAAATATTTCCAACTTATACATGACTTTTCATACTGGAGGCGTTACAAAGTTTGCTCAAGTTTTACCGGTAAAGTTTAGCAGAGGGAAGTTTTTCGTGCAGGTTTTTTGTTAGAGGATCCATCCCTGGAGTTCGATTTGTTTCTTTTTTTTTTTGGTGAAATGCTTATTTTGTATTTTATTATTTATGCGTGTATGTAAAATTGGCATTTAAACGCGTATGTTTTGGAGAAGGACACTAAAATACAATTGTTCTAATCGACCAAAATTAGAGAGAATGAAAAAATAGACCATCAAAAACATTTAGTTAAGTTGTTCCAGGGAAGGAATATTCTTCTTCTTCTTATTCTTAGTATAGGACTTTGTCCTGTATTGACTGTCAATGCATCTCGTTTATTCTTGTTCCTGTGACACCGATGTCCAGCTCTCTTTCCATCTTTTAGGCGGTCGACCAGGAAGCCTTGAGGATTTTGGTATTCCTTCTTTTGCAATTTTTGCCACTCGGTCGTCGGTCATCCTGTCGACATGATCCCTCCATGCTCTCCTTCTTCCTCTGCCCCATCTTACGACGTCCTGTATTTCATATCTTTTTCTGATTTCATCGTTTCTTAGTCTGTCGCGTAATGTATGACCCGTGATACTTCTTAGCGTTCTCATCTCAGTTGTCCGGAGTAGTCTTTTGGTTGCTGATGTGTCTGCTCTTGTTTCGATGGCATAAGTCATTATGGGTCGTATGCAGGTCTTATATATTCTGATCTTACTTTGTGTCGTCATATGTTTATTTCTCCATATAATATCACGTAGGTATCCTGACATTACGGCAGCTTTGGTTGTTTGTTCTTACATCTTCTTGGTTCTTTACTGATCGTGAGAGATTGGATTTTCCCTATGGAGATTGTCATGTTAAATTTTTCAGCGGTCTTTTCAAACTTGTACAGGAGCCGTTGGAGGTTGTCCTCGTCTTCCGATATCCGTACTGCATCATCGGCATAGCAAATTATCTTTAGTTCTTCTTTTCCCATTCTATATCCTCTACCAGCCTCTTTCACCGCTCTGATAATTTCGTCCATAATGACATTGAATAGAATTGGACTGAGGCTGTCTCCCTGCCTTGTGCCGGTAGATATTGGAATTTGGTTCGATGTCTTGTTGCCTACTTTAATTTTCATTGTATTTCTGCTGTTTAAGTCTTTAATTACTTCCAGGATGTTATGACATATGTTTCTGTCCTTAAGTAGTTCGAGAACGTCATGAAGTCTGATCCTGTCGAAGGCTTTTGTGAGGTCGACAAAACACATATATGCCTTTTTGTTGTATTCGATGGCCTTCTCTGTAATTTGGCGAATTATAAATATGGCGTCAGTTGTTGACCTGTTTTGTCTGAAGCCTTGCTGCTCCTCACTGATTCCGCTAGATTCTATTTTTTTTGCTATGATTTTCGTTAGTAGCTTGGCGGTTGAGCTTAGAAGTGTTATTCCCCTGTAGTTGTTCGGGTCGGTTTTGTTGCCTTTCTTGAATATGGGTATGGTCAAGCTTTCTCTCCATTGTTCTGGTGTTTTCTCCTCGTTGAGTATTTTTCTATAGAGGGAATGTAACTCTTCTAGTAGTGTCATTCCACCATATTTGAGCATTTCATTTGTTATGCCATCTGATCCAGGGGCTTTTCGATTTTTCAATTTGGTGGCTGCTGTTTTTATTTCTTCTTTTGTGATAATCTATTTTGGAGCCTGATTTCTTTCCGCGTATTCATCCTGGGTTTCCTGTGTTATTGCGGGTGCGATGCTGTCGTACAGATTGTGAAAGTACTTCTCGCATTGTTCTGTTGTTATTGCAGTGGTTTGAATGTATTCGTTCACGGTTTTTTTGCGGTTTCTTAGCATATTCCAGACTTTTCTCTGCCCTCCATAAAGATCATGCTCCATGTCAGTTGAGAACTTTTCCCAGTAACCTCGCTTAATTAATTGGATGCTATCGTTTACTCTGTTCCTGGTTATTTTGTATTCCCCGTATGTGATTGTTTTGCTTCTATACTTCAAATATGATTTTCTCTTTTCTGCTGCTAAGGATTTCACTTCATTTGTAAACCATGGTTTTTTGTTGTGTTTTCCATTTTTATTCACTTTTCTTTTGCCCAGTGCTTCTTCGGCTGCTTTCATTATGTTTGTGTGTACTTTCATCAGCGCGGCGTCGATGTCATCTTCCTCAGTGATTCTGTTTTCATTAATTTTTTGTATCAATCTGTTTTGGTATAGGTTTCTGATGGTGTCGTCTGCAAAAGATTCTATGTTAAGCTTTTCAGTTATTTCTGGTCTAAGTTTCTCTTTCCTCATTATGGTGGTTCTTATTTTTGACATTACAAGGTTATGATTAGTTCCGGTGTTCGCTGAGGTCAATACTCTCACATCTAATATTTCAGAGGGTTGTACATTTTTGTTTGTTATGACGTTTTCTATCATAGATTTGGAAGGAATATTCATGCGTTATAAATAATATTTGTCTGATCTATATCAAAATTAATCAGTCAGTACAAACTTTATATTAATAAAAATGTGCTTATTTAACCGACGAATAGAACCAGATATTATTTTAAAAATTTCATTGCACATATTTACACCTTGAGAGAATAGTTTTATCAAGCATACGTCTAACCAAGTGATATTAAAGGAACAAATAACACCTGTCCGTAACCTCGAAAAAGCTCCCAAAAAGCAGTATTTCGTGCCTCACGCTTACCCAAGTCATCATAGATCAACGGAAAAAGCCGATCGCTCAACTTGAATCGAACATTACTACCATAAATCTCTGCGATCCATCAGTTCACATCGTTTATTTTAAAAAGGATGAAGAAAGCGGTATTTAATTATATCAGAATCGAAATTCTTGAACATGCGTCACTGCATCCTCATCAACATGCGTATCAAGCGGGTAGATCTACGGAAACTGCACTAATACAATTAATAGATGAGATTCAAGAAGCACTGAATAAAAAGGAAACTGTAATATGTGCCTTCCTTGATATAGAAGGGGCTTTTCACCACACTCCACATGAAACAGTCAAAAGATCACTTGACGACAGGCGAGTGGACGAAACGACATCCAAATGGATAGCCTTATTTCTCTCCACCAGAATAGTAGAGACAAAGATAGAACAGGACACTATCGCCTACGGTACGGCCAGAGGATGCCCTTAGAGTGGAATAGCTTCTCCACTTATGTGAAGCTTAATTATAATCGACTCCTCTGTATCTATATTATACATAGTAAATGTATATATATATATATATATATATATATATATATATATATATATATATATATATATATATATATATATACTGACAGCAGTGTTTAAACTGACAAGATTAAAAATAAATCAAGCAAGTTTTAAACTAAAAGTATAAACATAAAAAAATCATTTTCTTTTATTATTGAACCTGCAAAAATTGAAAATTTTAACTTTATTTCAGGATACAATTTCTCTTACATATTTCAAGGCTTTATCGTTAGGTTCTTATTCTTAATATCCTTATATAAGAAATTTATTTTGGACATATGTAATATAAATTATGACAATATCATAAGCAAAAAAAAAACTGGCCGACCAGAAGATCTATTTTTCATGACAACTAGATCGGGTTTAGATCTTAAACCTTCTTAGTGAATCTGGCTGTGTATGTTTTGGAATTTATATAAAATATATTTGCAGTTATCAAATATATCTTCATCTTCTTTTTTAAGGTTACTCGTATTTAATACAGTTATGCATTAACACTTGCTATAAATGGAGTGTTATATAAGAAACTGTATTCCTATCTTAATGATGGCATCTATATAAAAATTGGAACGTATATTTTTATAGATCATAAGCTTTTTATGTCACCTGGTACAGCAACCGAACATAATTTAGATAAGCTTCTGTTATCGACATATAAATTTATGCTACCATGGCTCTGCATCCCGTAAAATTCGTTATTAGAAGTTTTTCTAAAATATTTCTTGGTAATAAAGTCATTAGGATGATTAACAATCCTAATGGAAGGTCGTTATTCTTCTTTCGTTATAGAACTAACTTCTTTCCTTTAGTAATTGCGTCTTTTTCCGAAGGACAGAAGCAATTAATTTTTCTTTGAAGAGTGCTGTTATTATACTTATTTTTCTCATTATCGTCTACACTTTTTATAACAAGCTGATGTAAAATTTCGACGAGAACAAACATTTGTCAATTTTATAATGTTTTCGGAAAAAAACAAACAAATTGAAATTGTTCTAAGTGACACAGGAAATGAGCCACTCGGTAAAAGTATCTGTATTTTAATATTTTTTTGTAAAAACCTCTCTCTTAAAGGAAAACATCAATTTGAAAGGATGGAAAAAGATCTTTCCTCTGGATTATTTTTTTGAAAACTAGATTATTTATTTAGAATTTGAGAAAAAGATATATTATTAAGCATACATTAAAACTATATTATATAAATTTTTATTTAAAAAAAAATTAGAAAATTATTGAGTTACAATTGAGCATATGTAAAAGATTAGTGGTCCTAGGACCGAAATGCTTATTTCAGAATAGTTGGACTGATTGCTGAAAAAAAAGAATTTTTTTTAAGTCTCCTGGAATTTGGTGTTCGCCGTATTTAGCTTTTTTGAAAAAAAAAACAATATTCATAGGTTCAAAAGTCCTATTTTTGAAAATTACAAACAAAAACAGCTAAGTACAATTTTACCTACGGCAATTACGTAGTAAAATAAATCCAATTATTATCCCCAAAATATAAATTAGCACTCTTTCTGTAAAATTTCATCACTTTGAACAAACACGAAAAAATTACTTACCTCTGATAGGTAAAAAAAGACTTGTTCTAAACTAAATAATTTCAAACTTGTGTTTGTTTGAAGGTCGTAGATAGCGATGTTTCTTGCGAAGTGGTAGATATCTGTTGGACTTCCACATTGTCTTGATTTTTGTTGAATATCACGATGTTTCGGTTAGTAGTTATCTCTAGCCGTTTTCAAGTGAAATTAAATAAATCCCTTAGCTACATGACTATTTATACTAAAAGTAAATGCAGTAGAGTGTGACTGAGATGGGTGCAGTCATGTTTGCTATGGCAAAATCACATTTTTTTATGCTGCATTTAATTTTAGTTTACAATTACTAAGAAGTGGTTTCCACACTTCTCTTATATCTGAAGATGGTTTACTAAAACAACTCGGGTTCTGATGTATGACCGCGGCTTCTTTGAATTTCCGTTTTCTCCAATATTGTTCTCGGTTTTGTTTCTATTTTTTGATCGTGTAGTTATTAATTAGTTTTTACTTTTTTGGGTTTCGGTCATATTATTACTTTATAAAAGAATTAACACATGTTTTTTCTGACGTTTCGGTTTATTTTATTGATTAAACCATCTTCAGAGAATTACTGTAAATATGAAAAGAACTATGTAAATTTATGCTATATAAACTGAAAATTTTACTTTCTTACCTAATGTTAACAGGTGGTTCACTTGAAAAACTTACATTTAACTATTTTACTACTTTAATACAATATAATTAAACACTTCTTATTTAATATAAATATAAATATAAAAAACTATTATTTTTTGATGCATTTTTTTTTCACATCTGGTTTGTTGTGCTTTTGACAGAGTACTACCAAAGGGTTTGAAAGTTTCTGGACCATCTGCAATTTTATTGCCCTATTAGATTCGTATATACATTACTCAGGTCATTTGTGTCCGTTCTGAAATTCATTGTACCGGGTGTTCTTTTAATGTGGATCATTTCTTTAATTGTTCTTTTTTTGTAATTAATTTCTTTGTTTAAAATCTCCACGTTGTTAAAATCGATGTTGTGCATGTTATCAATTGCATGTTTGGCTAAGGCGGTTTTATTATCGTTATTGTGATGTCTAATGCTGTAAAATCACAAATACAGCATTAGACATCACAATAACGATAATAAAACCGCCTTAGCCAAACATGCAATTGATAACATGCACAACATCGATTTTAACAACGTGGAGATTTTAGACAAAGAAATTAATTACAAAAAAAGAACAATTAAAGAAATGATCCACATTAAAAGAACACCCGGTACAATGAATTTCAGAACGGACACAAATGACCTGAGTAATGTATATACGAATCTAATAGGGCAATAAAATTGCAGATGGTCCAGAAACTTTCAAACCCTTTGGTAGTACTCTGTCAAAAGCACAACAAACCAGATGTGAAAAAAAAATGCATCAAAAAATAATAGTTTTTTATATTTATATTTATATTAAATAAGAAGTGTTTAATTATATTGTATTAAAGTAGTAAAATAGTTAAATGTAAGTTTTTCAAGTGAACCACCTGTTAACATTAGGTAAGAAAGTAAAATTTTCAGTTTATATAGCATAAATTTACATATTCCTTTTCATATTTACAGTAATTCTCTGAAGATGGTTTAATCAATAAAATAAACCGAAACGTCAGAAAAAACATGTCTTAATTCTTTTATAAAGTAATAATATGACCGAAACCCAAAAAAGTAAAAACTAATTGTTCTCGGTGTAGTCGATATTGTCCTATTTCTGCGTTATTCAAGAAATTTATCCACTAGATATAATGGGTATCCGTTGGCTGTCAGATCATTTTTAATGTAATCTATCTCTTTCATCAAGTTCTCGTTGGAGTTGCAGAGAGTTAAGGCTCTATCTACGAGATTTCTTATAATTCCTTGTTTGGTGTTGTTGGACTGATTAGATGAATAATTAAGGTATTGGCAGGTTCAGAAGTCGGGTGACTTCTGAACTTGCCAAATTTCTTGTTCCAATCCTAAGACCATTACAAGAAAATACATCGTCCGGGGTTAAGAACTCGCAACATTTCGTAGAAATTATACGTGCAATAGGAGTACAACCAGAAGACCATTTTATTAGCTTTGACGTGGAAAGCCTATATACCAACGTTCCAGTTAAGAAGTCACTAAAAATCATAAGAAAGAAACTTGAAGAAGACCAGACCTTAGCAGAAAGAACATTTGTACCACCACACGCCATTATGGACTTGTTGGAAAGTTGTTTAACTAATTTCTATTTTCAAGAAAAGGGAAAATTCTACATCCAGCATGATGGACTACCGATTGGATCTTCACTCTCACCGGTGGTCGTAAATATTTTCATGGAATGGTTCGAGACGTTTGCAATTGAATCCACAACTAAGAAACCAAAGTTATGGGTCAGATACGTAGACGATACTTTTATTATTTGGAGTGGAAACGACGAAGAACTTCGAAACTTTCTTTTTCATCTCAACAATATCAGCCCAACTATTAAACTCACCATGGAGAAAGAAGTAGAAAATAAATTACCATTCTTAGATGTCTTGGTTGAAAGAAATGGCAGACTAATTCGAACTTCAATTTACAGAAAAGCCACGCATACAGGACAATACCTTAATTATTCATCTGATCACTCCAACAACACCAAACAAGGAATTATAAGAAATCTCGTAGATAGAGACTTAACTCTCTGCAACTCCAACGAGAACTTGAAGAAAGAGATAGATTACATTAAAAATCATCTGGCAACCAACGGATACCCAGTATATATAGTGGATAAATTTCTTGAACAACGCAGAAATAGGACAATATCGACAACGAATGAAGAACGTAAACCAGTATTGAACATCCCCTATGTTAAAGGCATTTCAGAAAAAGAAAGATAGGAAAACGATATAAAATCAACGTTGTTTTCAATTCAAATAACTCTCTGAGAAGTCGGCTCACTAGGGTCAAATCAACAACTCAAAGAGACATGAAGAACTGTGTATATCAGATACCATGTGAATGTGGCAATTCCTACATTGGCGAAACAAAGAAACCTCTTGACATAAGGATGAAAGAACACCAAAATGCATATTTCGAGGAGAAACAGAAAAATCTGGTGCCGCCAACCATGCCTGGACTCATGGACACCACATAAAATGGTCTGAAGCTAAAATACTACACCGAGAACAACATTGGAGAAAACGGAAATTCAAAGAAGCCGCGGTCATACATCAGAACCCGAGTTGTTTTAGTAAACCGTCTTTAGATATAAGAGAAGTGTGGAAATCACTTCTTAGTAATTGTAAACTAAAACTAAATGCAGCATAAAAAAATGTGATTTTGCCATAACAGGCATGACTGCACCCATCTCAGTCACACTCTACTGCATTTACTTTTAGTATAAATAGTCATGTAGCTGATGGATTTATTTAGTTTCACTTGAAAACGGCTAGATATAACTACTAGCCGAAACGTCGTGATATTCAACAAAAAGAAAGACAATGTGGAAGTCCAACAGATATCTACTACTTCACAATTTCAAACTTATTTCCCGATATATAAAAAAATTATTAATTTGGTTAAACAAATCTTAGTATATTGCTTAATAATTATGTTTTTATCGAAAAATAATTTACAAAATTTTAAAGATTAAGTGTTAAACTTACAAAATTACGTACCACGAACTGAATTTCAATTTTTTGCCAAAGGACGCTTTTTCTAAGGATTTTAAAACAAGACGCTTTATTTTACGAAATTCTCTCCCCATTTTTCGAAGAGCTCTACATCAAAGGCCGGCCGAAACCTACTTTCTTTACCCCGTATGTTTTATTGGCTTGTTACCCCAAAAACTAATTAAAATCTTTTGGGCGCAACTCCATTTTCTTTCCGAGTGATTTAGGCCCTTAGATAAGGGTCCCAACTTTTCCTACTCGATACTTTCTGCAGGAAGCTTTTAGTTGACTTCCATGATTAAATTCTAGGAAAAGAATTTGGGACAATGACGGTGTGGTAGCTAATAATAATATTTAAAATATTATACCTCACTTTACAGCATTGAAAATTTTAACACAGCAAAATTTAAGCGGTAACACACCACTTTGGCATTCGGGAAAATTAATTTCAAACTTTCAAACTATATATATATATATATATATATATATATATATATATATATATATATATATATATATATATACAATTCATCCAAAAATTTTGGGACTAATTGTTGTAACGAATGAAAACACGAGTTTAGAAAAAAGATTTTATTTAGTTTTAAACATAATCCTCTCCTCGTTCTATACAAATTTTGTTGCGCTAGAATGACCTGAAGAACTCCTCTCCTGAAATAGCTTTCAGAGTCCTGATCACATTTCTTTGTCTCGCCTCAACGTCTTCAAAACGTTCTCCCTTCATCGTCATTTTCAGTTTAAAATATAAAATAAGTCTGCTGGAGCCAGATCTGGCAAATCATGGAGATCGAGCTTTGGGCCAAAAATTGTGTGATGAGTATTGACGTGTATCACTCCAGTATATTTAACTTTCGATCTCTCCAGGATTGATTTTGAAAATAACTACAATAATTTAGATTTAAGAATTTTTTTAAAGAAACAAAAATATCCCGTGAATCTTGGTGTACTTCGTGCATCTTGCTTCTTTTATAAAATACTCAAATATAAATTTTTTTCATACTGATTGGGAACCAACATAAACAACCTTAATGTTCATCGAAAAACATGTTCCTAGACATTATAAATCATATTTAAAATTTTCGTGTTCTTATTGAACATTCTCTTCATTTATAGAATAACTTTTACACATTTTTTTGCATCTTGCGCAAGATTTAAAAAGACATTAATGAACTTCCGTTTTGTCTCCGTCTTAATTTGATACCACCACCATTGGTATTATACCAAAACCTATCTCAAGAACCGTCGTAACCACAGGTTTTACATATTTAAGTAAAGACAGTGACACGTCCTTTAATACTATAAAGTGATAGTGATGTTCCATATTTACTGGATTTTCTCACTTTAATTAAATACCTTAATCACACGAAAATTTACTGAAAATAAAAGCTGCCAAAACTTTTTCCGCAACTCACGAATTTTTCATTTTAAAAAGAAATTAAACTGTCGAATTATGCAAATGAAATAGAGGACTTTAAATTCAGCGAGACGTTTTTGAATTTAAGGCGTGACTTCTATGGAACTCTTTAGTTACGCATGAAGACTTTCCAACGCTAGACGTAGATAAGTTTCTGCATAACTTTAATTGGGGTTGAAGGTAACCTGGTTTAATTGAGGAGATAAAACCGGCTGTCAAAGGCAATGGCGTATCACTACGTGGCTGATTTGAGACACTTTAAAATTATTTCGTTCTATCATTTGTAAGTCTCCCAATACACGTACCGTTATGAAGTCA
>JASJET010000070.1:14965000-15430000 GCA_034092305.1 Diaprepes abbreviatus | reverse complement strand
TGATATTTTTATTAGCTTTTTCTAGGACTTTCCACAATTTAGCCATAGGAAGGGTGTCATATGCTTCAGTCAGATCTACAAGAAGAAGATGTACTTCTTTTAACCTTACCGTTCTTTATTCAATAATTTAAGACAGGCAGAAAATGTCAGTTGTGGAACACCCGCCTCAAAATTCGTTCTAATCGTCTTACTCCTAGGGATGGTATTCCTCTCATACATCTTTTAGTACTCTTCCGTAAAGGCAAGTTAATATACTAGTTACTGTTATTCCACGATAGTTGTTACAGTCTTCCTTATTGACTTTTTTATGTGTTAATGTAATCCATCCTTCTTTCCATGTTTGTGGTATAGGTTCTCCATTTAAATATTTGTTATAAATTTCCATGAGGATTTGAAAGAGTTTGTTAGTTCCGTTTTTTTATTAATTTAGCGGAAATGCCTTCGGAACGCGACGATTTTTTTGGTGTTTTTTATGTTAATTTGAATATGTTTCATACCGAAATCGAAAAAAAAGCATCAATAAAGTTTTCCGTGGAAGATAAGGATGTTTTTTTCGAAAAATGTGAACATCTCTACTTGCTTTTCGAATCCCAGTAAAACCAGACTTATTCAGAACAAAAAGACGTACATTTTCAGAAAATTTGATGTGAATTGATTAATTTTTACTGGATTTGAGTTTATGTAGAAAAATGACTTATCCAAAAGTTTTAGACTTTTATATTATCTACAACTTTTGTATAAAACCTAACTCCTACTAGGAGGTTAGGTTTCACCAAAAATCGCAAAAAATACACTCAATCCCTGTTTTGCATGATCTGTAGTATAATTTTTGTTTTCTCTCTTTGCTAAATTTAACTGGTGGTCCTGGCCTGTTTATATATTTTTTTCTAAACAGGTAATTATACCAGGCTAAATAAACTCATCTCTTAATTCTTCTTACTTACCTAACGTAACTTGTACATAACAATAATATTAAAATTTATCCATCGTAAGGCCAAAAGTTTTACTGCAAATTCCATGTAAAAAAAGTGCACCTTTTTCATATATACAAAGAATATTATAACTGTGGACCACACTGCACTTCTTGCTGAGATCCATTAGAGTACGTTAAGTTCTATTATTTATGCTCACGCCTTCACTAATGTAATTATTACGTTGCATCTTTTCCGGTCGAGGAGATTTATGGTCAAATTGCAGGTGCTCATAAAATATATATTGAGAACATTTTCCTGCTTTTCGTTCTCAATCATTGTCGGTAATAAGAGTAAAAAATTTCGTATGGTTCGTTAAAGTAATACAATGACAGCTTCTCCATTTATGGGGATAATATTATCGTCCTTGCTTATCCGTTAAAATATGTATAATTTTATAATTTATGCTCACGTTTCTTAATTTAGTTATTATATTGCATCTATAGCAGCCAAGAGGATTTAATAATAAGTCTCAAATGCTTATAAAGTAGGAGGAGATTTTCCTGGTTATCTTTAGTTAGTACTGTCGACAAAATTGGTTAAATTCTGATGTGTCCAATTTTCTACATTTTTGCAGAGTATTTCGATTATTAATAACGATGAAACGTGTGATTTTCGTAAATCTTTGCTACTTTTTTGTTAAACAAAACATACAAATTGCCTAGTACTTTCTATTTTTAAGATACGTATCACGAGTTTGGTAGGAAAAGTTTCCAATCTCGACATGAAGATGGCAGCATTCGTCCACAAGTTGAGAATAGGTACTCACAACGATTTCAATCTTTTCGCAGTTGTTCTTCGACAGTCGTTTTAGTGAGTCGATGAGAGTGTTTTTGTATAAATGGGCAAAATCGACTATCGAACTGTCATAAGATATTTGTTTTTGAAAGGCAATATGAAAATTCAAGGCGAGGTGGCACTGTATATGGAAACTCGGCACCGTCATTTACCACCGTGAACTTTTGGGCAGCACACTGGCGTTAACATCGCTCAAATTCACGAAATAATGCTAGATAGACTACCATCGAATTATGGTTAAAGAGATATCAGAGGCTATGGACATTGTTGCAGTAATGCATTCGATGTTTGATACATATAAGCATGCGTACATGTTGAGCGCCTTAAACAAATTTCTACTATTTAAACTAGTTCGTAACACCCATCTTACCCTCCTGACACATTCGGTTGTCAGTTCGGCCTTCATTGTGCGATGGTCAATTCGTTTAGCTTGTTTCATACTTAGATATTTGTATATTTGTTCTGCTTCCAATGCATCTATACTTTCACCGTTCTGCATATCAAATGCTCCCGGTTGTATATTTCCTTTAACGATGTTCAAAATACGGCACTTGTCAAGTTCCAACTGCATTCTGATATCCCGGGAGAACTCCTCCACAATTTTAAGCATTTGCTCCTGCTGGTTTCTTGTAGTTTAAGATCATCCATGTATAGAAGATGATTCAATCTTACTACCTCTTCGTTGTTATTTCGAATACTAAAGCCGTATCTACTGGAGTTCAAACGGCGTGACAGTGAGTTCATTGAAAGGCAGAACTACAATGGGCCTAGTGAATCGCATTGAAATATTTCCCTTCATATTGAGATTGTATTAGTTTCGATGGTGTCGCTGTATGGCACTTGCAATTGGATTCTAGTTCTCCAGATTAACATGATGCGTTCTAAAAAGGAAATAAAATGATCATCGACCCTATACATTCTCAATATAGTTTTGAGCCACTCATGTGGCACTGAGTCGAAAGACTTCTTGTAATCCACGTAGACAGCAATTAGGTTTCTTCGGTTGGTACAAGCTTGGTTACATATGACAGTCAACAATCAACTGTTCCTTGCATATTATTGCTCCCCTGGTACATCCTCTCGGTTGAGTTGCTATGATGTTATTTTGTTCAGGTAGGAGGTGATTACCTTATATAGTGTGGGAAGGCAGGTGATTGGCCTGTACTTAGCTGTGTCATATGTATTACGTTGGTCCTTTGATAGAAGATACGCAATACCTTCTATCAGAAACAATGGCATTTTTGCTGGGTTTAGAAAAACATCATTAATAAGATTAGCCAGTTGATGGTGTATACACCAAAACTTCTTAAACCAGTTATGGACCCTGTCGAGACCTGGAAATTCCCAGTTATGGAATTCCTTAATTATTTCTGAGATTTCCTCGGTAGTAAATGGCTCAAACTGCATCTGGCTGTAGTCCTGGCAGATTTGATGTTCTTCGTTGATCCAGCCGGCTGCGATGTTATAATTAGCGGATGTGGAAAGTTGGTTTCCTCAGAACTCTTCTATCTGCTCTCTGTTGGGATATCTATTATCTGCCATGTTAGGTGGAGAGTTTAGCTTACGGTAGAAAGTCTTTTCTGCTCGTTGGAACAGCGCATTGTCTCGTTTTTGCTGGTCTTGTATCTCTTTTGCCGGAATAGATTGTCGTATGTAAGGACTCCGGAGTATAGGCCTCTGAAACATAAGCTGGTAAGACCCGATTCTTATAATGTCCCATTTTTTAGATGAATTAACTTTTGGCAGTGCCGGTCTGCGTAACGGATTGGTTCCATTATACTCCAACATCGCAGCACTCATTTCTGTTGATAGTTTCTGACAAGGGAATTCAGCGTTGTCCTCTTGGGTATCGTCATTCAGCTGTTCTTGCTGTTCTTGGACATCGGGTTCCGGCTCAGGTTCCGCTGTAGTGGATTAAGCCGTGTTACAGGGATTAGACTGTTTCGGAGAATAACTCTATATTGGTCAGCCATTCTCTGTCGTGACATTTGCTTGTGTGGATACTCCCTGCAGAAGTCGGCGTGAAGTTGTTGCCTGTAGCCGATTATCTCTCGTCCTAGATAGTAATAAAATTATTAAAATAGTATTCAGTGATCTCAAAGAATCTTGAATTTTTTAAATAAACTAATAAATTTTGATTAAAAAAAAAGTAAAATCAACCCAACCCTACTTTGTACAGTAAATTTATCTGCATATCCAAAAATACGAATAAATTTTTTAAGTCTCTTTTGTTCTAAAATAAAATATCGTGAAAATAATTTTATGTGAGGTTATCTAGCGGAAAAACGAACAAACGAAAACCGTTGTGGAAGGCTAAATCGTTTCAGTAAACTTTTCATAAGTAGTTTCCTTTTTGGGTTAAAGTTGTGAGGTATTATTTCCGAAAATTATGGTGTTAATCATAAAGATAAAACTTCCGGGGTAATTTCATTTATTTATTAAGCGTTAAACGGGTTAGGCTAAAGTTAGTTCCGTAAAGATTAGTTAAAAAGCGTTATCTAGTTTAAGGCTTTTAAGTGCAGCGTAAATTTGGGTTTGTGTAACCGAACCAAGCAAAAATATAATATTTCGCGGAGTGTTTTCCAGGACTTCCATCTTTTTTAAATATTTTGTGTTGCTGACTTCCAACAAAGTATTTCCGAATCAAGTCTTTTAGGACTCGCGCTATTTCTCTAAGACAGAACGACCTCAAATACGAAATAGTATAATTATTTCCAGCCAGAATACATGGATGCTTTATTGTAATTTTGATAATATACTATTGTGTCGCGTTTTACGTAGGAGGGGGGAGCAGGTCGTGCTCTTCGGATCTTTTTTGTTTACGGCAGCGGAACATCGATCAGTGGATGTTTCTCGTGCAGATAGTCATCGGTCAAATGCTCAGCGCAGGGGTATCGGTTTGGCGGTATCTACTTATATTCAGGATATTCCTGCTCTCTCAACTGATCAACGGTTTGACTGCCTGAAGGTCAAAACATCCACTCGGTGGTCGGTTCTCGGGCGCCACCCTCGGGATTCATGTGGTCGAGGGCCCACTTATGCACAGGGCAGCTTGTTACAATGGAGAAACGGCAAGCCAGAGGTCAATTGCGCGTATTAGTGCTGGCTGCCGGCTGCCAATTGTTACATGTAATGGTAAAAATGGGACTAGACGCCAAATTTGTGAGGCGTATGGGACTAGATAATGAAACAAACGGTTATAAAACATCCTGTATTCCATTCTTTTATACAAAGACATGGCCTAAAACTAACTTACAATCTAAGATGTACAACAAACTAACAATGACACGGTCTGGAGGGCAAGAGTATTCTTTGAGAGCTGTTCACGGTAGCTCGTACTGGTCGGTTGCGCTGAAGGCGGTATCATTCACGACGCTATTCACGTACCTCGTACTATATGGTTGTAACACTATTTACGACGGCTCATACGCAAATTATCGCGCCTCGTATCTAAAATCCGCGTTCACGGTTCACGGCGCTTCGTATTAAATTTCGACCGACGGCGGTATACGCGGTATGTAACAATAACCCGACATCGATCGACGATTATCCAGCTGTCCCCCATGCACGTTACTACACTGTCAAATTTTCAGATTCTTCGTAATTATAGTTTTCCCACAATCGATCGGTAAAGTTCCCGGAGAATCCCAGATGGAATTGGTTCCCGCTGGGACACCTTGTATATACAAAAGAATTTTTAAAAATTATCACGCTCAAACTTAAGTCTCTGTAAAACATAATCACATTCATTTTTTTAAATTTATTAATCTGGAGCAGCACATTACTTTTTTTTGTTCTTATCATTTCTGACAATATTCAAATTATAAAGTCGCCATCTATCACGAACTTGACATATAAAACTGGACTGATCATGCACAATACCTCCCCTTATAATAAAAATGACGCCACCATGCTCCGTGCCATTACGTGCAAATAATTGCTTTGGCGACAATGAATTCCCTAAGTTTTTATGATATTGGTGAAAGTGTATTTTTGACATTGACTGAGTACTTTTCATTTTGACAAAAATTTATTTTTGATTTTGCTGTTTTATGGATTTTATCACATTTTATGTAACGTTTTACTGAAAATTTCAAACGGGAACGTGAACTTTAAGTTTTTTTTGGTATTTTAAAAAATGTGATTCTTCATCGTAAGACGTGCAAATACCTCATCTGGTAAATTGGAATTTATTTAATTGGTAAGTTATAAAGCATTAAATAATAATTATATAAAATTTTACCTTAGAATCAAATTGTAAATCTAAGGGTAACAAGTTTAATCTTATGGATATGATATATGATCATTTTTAAACGCTATCAATATTTTAGTTTTCTAAGAGAAAAGAATCTTCAAATTCAAGAGCTGAAGCAAATTGATCATGATCATAATTCTTTTATACACCAGATAAGTAACTCTGTTCAGAGCATATTTCTGGAAATAGTTTTATACAAGAAGATGAGCAAAAAGTTTCTGCTGTGCTTCTTACAAATAAACTGCCTGAAAAAACCTACGAAGCACTGTTTGATGTAAACATCTTGAAGTAACTAAACTTGGACTTAATAACATACACTGCCTCTACAAAAAAAAGTCCTGAATTAGATGTGCATTAACCAACAACTATATCGTTTTATCATAAAGTTAATGTTCCACTGACATATAAAGCTGAACATCGAAACTGGTATGGTGTTAAAATTTAAAATGATTATACGTTTAAAAACCAATATGCCATATTAAAATAGATATAAATGATTGCATATAATATGAAATTTTTCAATATTATTAAGCATGTTAATCTGATATTTTTTAATTCCTATTTCTTTGCTTCGCCAACATAGCAATGTTGACGTTATATCGTTTTCCTATTCTTCTAATATTTTTAGAGATGAAAACTTTTTTTTTCCTCGTCTGAGGTTCCATTTTGCCTGCCATTTCTTTCAACCAAAACATCTAGAAATAGTAAGTTTAATGGTTAGGTTAATATTGTTGAGATGATAAAGAAATTTTAAAATTTTTCGTCGTTTCCATTACAGATAACTATGCCGAAATAGCATGATATTCAACAAAAAAGTAAGATCAATGGAAGTCCAACATGTATCTACTACTTCGTCTGATTTAACCAAATGAACCTTAGCCTAAACGAATTAAGTGAAACTCTTCTCCAATTCGAATATAGGCCTTTCTCAATTCTCGTTTTCTCCATTTTTTTTAAATATTAATAATAAAACACCTTTTTTTTACTAAATTTTCGCTTTATTAAACAAAATTTCATGACATGTTTCCCTATACTATAGCTTTATTAAAATAATGTGCATACAAAAATTGGTTAATTTATATAAACTTCGGAAAAGTTTGTATAAAAGAAGGAGGAGTTAAAAATTATATTTACCTATTGGTTGTAAAAGATCTTAAATTTCTTTTGTTGAGTGCTGTACATCTCCATGTATCGCATCGTATCTTTTCAGGTCATTTGTCCATCTCTACTAGAATCTTCCTCATTTGCGTTATCTTTTGTAGGGTTGCCACATTTGTATAAAGTATTTTCAACAATTATCCTGGTATCTCTTGTTGTGTCCGGTTCATTTCCATTTTAACTTCGCTCCTTGTTCAACCATATGACCATATCCATGTATTTTCCCTTTGATCTGTCAATGTAATTCTCACCCTCGATGTTTCATTGTGTGTTTGTTAGTTTGTCCAAGTTTACTTTCAGTATCCATGCTTGTGGTGCTTAAGTTACAACTGGGAATACCCAGCTAATAAATAGTTTAATTCAAAATTTCAAAGGAATCTTCTTATTCTTTAGACGATTTGACAGTTTTCCGAAGGCTTTGCAGTCCAGGTGAATTATTCTGTCTATCTGGGTCGATTCAGTTTCTTTGGGAAATTTGATGCATTGTCTCAACTATATATATATTCTTAAATCTTTCTTAGCGGAAGTGATAGAATCCGAAGTTGTCTGGTAGCCTCGGTATCTGTCATAGTCTTTGTTTGGATTTATCTTGAGGTTTTTTCACTGAGACGCTGAGTCCGAGTCATCAAGCCTTTGTTAGAGATCTTCGTAGTTGTCAGATATTAAGACAACATCATCAGTAAATTTCAAGTGATATAATTTATTCTTATTAATATTTACACCCAAGCCATTATTCCAGTTGAAGTGTGAGTCTACCTAGATCGTCATCGCTGTTGTATGTGTTTATTCTGTAGGATTGTTCTCTATCTGTGGAATTTAGAACTTAAAGTTACCGAAAACTTTTTCCTAGTCGGCGAATGCAATAAAGTAGAAAATTTTATTCTTTTACCTTTTCAAGCAGAATTGTTATAATCAGAAGGTAGTTTGTTATACTGTAACCTTGTATAAAGTCAGCCTGCTCGCCTTGTTGCTAGTCGTTCAATTTTTTCGTTAGCCTGTTGATAATATTTTGGTCAGTAGTTTATATAGTTGTTACAGAGGTGAAATAGGTCTGTGGTTTCCTAAGTCCAGTAAGACTCCTTTTTTTATATAAATATTGGTATTGTCAGCAAGTCGTTCCAGTTATCTGGTATATATCCTTCCAGGAGGCATTTATTATGTAGTATTTTGAGGTTTTAGGTTCGGTGTTGGTAGTTTGCTGGTTCTTAGATGGTTCTTAGCACGCGAGCTACCCCTTATTATTTCTGCTTTTTCCTCTGACTTCTAGTGTATCGTTGCTTCAATATTGGCAGTAATATTCTCATTTTGTGTAGTCTTGGAGGTTATTTACTTAGAACTTGTTTTTCGACTTCCGATAGCTGGTAATTGCAGATAATATGGACGACCTTTGTGATGTCTATCGGTTTGGTGAGGAGTTTTTTGTTATAAATGGGCAAATTTCTTCTTCTGCTTGTTAATTTTGTGGTTTGTGTTGGTTTCCTTCATCCAGGAGAATGTTATGTCCAAATTATCCCAGAGTGGCGGATGAGTTTGCTGCTTAGTTGTATGTGAAGGTCGTAGACAGTTTTTTCTGTTATATATATATATATATATATATATATATATATATATATATATATATATATATATATATATATATATATATGATTATGCGGTTTCACGGATCTCTCCGTGTGAGATGCAATAGTAGTGGAAATATCCATACTATGCCGTTGTAGTGCTGAAATCACATTCAGCAAACGTACAACTATATGCAACTCCGTGAATAGATGAATTAAAATGCGAACAGTAATTGCAAACTTCGTTCCATCATATCTTTTCCATGTTAGAGGTTGCACAATTTGAACCACCACATCGACGAAGTTTTTGACTTTCTTCTCGATGTGGTGGTACAGGCCATCATCTCGATGGTGGTGTAATAGGATGAATTGTGTTCTGTAGCAATTCATTCAAACTGTGCAATCTCTAACACGAAAAGGATATGATGGAACGAAGTTTGCAACTACTGTTCGCATTTTACTTCATCTATTCACGGAGTTGCATATTGTTGTATGTTTGCTGAATGTGATTTCAGCACTACAATGGCATAATGTGGATATTTCCACTACTATTGCATCTCACACGGAGGGATCCGTGAAACCGCATAAACATATACACGCCATCCGGCGGGAGGTCGGCGAAGCCGCGTTCAGTATTTGCATGTCTCCTTCCGATTTGTCCTTTGCACAGCCAGGTGCATGTCGGTACCCTGATGAGTCTAGTAGAGATGAATCATGTACCTCTGCCGTATCGCTGTAGCGGGGAGGATAAGTTTTTGACTTTCTTCTCGCTGTGGCGGTACAGGTAGGCCATCATCTCGATGGTGGTGTAATAGGATGAATTGTATTGTGTAGCAATTCATTCAAACTGTGCAACCTCTAACACGGAGAGTATATGATGGAACGAAGTTTGCAATTACTGTTACAAAATATATTCATTGATTTTGTTCCTGAATGTATGCTGACTACAATGCCACAATCCTACAAAATTATGCCGTTCCATATGTGAGCCATATTAAATATGTAGTATATATTCCTGTTTTCATAACTTATAGCAATAATTTTTTTTGCAATTTTTTTATTTTAAGATACATATTTACTTAAAATTTGCAAATTAGATCCTTCTATTTAGTATAAAGTAATAAATTGCCCAACAAAAGCCTGGAAATTTCGATTTCATAAGAACTCTGAAGCAAAGATGTCGAAGCAACTATGCGACGTATTTTATAAAATTATTTTAAGCCTTAAAAGAAGATAATAAATATACTAATTCAGTTTTTACACTGCCGATAGACTCTTTTTATTTCCTTCATGAATAAAAAAAAGGTTTCTTATTCGTATCACCCGGATTTACAAAACTTCGAAAATCGCCTTCGGGCTTTAACATACAACAGCCCTCATCCTGTTAAGTAAAAAGTTTCTTTACTGTTCTCCGTGCACATTTTATTGCCTCGTTACCCCAAAACTAATTAAAACCATTGGCTCGAACTAGAGTGACTTAGGGTTCCAAGTTTAAGCGTCAAGTTCTACCCATTTCATGTTGCTTTTAGTGGATCGGACGGATTTACCGAAATCTATATCGGCCTTACGAGGATTAGACGCATTTCTCTGTCACTCTTGAAGGGATATTGTTTGTGTCTCTACGCAATATTGTTTTGTCGAAGGATTACGATTTAAGATATGTCTTTTTTCAATGGATGTCTTACGTCAATTATGAGTCAGTTCAATTCGGTAAGGACCATTCCAAAATTTATTTATTAATAACGAAAATTAATGTGCTGAGTATATATATATATATATATATATATATATATATATATATATATATATATATATATATATACGGGTTTTCGGGCATCAAGTGCATATGCTGAGTCCCTCTCAAGACTGTAAGGCAGCTGACGTTTCAGTGAAATCTCATTCACCATTTTCAAAGCTCACTGTACGGCATCTACGAACGAACTCTACGTTCGCATTTATGTAAGACCTAAAAAAGTCATTAGATACACTATGTATACTAAGATAATGCATCTCCAGTAATAATAATCTGGGATTAGTCAGATCAAATGCCTAACTAAAATCAGAATATATGCCAGCCACTGTACTTATCAATACCATCGATTGGTATGCAGAAAATCACAAAAGTCATAATAAATTATACTAATTTTTCAACATTAATAGGTAATGATGCTTTAAAAATATTAATTTTTGATAAGGTTGTACCAATAATATAAACTGTTTTGTATTTTTGAAGTAATAATACATTCTATATTAAAAAAGAAACAGAAAAAAGTAAACTATTTGTTTCGCATACACCCCTAATTTTTAAGAAAAAAAGAACAATAAAATGTTTGAATAATTAATATTTTGTAGGCACTCCTTGTATATCTAAGACAGTTTTGTCTTCAGTAAACCCAAAAGTTAATGACCTTTGGAGGTATTCTTATCTATGCAATTTGTAACACCTTTTTAGCCATTTTTTGTTAGTTCTGTTGTTTTCTTATTATTGTTACTAATTCATTCCAAGGATGTTCTATGGAATTCATATCTGGGGACTGGGTAAGTGTTGTAAAATCTGGCACAGATCAAGATTTAATTGTCTCATTTACTTAAATAAATTGATTTGCAATATTTGTAAATACGTCACATGATCAATTGTATTTTTTTAAAAAACCAATTTTCCTACTCCATCCGCCACCATTGAGCTCTAAACCATTAGACTGCCATTGCCACCTTTAATAATTTAAATTAAATTTTCGGTGTTCATTTCTTTAGTAGTTTTACGCTAAATGTTCCCTTTTCCTTTAAAACTAAAAATATTTTACTCCCATTTATTAAGAAGACAGATTTCCGAATTCTTGTCAAGATGGGTATTGACAAAATCTAACATTTTTTCTCGGCTTCTTCTTAGAGTTCTTCTGTGAAATTTCTGGAATTGTAATACTACATAGTGATACTGGATTAACACTTTTACTTGCCTACTTAGTTTCTTTATTTCAAAACATGATATAATAGATACAGTTTTAATAAGGAATAAAGTGCCGTCAATAAAACAAAAGATATGTACACATCCCAAGATATTCATTCAACTTCTGTGGCTAATATTTTCTTAACTTTTGTTTTAAAGCTTTTCTGCGAATTTATACATTGAACCATTACTAGGAACTTTAAACACATATAACTTTTTAGTTACTTGATGTGTGGGATCAGTTATATTTGAAATTCTTGTGGTCACATTGTTGTGTTAAACATTCAAATAATGTATTATAGTACCAATAAAAAATCCTTTGAAATATTTTCTTTATGACCCTTTTTTTTGCTTTTACACCTGTTCTATTTAAATTTGAAATTTCGCAAGAGTCCGTATACCTCTTTTCATTTATAGCAATCGGTTTTAGCCAGAGTCGCGGTTGCGCCAGGTATCTGTATCGATATCCTTTGTTGATTCTCGTGTCCGCAGATTTTCTGTTGCATTTTTGAGTGAATAATATTAAATTTTGGGACTACGTATCAATATTTTTTCAATAATTAGAAAATTGATTTAAAAATCTTTTGAAATATACATTTTGACAAATCTAGTATTGACATTTCGGACGAATTCAGCGATCATCTGTGTATTTTATTATTTTATTTGATCAATCTACACCAAAATCAGTTAATTATATTCTATATTTTTCATTCTAGTCATCAAATTCAATAATTTAAACTATTTCCATTTTATGCGCGCCATAACCTCATTCCAGGATACTTAACCCTATTATTTTCCTCTTGTTTCATGAGATATCAATTGATAACTAAGTTATTTCAAGTTTTGTCTTCAAGTTTTACTTCAGTTTCTGCGAATTATCCTCCTGGTTTTGAAACGTTATGACAGTGTTTCGTTCCTTGTTTTTATGCGAGGCTTATCCCATGTTACTGAAGCTTTGATGTCTTTTATAGAGATGCATTTATTGGCGAATGTGTTGCGTTTGATTATTTTTTGGCCACAAATATCAAACTACTCACAAGGGGATATAAAAACGCCCGAGAGCTGTTCCTATTCCAATTATACCTTTAGCTGAGACCATCTTTTAGTGACTGCACATCGATAGCAAGTACTCACAAAAAGATAAGTAGCTGTATTATTTGAATTTGTAAGAAAAAGAAATATCATTTTATACAGGAAATTGCAATTTTCGTCAACACACTATGTTATTTTTGCTTTATTATTTGGCTACGTATGAGATATCTCCGTAATTTTTGCTTTATTGTCATAACTACAGCTAGCAAGTATTTTTATTAAAGTAAATTTAATAATTAATTACAAGTATCGTGAGTTTTATTTGGATAAGCTGGAGAGTCTATCTGTCTTCTCGGAGTTACCATTTTATTACTTTTAAGCTAGACATGGCGCCTCAAATTTAAATTTTCGGTAAGAGTAACTTCAGGAAGTGCAGTTTTTATATTTTGTAGTAAGTGAATTATTAAAACCCTGCTCATTGATAATTGCCACGATAAGAAGAGTTAGTTGACTCAGGCACTGTGGATTTTTCAATGAATGGAATTTAACAATTACTTAATTACTTATAGATCATTCAGTTAGTAAGTAATAAGTATTATATTCTGTCGGTCAAAATCCGTATGGTTTTTACCAAGATATTTGTAAAAACTCTAAAAAATTACGTTTTTTGTTATTGTGAATAACTTTGCAGGCAAATTGTCGAAATCGTTAACAAACCTATGGATAATACGTAATTAATGGTATGTGTTGGTCTCAAAAAACCTTCCTAAAACTTACCAACTGAAAAAAGGTAACGTGTTAATACCTAATTAATTATTTCGGCTGATCCACTTTTTGCTGCTTAATATTTACTTGTTTACCCGGGCGTAATGGTGGGCTTTATTATTTTAAATAGAGCAATTAGCTGGAATAAACTGAAACCTAAAAGCCTAAAATAAAATATTTACATAAAGCTATATAAATAGTTCACCTTGGTACTATTTGCATGTTACTCAAATATCAGGTATTTAACCAAATATTGTTTACTTGGTGTTCGACATAACTTCTATACCTAATATAAAGGTAACAAATGATATAATAAAAGAACGAAAACCAGGAAAATTTTAGATTTCACTTTCCACATAACATACAAAATATAATAAGGTTTCCGAATATCAAAATTTGGTTTCTATGCACTTTTTTTAGTGTAACAGGACCAAGTCATTTGCTAATCTTAACTAAGCTAGGTTTTCTCTATTAACAATTCCCTTTTTTTAAGCAATTTCAGTTTTTGAACATCTGTTAAAATACGGCTGGAAATAGTTTGAGAGTGATGACATCTTCTTGTCTTCCTCCACATCTTAGTGGTATATCTATAGTTTCATCATAAATTTTGGTCATGTTGGATTGACTATAAAAAGATTCGATTAGGTCAATATACCTGCTGTTAATGCTGCAGTTTTTTAATGCATTTAGAATGGCCTATGGCTTATGAGTATTGCGTCTAAATAATAATCCGTAATATGACCCGTGCTAGTCTACATACAAGCGTAATTTAAGTTTAAAAATCCGTTTATCTTCAGAATAAAAGTATGTACATGTTACCGGCAATCTGCATAATTTAGGTATTCTATACAATTCCTGGGCAATGTGTAAAATACCTGGGTCGACCAGGCAATGTATGAAATATTATGAATATTACTGTCTATAACATATATATATATATATATATATATATATATATATATATATATATATATATCTATATATATATATATATATATATATATATATATATATATATATATATATATATATATATATATATATCTATATATATATATATATATATATATATATATATATATATATATATATATATATATATATATATATATATATATATATATATATATATACTTTACCTGGCTTTTGTATACAATTCTCAGGAATTGTATATCAACAGGTCCACCGGCAGTGTGTAAAGTAAATAGATTTGGGTCTGTATTTGTCAACGTTATGTAAGTACTTACCTACCTATAAAATGATGGACAAATGAAACACCTTATGTTTGCTTAAAATCAATTTTATTAAAATTAACAATAACAAGTACTCATTCAAAATCATCTTTATAAAAGTAGGTATCTAAAACCTTTTTTACAGTAGAATAAATTTTAAACTATAGTCAAAAATATTTGTTTATTCTTAGGTACACAAGGAACTACAAGACATTTTGAACTTACTTTTAAGTCCTGAACACTTTATACTCATCATAAACTTTTTTATAATTAATTATTATGCATTAAAATTAATCACTAAAAAACGCACCTAGTAGGTACTTTTCTATACCTACAGTAAAATCAAAATGAAATCAATGTGATACTTAAAATTCTTCTGGCCTAAGTAACATAATTTAATTTGCTATAATTAGGTAATAAGTATTGAAAACTTAGGAAATAAAACAATTCTGTAAATAAAAGAAGTGGATCCTACTGTCTACTCAAAATTGAATAAGTAAAAAAATATTATTTATTCTCACATAAGGAACTATTGTGACATTGCATAAAATCTTACTTTTTAGTATCGCAGTGTCTACATGTGACAAATCCCTGACCCGTCCCTGTAGATTGCAGATTCGCAACTGTATGGATTGTCGTATCTTGATTAGGGACATCTTTTTTAAATAATTCTTGATGACAAACTGTGAACTGTGAGTTGATAAACTTCATCATCTGTTTTTTGTAAGACAACAGCTAGTATATTGCGAGTATCACCGCGACCTCTGTGGACTTCCGGAACAGCGAATCTTACAGTGGTACCCAATGCTACAGGGGGAAATTTTTTTTCAGAAGTTTTGAGCATTTTCTGAACTTGCTCCTTTAAATTTTTTTGGGGACTGATGCGGTTCTCTTCAACTAAGGTATTTTTAGCACTGAAAGAGCAAACAACTTTAGAACCATAGCCTTCTGCCATATCTTTTTCCGTAACATCATAAATAGCATCAATAGGTTGTTGCATTTTCTACATGAATGAGCACCCGTTGTCTCCGGGGAGCAAACACAGCACAATAGTGGAGAACTCAATGATTGTTTTGAGTTGAAATTCGGATTATTTAACGGTTGGCCATTTACCTCAGCAGGAAGATTCGCAGGCTCATCAAGAATCTCGGAACTTAGGATAGTCGTGTGCTCATCATGCGTACTTTGAAAATTTGAAACTTCATTATAGATCTCGAAACTGTCGATAATGGTGATTTGTTGATGTTGAGCCTCTAGAGTTTGATTTTGTGTTTGAACTGAATCTACTATTAGGGATCCTGATGCAATGGGAATTATTGGTGATGACTTAATCACATTTTCTGGATCCTCTTCATTTTCCAGGTTGTGAGTATCATCGAGAGGCAAAGATATACCAACGTTTATTTTAGATCCGAAAAGACCTTCGCAAGGTGTTCTTTTGAAACCTGAATGGAACGCCCTGTTTTTCATTAGCTGCACAAATTGCAGATCACTCCAATGTTCACTATCATTATCTTGTATCAAAGTTGTCAACATGTTTTCGATGTCCTGATTTGCTCGTTCGACACTCCCCTGACTTTGAAAATGTCTAGGTTTGCCATGCACAATTTTTAAATTCGGTCAGTATCTTTTAAGACTGCTTACAATTTGGTTTGAAAATTTTCTATCGTTGTCAGATTGTAGGATTTCTGGTGCACCAATCAGTGTGAAAATATCCAGTAAATTGTACGCTACTTCCTCTGCATGTTTTGTTTTGAGTACTCTATAAATCACAAACTTCATTGGATGATCCTGATTGGCCATTCTAAATTTACATTCCTGGTCTGGATGAGATTGATAATCAGTCAAATCTACTTGACAGCGAGAATTAAATTCGGAGCAAAGTATGGGCTTTACGGTGATTTATTTTTTTATATCTTTTTGTTTTGCTGGCACGGTTCACAAAATTGCAGATATAGTTCAACATCATGACGAGTTATATTCTTGTATCGCGTAGAAAGCTCCAGTATTCAACATGTGTGTGTCGTGAAGTACTTGGAATAATTCACTATCAGCAACGTAGTGTATAATATTGTTATTTGGAGTATTTACAGGAAATATCAACTTATGTTTTTAACCAACAGTTATAGAATCATAATGGTTCAATAACCAGTAATCCCGGGGAGACTTCTTTTCAGCTATTTTTGCATTTTTTATTTCTTTTAACAATTGTTCAGACCGTTGGTCGTCAATAAACGTGCGATTTTTAGTTTTGTATAGAACGCCTAGGCAAGATTGAAATAAATAATATTTCATACATTACCTAAACGTTTTCGGTGTTCTATACATTGCCTAGGCATTGTATAGAATACCGAATTATACAGATTACCGGTAACATATTGTTCCGGATATACACTCTAGTATTTTGAAAGTTTTTTATTGTCAACCATAAAAGTGACACTTGTCAAACTAATTTGAGTTGTGTCGACGAACTCTCAAACTATACTGTCTCCGAAAGCCGATCTGGACCCTTTATATACCCTTTTTGTCGATACCGGAAGATTCCCTCATTTTCTAGAAGAATTTCCATACTACATGGTGTAATAAAAATAAGAAAAGGGAATAATTCGGCGATTTCTAGACCTTCTATCATAGATGTTCTATGTTAAAAATAAGTTCCACACCTTAAAACGCTTACATCGTCCATCACCCTCTATATTTTATATTTGTTGCGGTGTCGCGCTAAAATCTAACTTAAACCCATTAGCCCATTATACAGTATAATAAAATTACATTTCCCCCAATAAATTGATATTAAAAATAAAATCCCATAAATCACCGGCTTGTCAAAGTACGCATACAAATTCAGCCCTCAAAATAATAATTTATTTGCGGAATTTTCATAAGCCATCATGTTTAGGCTCTTGTTGTGACATTTGCCATTTGATTCGTCTCCAATTTTAATCAAACCCAAATTGTTTGCCAGCTGCTTCGTTCATCTTAGTTCCTGTTCGGCGAAACGGCCGTTTGTACTTGACAAGCATATAAATTTAATAGGTATGTATATTGAAACGATTTGGATTCCGAATTGGTATCTTCGGGCTAAACGTTCGTCTGTGTCGACGACGAATCGCGGATTTCGGTTTCATTAGGTTGGCTAAAGTACGGATATTTTGTTTAAATTGTTGCGACTTAATGGTTTTGTGTACGTTTGGTTTAGTCAAATAAGGAGGTACGTATAGGAATATATTGTACTTGGTGTCCCATGTTATTTTGACACATTAATGATTTTAACTTGTAAATTAATTTTGATTTCGGAATATGCATTGTAGCTCATAAGCTTTTACGTGATTTATAAATTTAAAAATATTTTTAAAACACATTAAATTTTTAAACGGGCTTCGCACAAAATTGGTACACCTAAATGGTATATATAGGAAACTAGAATCGGAGAATATGGACCCAAAGCAGACACCTGCAAAGCTTAAGCAAATGACCAAGTATTATATATATATATATATATATATATATATATATATATATATATATATATATATATATATATGAAGTAAAATACGAACAGTAAATGCAAACTTCCCTCCATCTTATCCTTTCTGTGTTAGAGGTTGCACAGTTAGAACAAATTGTTATAAAACGCAATTTATCCTAATCCACCACCATCGAGACGATGGCCTACCTGTACCACCATACCGAGAAGAAAGTCAAAACTTACCCTCCCCGCCACAGTGATACGGCAGAGATACATGTTTCGTCTCTACTAGACTCATCAGGGTACCGACATGTACCTGGCTGTGCAAAGGACAGATCGGACGGAAGCATGCAAATACTAAACGCGGCTTCGCCGACCTCCCGCCGGATGGCGTATATATGTTTATGCGGCTTTCACGGATTCCTCCGTGTGAGATGCAATAGCAGTGAATATATCCACATTATGCGACACTATCTAACACAGAAAGGATACGTTGGAGGGAAGTTTGCATTTACTGTTCGTATTTTACTTCATTCTATACACAGAGCTGCATATAGTTGTGTTTGCTTAATGTGATTTCAGCACTACCACGGCATAATGTGGATATATCCACTGCTTTTGCATCTCACACAGAAGAATCCGTGAAAGCCGCATAAACATATATATATATATATATATATATATATATATATATATATATATATATATATATATATATATATATATATATATAATTTATTTTTGTATCTTAAACCTTTGTTAATATTTTTCTGGAATTCTTTCTTGGGTATAGGTTTTTTATTTGAAAATCAAAAAACGACAATTTTTCTGACGGGAGGGAATTTATTTTTAACATTCGAACAAAGCTACTTTCAAGATTCGACATGAATATAAAACAACTTTGAAGAAGCTCACTATGTTAGAGCGAAACATCAGAAAAATTGTCGTTTTTTAATTTTCAAATAAAAAACCTATACCAAAGAAAGAATGCCAGAAATATATATATATATATATATATATATATATATATATATATATATATTGGACAGTCCGCGTCAACGGGATCAGAGCTACTACCAAAATTAGAAGCAACCAAAAAAATTTATCAGGTGCTCATTTTAAAGCTTAGAGCGTCTACTTTCAAATGCCGAGTGAGCCTTTGCAAAATCCAATATGGCGGCCGAAAGCCGTAGAAAAAGAGGGTCTAGCAAAACAAGCTTGTAAAAATAAAAATTCGCAAATTAATCGGGTCGTTTTTGGTTCAAATTTTAACTGAAGGACGCCCCTAAAGAGCTGGTGTGGTAGGTTGGCAAAATCCGATATGGCGGATCCAATATATCGGTCAAAAATTCAATATGGTGGACGAATTTTTCAAAATAAACCTATTTGCACCAAATTTGGTATACCCTGGACTTAATACAGAGAATTGGGTTATTGAGTTCACCATCTTGAATTTTAAAAATCTCACCTTGGATTTGTTATCATCAACCCCAGAAACCTCCGTATAACAAATTTTGTACAAAACGGTTGATTTTCAGAAATATCGTCCGCCATCTTGATTTTGGTAAACTTGACGTCGAATTTGGTGTAAATCGTTTGACTTTCAAAAAATACGTCCGCTATCTTAAATCCGCCATACAAAACTTGAGGATTTTGGAAGATTAGTAATCAGCAACCCCAAAAACCCCCGTATGCCAAATTTGCTGCAAATTGATTGATTTTCAAAAAATACGTCAGCCAAATCAGATCGGCCATCCTGAATTTTGCAAATCTGACCTCGAATTTGTAATCAGTGACCCTAAAAACTCCTGTATACCAAATTTGGCGCAAATCGGTTGATTTTTAAAAATTCGGCCACCATATTGCATTTTTGGCCACCATGTTGGATCCGCCATGTTGGATTTTATCAACCTACCACGGCAACTTTTTAGGGGCATCCATTAGCTAAAATTTGAGCCAAGAACGACCCGATCGGTGTGCGAATTTTTATTTTTACAAGCGTTTTTTGCTAGACACTCGATTTTTCTATGGCTTTCGGCCGCCATATTGAATTTTTCAAAGGCGCAAATAAGTCCTTGGTCGATTTTTTTGATGGCTTTAAATTTTGATCATAGCTCTGATCCGATTGACGCAAATTGTCTCATATATATATATATATATATATATATATATATATATATATATATATATATATATGTTATGTCGGATATTCTCACGGGTGTGATGTGTAATCGAAGGTTTTCGGGCATCCCGTGTATGTGCTGAGTCCCTTTCAGGACTGTAAGGCAGCTGACGTTTCGGTGAAATCTCATTCACCATTTTCAAAGCTCACTGTATGGCGTCTACGAGCGAACTGACGCCTGCGACCGCGGTGTTGTCGGTACCGTGTGCGCGTCGGACGTGTTCGTTTTCCGAATGGTTCCGAACCAGGTGGCGTGACCTGCTGCGCGTCATCGGCCCTGTTGCCAGTGTTTGTGGTTGCGTTGCCGAGTTGTATTCTCTTTTGTTACTAAGTGGTACTGGTTGATGTTTGGTAAGCAGATTTTTCCAAGTATTAGGCACACGTTGGCTGTCATCTCTGCTATTTAAGTTGTTGGGCCTCTTTGCAATTTCAATAGCCTCCCTTATAACCCTTGTGGACAGGTTTTCACATCTCGATAGCATTTTTGTTCCCGAGAAATTTATCTTATGTCCTGTGTTTAACCAGTGTTGGGCCAGAGCAGAAGAAGTTGTTTTTTGCTTGACAGCGTTTATATGTTCGTCTCTTCTGGCACTTATTTTACGGTTGGTTTGACCTACGTAAGATGAGCTGCACTCTCCGCATGGAATTTCGTACACTCCCTGGTTTTCTAGAGGGATTCTTTCTTTAGGTGTTGGCAAGAGATCTTTTACTTTACGGTCTGTGGTGAAAATGGTTTCAATGTTGTGTCTCCTGAGAATTCTTGCGATCTTGTCTGTGGTGCCTCTTACATAAGGAACAAAAGCCTTGGAGCTATTCTCTTGGTTTTCGCGATTTTTTGGGACCAAGTGTTTGTTTTTTAGAACCTTGTCTATATGTTCTTTTCTATAACCGTTCTTTGTTAGGGCTTCCCGCAGTATGTTCATCTCCCTGTGATAATTTTCTCGATCTGTAAGGGACTGCGATCGAAACGCAAGTGATTTCACTACTGCAAATAATTGGGCGGGGTGGTGATGTGAATCGGCGTTGAGGTACCTGTTGGTGTGAGTGGGCTTTCTATAGACAGTGTGCGAAAGCAAGCCATCCTCTTTTCTTTTCAGTAGGATATCCAGAAACGGTAGTTCTCTTTCCTGTTAAATTCACCATGGAGACAGAACAGGAAAGAGAACTACCGTTTCTGGATATCCTACTGAAAAGAAAAGAGGATGGCTTGCTTTCGCACACTGTCTATAGAAAGCCCACTCACACCAACAGGTACCTCAACGCCGATTCACATCACCACCCCGCCCAATTATTTGCAGTAGTGAAATCACTTGCGTTTCGATCGCAGTCCCTTACAGATCGAGAAAATTATCACAGGGAGATGAACATACTGCGGGAAGCCCTAACAAAGAACGGTTATAGAAAAGAACATATAGACAAGGTTCTAAAAAACAAACACTTGGTCCCAAAAAATCGCGAAAACCAAGAGAATAGCTCCAAGGCTTTTGTTCCTTATGTAAGAGGCACCACAGACAAGATCGCAAGAATTCTCAGGAGACACAACATTGAAACCATTTTCACCACAGACCGTAAAGTAAAAGATCTCTTGCCAACACCTAAAGAAAGAATCCCTCTAGAAAACCAGGGAGTGTACGAAATTCCATGCGGAGAGTGCAGCTCATCTTACGTAGGTCAAACCAACCGTAAAATAAGTGCCAGAAGAGACGAACATATAAACGCTGTCAAGCAAAAAACAACTTCTTCTGCTCTGGCCCAACACTGGTTAAACACAGGACATAAGATAAATTTCTCGGGAACAAAAATGCTATCGAGATGTGAAAACCTGTCCACAAGGGTTATAAGGGAGGCTATTGAAATTGCAAAGAGGCCCAACAACTTAAATAGCAGAGATGACAGCCAACGTGTGCCTAATACTTGGAAAAATCTGCTTACCAAACATCAACCAGTACCACTTAGTAACAAAAGAGAATACAACTCGGCAACGCAACCACAAACACTGGCAACAGGGCCGATGACGCGCAGCAGGTCACGCCACCTGGTTCGGAACCATTCGGAAAACGAACACGTCCGACGCGCACACGGTACCGACAACACCGCGGTCGCAGGCGTCAGTTCGCTCGTAGACGCCATACAGTGAGCTTTGAAAATGGTGAATGAGATTTCACCGAAACGTCAGCTGCCTTACAGTCCTGAAAGGGACTCAGCACATACACGGGATGCCCGAAAACCTTCGATTACATATATATATATATATATATATATATATATATATATATATATATATCATTTTTCTTTTATTTTGTCTTTTCTTGGGTTTAGGTTCTATATTTAATAAATACATAAAAACTGTTTAACGTTTCGCCCTTTATTCAAGGCATTTTCAAAATATTTGCTACCTAAAAATATATAATTAAATTACATCACATAAAAACATATTCACCATTTTCGAAAAACAAACAAGACACTTAAATAATAGTTAAAACTTTAAAATCTCTTAATTTTACCGGTACGCACCTTGACATTTTGCTGTTTTGTTTCTGAATAAAATTTAAATTTTGCATCGTTTACTGAGGATACGTGGAATGCGAATGTGTTTTATTTTTTTAATATTTTTTATATTTTACAATGCATAAAAAAACAAATATGGTATATGTTTGGTTTTATGTTTAAGAGGATATTTCATTTTTGATTCTTATTTGACTGGATCGAATACTTAATTTTTAAATTAGGTTTGCGTAAATGTGGCTCAAATTTCCCATATCTGTTCTGTCGTTAACCGTGTTTTTATCTTTTTTAATTTCAATCATTTCTTTTATCTGTAATTTTTGGTAATTCATATCTTTGTTTTTTATAATGGTACTGTTATAATCAAAAGTGTGTTTTTCGTCCTGTGTGTGTTTGTTTAACGCTGTTGAGGCGTTTTTTGTATATTTGTCCCAAAAAATATATAGGCATGACGAGCCAATTGCTAAAGAACAGATTGAATGGCCATAAATATACAAAAAAACGCCTCAACAGCGTTAAACAAACACACACAGGACGAAAAACACACTTTTGATTATAACAGTACCATTATAAAAAACAAAGATATGAATTACCAAAAATTACAGATAAAAGAAATGATTGAAATTAAAAAAGATAAAAACACGGTTAACGACAGAACAGATATGGGAAATTTGAGCCACATTTACACAAACCTAATTTAAACATTAAGTATTCGATCCAGTCAAATAAGAATCAAAAATGAAATATCCTCTTAAACATAAAACCAAACATATACCATATTTGTTTTTTTATGCATTGTAAAATATAAAAAATATTAAAAAAATAAAACACATTCGCATTCCACGTATCCTCAGTAAACGATGCAAAATTTAAATTTTATTCAGAAACAAAACAGCAAAATGTCAAGGTGCGTACCGGTAAAATTAAGTATTCTTAAGAGATTTTAAAGTTTTAACTATTATTTAAGTGTCTTGTTTGTTTTTCGAAAATGGTGAATATGTTTTTATGTGATGTAATTTAATTATATATTTTTAGGTAGCAAATATTTTGAAAATGCCTTGAATAAAGGGCGAAACGTTAAACAGTTTTTATGTATTTATTAAATATAGAACCTAAACCCAAGAAAAGACAAAATAAAAGAAAAATGATATAATCTATGGTTCAAGAAACAAGGATATATATATATATATATATATATATATATATATATATATATATATATATATATATATATACGGGTTTTCGGGTATCCAGTGTATGCGCTGAGTCCCTCTCAAAACTGTAAGGCAGCTGACGTCTCGGTGAAATCTCATTCACCATGTTCAAAGCTGTACGGTGTGTGTGGGCGAACTCATGCTTGCGACTCGGCTGATGTCGGTCCCGTGTGTACGTGCGGCGTATTGATTGACTGGATGGTCTAGCTAATTATGTTGCGAGCTCTGCTGCGGCCCTGTTGGGGTCATGTTGCCGAGTTATGATCCGTTTCTTTACTACCTACTACTGGTTGATGTTTCGTAAGCAGGTTCTTCCAAAAATTGAGCAATCACTGACTGTCATCTCTGTCATTTAAGTTGTTGGGCCTCTTTGCAATTTCGATGGCTTCCCTTATAACTCTTATAGACAGGTTGTCACATCTCGATAGCATTTTCGTTCCCGAGAACAGGACTTAAGATAAACTTCACACATAATAAAGAATATAAATTTGATAAAACTTACCATGTAGAGCGAAACGTCAGAAAAAAGTAAATTTGTCGTCTTTCAATTTAAAACAAAAATACCTACACCTCAAAATATATATATAATATATATAATATATATATATATATATATATATATATATATATATATATATATATATATATATATATATATATATATATATAAGGTTAGAAGTGTTTATGCCTTTGGGAATAGATTTTTAATATAAGCAGTACTTTTTGACCGGTAGCACCAAAATTAATTTATTTTATAGGACATAACCTTCTGTGTAGTACTCGTTTAAAAGCTCAAAATTTCTCAAAAATATAAGTTAAAGAAACACTTGAAAGATAGCTGTCAATAAAACAACATGTGTACTAAAGAGTCATAAGAACATTTGTAATCATACAACGATGTCTCATTTGTTTCGATTGCCTCATTCTATCTTGCTTTATCCATAATGTCAAATTCTTCGCGATGTATAGTTTGAATAAAAAGAACTATTGTTTGTTTTCTGTAATTTTTTTAATTTGTGAAGAAATATAGATAAACATGTTTTAAACTGCCTTTTTTGTTCGCAAATTGATGACTCTTGGATATTCTTTCACTCGACTGTGGTGGTTAATGCTAAAAGCAAATATATTTTCTATTTTTGATTATTTTAAATTAGATTTAAATTAAAAACATGCTTAAGCTTGTTACTAAAGTATGCTCATAAATATTATATACTCTTTAGAAACTATAATTTCACTCAACGAACAATAATTAGGTAAACTCTTACATTATTGATATGAACTGGTGAACAAATTCCTAAATTATTTATTCTGTTGTACTTTTTGGATCATAATAATTGCTAGATATAAAAACTAGTCGCTAATTATAGTATTTATAAATAATGTACCTCACACCCAGTGAATTGAAAAGCGATTTCAGGCAATTTTTCTTATTTTTATTTTACCTTTGTGTGTTTTTTACCGACAATCGATCGGCTCGTTTCGGTGTTATAGAACTCTGTCTCGACAAAGAATTATGGAACATTCAAAACTATACTTAAAACGTATAAATTTTTTTTTATTTTTTTTAGACAGATACAGTAGTGGATTACAAAAATATTCGGACACTTAATTCAAAAGTCATTTTAGAAATACTAAACCTCTAGTCTACGGGACGTAACCCCTATTTGAAGATGACTAGCGCTCTTCTGAACCTTTGTGAGGGGCTGAATTTTGATGAGTCTGACAACTTTTTTATACATTGCATTAATCGGTTTCATCTGTCCAAGAAGGAGGAAAATAATTTTATTTTTGGAAATAAGTAATTTTAATTAAATATCATTATTTCTAGAGAGTAATCACTGCTCTTAAAATATCAAGAAAAAAAAATCTTATAGGCCATTAGAAAAAAGAAAGATAACAACCCAATTATTTTCTCCTCTAGAAAAAAGAGATCTCGCTGAAAAGAAAAAGAACACAGATCTTCTGCAACAAACCAAAATTGTAGCTTGAAATATACTCTAAAACATATACTGAAAAAGTAAGAGTATAAGAGTATAAGTACCATTATTTCTAGACGGTAACCAATGCTCTTATACTGTCAAGAAAAAACATATATGCCGTTAGAAAAGGGATAGAAAACAATCCAATTATTTCCCCTCTTGAAGAAATAGACCTCGCTGAAAAAAAAAACGCAGGTCTTCTCTAACGAAACAAAATGGAAGCTTGAAATATATCTAAAACATATACCAAGAAAGTAAGAGTATATTATAATATAAGATAACTTTGAAGGTAGTATCATCAGTCTATACTTAACAATCTTAATGTCTTTTTAATTTTTAGTCAAGCATGTTGCTCAAAAAAGCATAAATACTGAACTCTCCAACAAGGAGATTGTATCTAGGGGTAAATCGAATTTAAGTATTCTGCTTATAGAGCTGGAATTCAAATAATAAATAAAGGATGACAACAGAAGAGCTCATTTTCTCAAAAGTATCTGAAAAATCTCAATAATTCTTATCCGAAAGAAGTAGCTTTCTTAAAATAATTTGTATTTATTCTAAACGTACCAAAATATGTGTTTGGCAGGATAATATTATTAAAAGTGTACTCAAACCTCAAAGATGTGACGGTAAATGATTTATTGTTCTTCATGCTGGCTCTGCAGGAGTATTTGTTCATGGAGCAAGTTTGCTGTTTGCCTCCAAATCTTTGACTTTTGGTAATCATGGTGAAAAACACAGCGAAATTTTTACAAAACAGGTCAAAAATAAGTTAATATCTAGACTGGAAGAAACATCATTGATCTGGTTAATAATTAACTATAGCTTTACAAATTGAAATGTTATGATATATGGTTACCATTACTTACTTGGTTTGAGAGCTATCTTATATTACATGACTTTTGATAACAAATTTATTCTTCCTGACTTTAATTATAACTCCAGGTCAGTGGTACATAAAACAATGTTAAATTGTTTACTTCAAAAAGTACTTAAAGATCTTTTAAGATTTTAATAATAAAACGTTTTCAACCTGTGAAATGTGTATTTTTAATTGTTTACTCTTGGTTTGATATGTTATTGCTTTATTTCTGAGTCTTTTCCAATGCTTGATAATTTCTTTTACATATATTTGTTTATGGTAAATTGGTGTTATTTTTTCAATTTGCAGATGTGTTTCTTATTTACTGTTTGGTCATTTACCTGTTATGTACTTTGATAATAAATGAATAACTCTTTGGTATTTTTTATACTTTATTTAAAGATTATTATTGTATTCGATTTTTTTAAAAATTTTATATGATTTTTATTTCTGTTTTTTTTTCAACCTTAAAAATATATTTTTTTAAATATTGCATCCAAAAGAGTTATAGGAAAAGATATAAGTAACTTTTCATAGTTTTTACAATTGTAAAAAAAAGGCTGATTTTAAATGATTACAGGTAAACCTTTTTAGGTTATATTTAATGTTCTTCTCAGTTAAAAGAGGAATCCTAATTCCGCCTCAATAAACCTATTTATTTTTTTTTCACTGACATTTTCACTTACCTAAAACGATCTTGCAGTTTTTCCATATTCCTGATAGCGAATCTGAAAATATAACGGAACTTTCAATATACTATCTAGGTCCGTTCATCAGTGCAATAGGCACGTCTTTGTGACCATATACCTTGTATTGACTATTTTGATTTAGTTCAGGTAAATATCATTGATGACTCAGGAATATTTTTTCTTTTTTCATGAGGGAAAATCTTACATAGACACCGTCACCAAGTGTGAAGGTAGTGCCAGATTCCTACCAGCCAAAAACCTCCTAGACTTAAAGTCCCCACGATTCTTTTGGTCCTTGCTGATTATAGCTAGGTTACGGTCGGCAGAGACGCGCTGTGAGTGTCTTTTGGGTTTCCAGGTTAATGGCGTTTACAAACCTCTGGTTCTCATAGCAATAGTGTTTCCGCTCTAGGTGCTGATGCACCCGTTACTTCGTATTCTCCTACATTTCGCGAACAATATAAGGTTCTTCTCTAAACTAGGTATTTTATTAATAGTAACAAGTAATATGGTGTGATCCTAAGGAGCTTTATGCCTCTTGAATCCTTAGTAGCGTCCTTCGATGTTCCACCTGCCTCCGCTCTTCTTCCTTCCTATTCTTTTTTTTCCTGCTTCTTTTCCCGGATGAATCCCGTGTCCTGTCTGCCTAGAGTTGGTGTCTAGGTTTTTTGTGTTTCCTCCCGGCTATTTCGGTGTAGTTTAATGCTTCTCTAATGAATTAATTCTCATGTATCTCTGCAGTTAAGAAGACTTTGGCAGCCTTTTGTTTCAGGGCTTCCCTTAGGAGGAGTCCATCTCATCTTCCTGTGGATTTGCTCGTTTCTGACGAATCACGGGGTGTTTAGAGCCATGCTCAGTACTATATTTTCCATAAGCTTCTAGTATCTTTTGGTACGTTGGAACGGCTTAGCCTCACACTGCTGATTTGTAGATCAGTAACGGCCTAAGTACTGCCTTGATAATTGTCAGGTTGTTCTTTAGATCCATCTTGCGATTTCTATTGGGCAATAGATATAGTTATTTTACTAACTTTAACTTTTTAACTATAGCTGAGATGTTTTCCCATCTTGGTCCTTTGTTATCACTCCCAGGTACTTGGCTTAGTCAGTCCACCTGACCTCGCCATCTATATCTACCTTTTCGCCCGGTGGTATCCTTCTCGTCAGGAAGAGCGCTTGGTTTTTTCGACATTAACCGCTCTTCTAGGGGATGAACCAGTCGTTGACTAGGTCTATTTCTTTCTGTAAATATCTGCTAATCATTCTTGGCTATATTGATCTCGCCGTTATGGTAGTGTCATGAGCGAATCGAGCTATTTTCGTGATTGTTGTTTTGGGAATGTTGTGAGTGTAAATATTATAGAGGTGTGATGAGAGTACGGTCCCGTGTGGTACTCCAGCCTCTGGTCTTCTCGGGATATTCTTTCGCTGGACCAACATTTTTTTATATAGTACATAAAACTCCCCTAGATAGCAGCGCTGACCCCACTATTCTTCTAATTTCACAGGCCCCTCTATTTTCGGTCATGTTTACTACCGCTTTTCATGTATCTCACAAACTTAGTGATGCAAAATGAAAATATAGGCTTTTAGAATGATACATTAAGTTTTTTTTTTACAAAATTAATCGGACTGTCGATTACGCATCTAGACGCGCCAAAAATTCTAAATGGCATATGTGCAAAAACTAATGAACTCCCTGATTTTAGCATGCTCAAAGTACATATAAATTACTATTATTTTGCGAAGAGCCAGCACCAGAACTTGAAAAATGATGGATGTATGAGTTTTTGAAAAAAACGCTGAATTTTTCGGTTTTTCCTGTTTCTCTCCGTTTTTAATTACCCGATTGAGTCGACACAGAGCATATTTTGTTGGTATTTTTATTCTTTACAATTTATTTCTTTACACTAATAAGATTGTTTCATAAATTTTTTATTTTATAGGCAAAAAAAAAGAAAAGAATAACTCAATATTTTGATTTTGATTGTTTATAAGAAATTAATGGATCATAATTGAAAGGGGAAAACGTTACAAAATATCACTACGAGTTGCCTTTAAGATAATGGTATAGTCAGTATCTTCACTTGAGTTTTTTTTTACGATAAAATTTCTTTTAATTGATTCAATTTAGCTTGTGCACGAGAGACCGTTGATTGGGATTAGTCAAGCGTTATTTTTTCTTACGAATCATCATTTTGAACCTGAAGTTCTGTTGAGAAAGCTTGTTCTACCACACAACACAGTTTTTTAACTTTTTGTTTTCAATTTTTACCATATTTTTGTAGAACTAATTGTAAATGTTAGTTTTATTTTATATGTTGTTAGTTTCATAATATACGAAGTACATACAGATACATATATGCATTTGAATCTTGTTGTGACACACTGTATATATTTAAACCTCAAAAACTTAGAGAGGCGTTAAATTTAATAATATTTTCAGATATTTATGGTGTCACCGACAATTCTTGATGCTCTCATTTTTCTTTATTTATTAAAATGAAGTTTTTTTTCGGAGGAATGGGGTTAAATAATTTATGATCTTTTTTGTAGCTCCTTCCGGTCTAAGTGAAAGATTTATTTTGGGATGTAAAAAGTGTGCTTTTTTGCCAATTGTAAAAAAGAAACATTGTTTAGCTCTTACAAATAATTAGAGGTATATGAAGGTTTTCGTTTTTTGATATGACTATTTATTTTTATATTATTGTTCTCGTAAAGCAGAGTAGGAGGACATTTATAACGCGACAACTCGATAGAGTTGAATAAGAAATTGCCGTTTTTTCGCTTCATTCCACTTAGAATTTTTTTTATTACAAAAATATATTAGGATATCGACTCTGCCATCACACTAAAAAGAGTCCGGAGTAATATTTTCTTATGTTTTCCACTCTCAACTAAAGTGTATTAGTTTGTTATAAGCAATTAAAGCCAAAAATTGTGTTTTTTTTTTCGTTTTTTTGCTTGTAAAATCCAAACTAGTCAAACAATCTCAATGGTTTAAACAATCGAAATGTAGAGAATAAAAATATCAACAAAATGAATTCTGGATGGACTCAATCGGATCATTAGTAACCGAGAAAAATAGAAAGATCTGGAAAATTTAGCGTTTTTTCAAAAATTCATATCTCCGTCAGTTTTTAAGTTGTAGTGTTGAAACTTCGCGAAGTAATAGTAACTAGTATGTACTTTATGCATGCCAAAACTAAGTGCGGTAGGTTCATTAGTTTTTGTACAAATGCCATTTGAAATTTTTAGTGCATCATCTTTCTGCGCGCCTTAATGGATGGTCCGATTTCCATGTCGTAAAAAGATTTTGAAAGTAGAAGTATGAGTTTGACAAACTCATATTTTCATTTTGCATCAAAAAGTCTGAAATACATAAAAAATGCTAGCAAACATGACCATAAATGGTCGAGCGCGTGAATGTAGCCGAGTTATGGGGCAAGCGCAGCTACCGAGGGGAATATCTCTCTCTCTCTCTCTCTCTCTTTCTTGGAGCCATCTGTATACCATATAGTAGACTTCTTGCTTTTCTGTCCCATTCGCTCTTGCGACTCAACTTTCTCTCGAGGTTGATAGGTGTCAAATTTGTTTGTAAATCTATTAGTTATAATCTTTGTAAGCAATTTGTACGGAGCATACATAGTAGGGGGAGCTAAAGCGATACTAGTGTCAGTTACGGATAATTCAAGTACCTCGGGGCGATATTTTGAATTTTTGACGTAACAAATACAAGTTTCAATTTTATTTCGAAACGATATAATAAGTTGTGCTATAATTTTGTAAAAATACTAGCAAAAACAGTATAAATTTTATAAATTTCCAGTAGCAAGATGGAAATTAAATCAAAGAAATAAATTGATAAGGTAAAGAACGCTGGTGTATCACGTGTTAGAAGTTCCGATGTAAAGTCATAATTTAAGTAATAAAATACGCAGTTCAATAGTTCTCTTTACTCTAATGGCCATCCAGGGTAAGTACCCGGCAATATATAATAATTTTTATTCCACATTATTATTTAATAGTATTTTTCTATTTTAACATTACTTAACCTAATTTTCACTGAGTTTTAATTATTTGTGGATTGATTATACTTACTTTATTTTAGCTGAAGTAATAAAAATAAACAAGAATAATAAATTTCATGGTTTTATATACCCAATATGAGATTATACGAGGAATTATAATTGATTGTAATCTTAAATGGAACGCGGACATAAACAATGTTTTTAAAAAAGTTAGGTTTCTTTTGCAGAAAATTTTGGACACTTATCAACTTATAATTATTTATTAGATTCTAATACAGAGTTATTTAATTTATGGTCTCATAGCTTGGGGGGAGGGGCGGCAAACAAAACTTGTATCAACAGTCTTGAAATTATACAAAACTTACTTCTAAAAATTGGTTTTAAGAAACCACATACTTATTCTTCCAGCGCCCTTAACTCTCAAAGTAACTTACTTGACACATCTGACAACTCTATATTTTGGTATGTTCCTCTAGATAACTTGTCCATAGATCAGAATTAGTAAATGTTATTCATGAATATAATACCAGACGTTAGTCTGTTAAATATCGTACAACGGAGAGAAAAATCTATTTTGCAAAGAAATTTTAATTACTTGGGACCAAAATTATTTAATTTTATTCCTTTTGAAGTTAGAACCGTGAATAGCCCTCTTTAAGAGAAAATTAAAAAAATGTATCAAAAGTGCAAGGTCATCTATTTATTGATATAAAAAATACTTACTATAATTTTGACTGATTTTAAGAGTCACCGACACTGTATACCAAAACATCTAACATTTTTTTGTTACATGAAACATTTTGTTGTTTTTCCTATACATTCTTTTAAACCGATTTGGTTAACTAATATGTTCATATTCGTAATTTCATTTTTTTTTTGTTATTTCTGTAGTTTTAAAGTAATATATGGAATTGTCAGTTTGGGATAGGACAGGATGAATGAAACTGAACCTACATACAGCATAATGTTCAGTGGGAGTTTTTTTAAAAATCTATTCGTCTGGTTAATAACTAATTGAGGTGAAAATTGTGAAATTTTACTGAAATAAATTTTGAAATTGAATTTTTGACTATGTTTTTTTTTTAAATTCAAAAAATATGTTTTTTAATTACAAAATTCCATTAAATCACACTGTTAATAAAAGCAAATATCGTCCATTAGTTCATGCGTTAGGTGGCGCTGCTGTCACACACGGAGCCAATAAATCTTTACATTTGATTTTCTTCCCTCAACAGCCGCCCTGCTCCCGCTACTTACACCTGCTCGGCTGTTTGCTAGCTTGTTAGCATTGTTCATGTATTACACAGACTTTTTGATACAAAATGATACTTAAAGGCTTGCAGAATATTTTAAAAGATTAAAATCGGACCATCTATGACATATACAGGCACGCTCTAAATTTCAAATGGCAATTTTGCAAAACTAATGAACTCACACTGCTCGGTTTTGGCATACATAAAATATGTACAACGTTACAACTTGACAAATAACGGATATATGATGTTTTTAAAAACACCGAATTTTCCGGCTGTTTTTCTCCGTTAATAATGATCCGTTCGAGTCGGTCCAGGGATCATTTTGTTAATACCTTTATTCTCTATAATTCATCTATTTGCACAATCGAAATTGCCTCATTAATTTTGATTTTTTAAGCAAAAAACGAAAATAAAAAAACACAATTTTCTGGTTTTCTTTATAAGCAATTAATGAATCATAGTAGAGGGTGGAAAACATAACAAAATATCAATACGGACTGTTTTTAGTGTGATGGCACTGTTATTATTTTGGTAGTATATTCGCCACGAAAAAATTTCTTTTGATTGGTCTGATACTTTAGTTTTCCTCGAGAAAAAGTTTTCAAATTTCAACTCTTTAATACTGTTTTTATCCCCTAAATTATTAAAACGTTTTAAAGGAATTTTCACAAACATCATTAATCTCAACAAGTAATAAAATATATCACTTATAATTTATAAAATACACCTATAAATTTCATGTAATTTTACTAAAATAATTTCGCATTTATTCCAACGAATTTTACTCGTTATAATAAACCAATTTAATCGGCAAGGTAACAAAGACGATTTATTTTACCAAAAAATAAGCTTACCATAATGAAGATAAATTTAGTCCTTTCCTTTTTTTCGTCGTATCCTTGAACATGGAACTTATTTAGTCACGATGAGACATGTCAAGGTTTTTAAATGAAATTTGGGACTTTATAATCCTTTATCAATAAATGAGAAAGGGTGAAAATTATTTCTATAATAACTATGATTTTCACATGAAGTTTTTCTTGTTAAGAGGTTTGATTGAATTAATAATGTAATGAGTGTGTTCTTGAATCTGATTGACTGGATCTATGGAAACATTTTCCAGAACTAAAATATTTGAACATAAGCTCCTTATCTGGACTACTGCCCCCTTGCCAAAAAAAGCAAATCCTGCGCCTTTTTAAAAACTATAACACCATCAAATTTAAAGAATGGAAACTTTCACGGCTTTGGCCAAGTTGAAAATATTGGTTCTTGGGCTGTCAAATTGTAGAAGTCTCGAATACACGAGACATCTTCAGAGGTTTTTACTCCACAAGATTAGAACACTGAATGACCTTGGAGTTTTTTTTTTCGAGTAGGGAAAATCTTGCTTAGGGTCCATCTAATGTCTCTGCGTATTTGTTCGTTTCTGACGAACAACGGGGCGTCTAAGGCCATACTCAGTACTATGCTTTTCTGAGCTTCAAGCCTTTCGATATATGATTCAACAGGGTAGCCTCACGCTGCTGAGCCGTAGCACTGGCCTCAGCACGGTCTTGATTAACGTCAACTTTTTCTTCAGACTCTATTCAGCAAAGAGTAGAGGTGTTTTTACCAACACAATCTTTTGTCTAGTGTCACTCCAAGATATTTGGCTTGATTAGTTCATTCGACTTCCTCGCCATCAATATCAATCGTCCCGCCCGGTGATCTCCTTCTCTTCGTCAGACAGAGCGCTTGACTCTTTTCGGCGTTTGCTGCTATTTTCCAAGAAATGAACCAGTCATTGACAAAGTCATTTCTTCCTGCAGGTATCTACTTACCATTATTGGATGGGTAGATCTCGCCATAATTGCTGTATCATCTGCAAACAGGGCCATGTTCGTGTTTCTAGTCTTGGGGATATCGTGAGTAAAGATGTCATAGAGGTGCGGTGAGAGTACGGACCCCTGTGGTGTTCCTGCATCTGGTCTTCTCAGTTGTGATGTTTCCCGCTCAACCTTGACTATGAATTCAGGGTCTTGCAGATATGAATATACAATTTCGCAGATCCACGCCGGGTTGCTGGAGTTCCGGAGTTTGTAGATTAGGCCCGCATGCCATACTCTATCAAACGCTCTGGCTACGTGTAGAAAGATGACTCCTGTTGACTGGTTCGTATTGAATTCTTCTGTTGCATATTCAGCAACACGCAGCAGTTGCAATTCTGTGGATCACCTTTCCGTGAATCCGAATTGCTTCTGTGGGATAATTTCGTTTGCCTCTATCTCTTCTTTTAGCCATTTCAGTATTATCCTTTCTGCTACCTTGCTCAAGGAAGGCAACAGACTAATAGGCCTGTAGTTTTGAGGAAAGGTGTGATTCTTTCCCGGTTTGGGCATCATCACTACTTGAATTTTTTTCCAGGCATTTGGGAAATGCTTTAGCCTTAGCATTGCATTTATGATGTTGGTTATCGCTACTATATCTTTTCTGGGCAAAAACTTTAGCATGCGGCTTGATATTTCATCTACTCCTAGCGCTATCCTATTTTTCTGTCTCCTTATGACATCTTGGGCTTCAGTTGGCGATGTTGGCTAAGGGAGAATATTGTCCTGCCGATCTTTGGTTCTGACTCCTCTGGCTACTCTGATCACCTCTTGTTCGTGTATGTCGTCTTCCTCCGGATGGTTGTTCATTCTGCATTCATGCACGAGGGCGTCGGCGAATGCTTCAGCTTTCTCGCTATAAAAAAAATAAACTATCCCATTTCTACCGTGCAACGGTGGTATTATTTCTTTTTTCCTTCTGAGAATTCTTTGCATATCCCACAAAGAAAGATTCTCAGGATTTAGCTCTTGCAAATTTTTTTCCCATCTGTTGATACTTAGGTTACTTAGTTCTGTCTTAAGCAGGACAGAAGCTCTGTTCAGAGCTATCCTGTCCTCTTCTAACCGAGTCGCCCTGTATCTCCTGTTAAGGCGACTTCTATTAATGACCATCGAAGGACCTACAACCCGGTATTTATACCCTACGGTTGCTCAGCGAACAGTAATCCAGCGTTACAGTGGATTTCAACATGTGATGGAGACTGTAACCTTTAAATTTTGATTGACTCTCTAATCTTATGTTTAAAGAAACCAGACACTGACGCTAGCACCTTAGTTTCTTTTATATTGACCTGAGCAACGTTGGTGTTCAGCTACTACATATTGTTCAGTTTGTATCTTTTTAATACATCGTTCATGTTCCTGAAGCCTAGTTGATATATACCGTCCTGTTTCACCCACATACACTTTACCACAAGAGCAAGGTATTTTATAAACTCCTTCTGTTTGTAATGGTATTGCGTCCTTTAGCAACTTAAACACTGTCTAACTTTCTTACATGTGTTGAAAAATGTCCAAATGTTTGAGTTTCGGAGCAATCTGGCAATCTTGTCAATATGATAATTGCTGAAAATAAATTAAATCCATAATTTTCCTGGTATTCCATTAAATAATACGACTTTTTTTTATTTTAATACTTTACCAAGATACAGCCACGTTTCTCAGGAATATAACTAAAGAATTTTATTTTCTCAAAATAAGAAAAGGGCCTAAATACATTATTTATTAACCATTCTAAACATTTTTTGGTGTAACCGCCAATATTTGACGCTTTCGTTTTTCACCGTTTATTAAAATGGAGAATTTTCTGAGGGATCCGGGTTAAATAATTTATGACCTTTTTTGTAGCCGCTTTGGGTTTATGGAAAATATTTATTTTGTGTTGTGAAAAATATATTTCCTTACCTATTGTACGAAGGTTATTCTGTTTGGCTTCTTCTTGTAAATACGTGTGTTTTCTGGTTTTGTTAAGGGTTTATAACGGTTTAAGAAATGAAAAATAAATCTGTTTTTTTTTTTTCAGTTTTGTAAACAAAAATAAGTGTTAAGATTTTCTTGATGGATTTTAGTTAATTCAAAAACTTCACAATGTTAAGTTTTTTACCCTGTCCTTATATAACATGTTCCCACACAACTAACCTAAAACTTTTTATGTTAATTAGTTTATGTTTGTTATAGAAAAACATACTTACCCAATAACAATTCTAACCCATATTTCTTGGCATAACTGTGCAGGTCTACATCTATACTTTATATCGAAGAAATATGAACTTCCATTTAAAATGATGACAAAAAGATAATGCTAAAAAGCGTAGCGTGTCTGCTCTCCGCTAGGTGGCTGATACCACTGATAGTAAAGCCCATAGAGTAGGTGGTTTCTTTACGTTGAGAGGGCTTAACGTTTATAACCTTGAAACTGACCTTCAACTTATATTGAAAGTTAATTTTAAGGTTAACTTTTTAAAATTGAAACCCCATTTTTTATTGCAAAAATGAAAAGTAGAGAAAATTCCTCGTTCAATAAGCTGACTAGATCATATTCTTTTATCACATCTAAAGGTCATTTGAAGGTCAGTCGCACTTGTCTGACAAAAAAATGCAAAAAGGCTTAGAAATCCAAGAGTTTAGAGGTAAACTCGGTTTAAAAAATTTGTTCAATATAACCACTATTTTTATAGCAGAAATTAAAAATATGATAATTACCGCATCCAGCCATGTTGGATATTAATAGCTTATGATTTCATTGTGTAGTCAGTTGAAGATCTAATACCGTCTTCGCTATTTACGTCTCTTTTCATTAAACCGTTTAGTTTCTTAGCCTTTTTCCATTTTTCTTTCAAGCAAGTGCGATAGACCTTCAAATGACCTCTAGACATGAAAAAACTATATAACATATTTATATTGTTAGACGGGGAATATTCCCTTTTTTCCATTCCTGCAATAAAAAAATAGCAGGTCAAAAAACACAGTTGATCTTGAAATGATTTTGAAATACAGGTTCAAGGTCAGTTTAAAAGTAATACACGTTCAGCCCCCCAAAAATAATAAAACTCTGATCCGTTGTGTTTTTTTCTCGAAAAGAGCTAAAATTTCCGAGATTTCTGAATGTTAAAATTAAAATGGGTTATATATATATATATATATATATATATATATATATATATATATATATATATATATATATATATATATATATATATATATATATATTGTTGATTAAATAGAAGATTTATTTATGGTACATTGAAAAACAAATCAAAATAAGATACAAAAATATCACAAATTATATAAATGTGCGAAGGAAAATTATCCATTTTAATAAATGCAAAGGCAATGAAATCGTCAAGTTTCCACTTCCGTACCGAAAACGTTAAAAACGAAGTAAATAATTAACGTATCTCATCTTATAGTCCTTTGGGAAGAGGAAGCCTCGGTAATAACGCCTAAGACCGTTGAAATTTTTCACTCAACCTTTTTGGATACGCCCTATTTCAAAAAAAAGCTTTTATTTAGTCTAATTAGCTTGTTTTTACCAAGGCATAAAATATTTGTATTACCAGATTTGAAATCATAGAAAATAGTAACTAGAGAAATTTAATTCACTGTTTAAGCACTTCTTTTATCAACCAATAACCACAGCACAAAGTGAGATTTATACATTGAATAAAAATAATGATTTTTTGTAGATTTTGGGTGGCTGAATTCGAATCCGAATTGCTTCATCACATCAGGTTTTTTAAATATCCTAACCTAAGGGTGTAAAAAACGCGATCTTAGCCTATATTTGAAGTTATGTATCATCGCGACATTTTTTTTTCAAGGAACTATACATAGCATCTTAAAGTATGTCTTACTCTTTCAAATGCCGTTAAGCAGCATGTCTACTGGTTCGGTTCGGTTCAGACCGCTCGGCTCCGCACAATCGACCCGTTTTGGTTTTCACGTAAATAAATGAGAGCCCGCTCACCGGTTCCGACCGGCCAGAACGCTTCCGCGCTTTCAGCATCGGCGTCTCTCATTTATTTACATGTAAACCAAAACGGGCCGATTGCGTGGAGCCGAGCGGTCTGAACCGAGCGGAACCAGTGGGCGCGCTGCTTTAAGGTTGTACAAATATATTTCTTTTTCTTCGAGATATTCAATAATAAAACAAAATTATTTTTTTGCTTGTAGTTTTAGGGTTTAAATTTGCTTGACTTTTTATTGCTCTTGTCAGTCTAAATCCTCTGTTATTAATTTAGGACGGTTATAAAATTAAACCACGTTGGTGAATCCGCTTGTAAAAGTCATTATTTTTACTGACAAATTTTCATTTTGAGTTTAAAGTTCTGTCAACACAGAATTATTCATGCATTTGGGTCATTGCGTCTTTTTAATAAAAACCTAAATGCAGCGAGAATAAAAATAATCTATGAAGGGTGTTTAAATTTGCTACTTTAGATCTGTAAAAGAGAAAAAGTTATTATTACTATGAAGTAGGCTGCTAATTTCCCTGATGCAAGTCTTGTTGAAAATGTATTGGTTTTAATGAAGGTTTAACTTCATAAAAGCCATAGATGCACTCTAAGCAACTAAGTTCAGAAATGCATAGAATAACCAAACTGAACTAAGTTTAGAAATACGTAGAATATGGAAAAAATTTTCATTGGATTATGCGAAAAGTTAGTTAGCAACATTTCTCAGCGATGCGAGTAAATTGTGTGTAACATTGGTGACTCGACCCTATATTGTGGTGATCGCATCTCAGGCTGAAAATTAATGTCTCCAAAAATTTTTTTACTTTAACTTTTCAGGTAGTAATTTTGTCAACACTTTTCTGTGAGACTAATTTCGTATTAGATAAAAATGTATTTTGAAATATTGATTGATGAATTCAAACATTTTATCACATCCTTTAAAATATTGCCTAATTAAGCGAAAAAATCAACATTCCTAAGGGAGTTCTCTTCCCTAAGGAATGAAGAAAGCCTAAATACGTCAATTATTTACCTCGTTCATAATATTTGGTTCTGGCAGGGTTTATGTGTACTGGGGACTTCTAATATTTTAAGTTTATTTTAAAATAAAGGTGTTGTGTATTGCTAAAAAGCGTTGACTACATCGCAGGGATTGGAAAAAATCGTTGATTTCAGTATATTTCAAGTCGATGGGTTTAGGTTTAGAATAATAAGAGAACTTTATTGGCATCAGTTAGCTGAGATCCGTATTGATAGCGATCTGTCAACAGAGACCTTTAATATACTGAAAGGAGTCTGGCAGGGATGTGTACTGTCGCCTGTTCTGTTTAATATTTACGTTGAGAAAATATTTCAGTTAGTATTAGAAAATGAAACGCGAGGTATCAAAGTCAATGGCATCTCAATAAACAATATTTGCTACGCAGATGATACTGCAGTCTTATTTAACAACTTTGAAGATCTCCAATCAATATTAAAAAATCTCAACGAGTGCGGTGAACAGTTCGGGCTGCATATTAATACTGCCAAAATATAAACGATGGTGATTAGTAGGCATCAGTACATCACTCCTCTTAACATCAACGGGGTTAATATTTAACGTGTCGTACGGTTCTCGTATTTTGGCGATACTCTGAATGAAAAGTGGGAATGTGACGAAGAAGTGAAGGGAAGAATTGGCCGTGCAATAACAACTTTCTTTATACCTAAGAATATCTGCCTTCACAGAAATATGCCACTACACATCCAAATACGTGTGGTTCAGTGTTATGTATAGCCTATTCTACTATCTGGTGCTGAAACTTGGTCACTTAAGGCTGGGACGTTGAGTCGGATCGAAGCTACTGAATTGTGGACATTCCGCCGACTACTGCGTATCCCCTGGACTGCTCACATAACGAATGATAAAGTTCTATGAGGCGCTGGCGTAGAAAGACAACTAATGGACACTGTAAAATAACGAAAAGTGTCATATATAAGGCATATACTAAGAGGACCTCGCTACTCCATACCAAAACTAATACTACAGGGAAAAATTGAAGGCAGATGGGAGCCAGGTCGAAAACAACACTCTTTGCTCCGCAATATAAGAAATTAGTGTGGTATATCAGACGCCACAACCATATTTAGATAGGCTGAGGAGGGCACTCTAGTTATAATGTGACCATGAGTTGGACAAGTGATCGCCGACGTGTGGCATGGCACATGTCACCCGAATAAAAAGAAGGTTTAGGCTAGGCGTTCACTGAATTCTATAAACATTCCCGATAACTCCATTGAAGGTCGTACGATAGACCAATGAAGTTCGTCCGTCTTCGTCCGAAGATATCCGAAATGCGACCGGTCCCTTCAAGATGGAATTTTTTTTTTTAATTGGAACAAAAGTCTCAAAATGACGTCCAAAAGTTAATAAGTTTTATGAGTGAAAAGAATTTCTTATGGAATATGTAGGACAAACAATACTATTTAATCGTAAATCTTCATTTTACAAATCAGAATATTATTGGGAAAACTCGCCTCTTTTGCTTAATATTAAATTTATTTCACTTCGAAAATTCTTTGATAACTCCATTTTATGGGTGTAATTCTATATTATTACTGTTGGTTTTGTATATCATATATTTTTTAACTTTGCTTCGATTGATTTATTGATTTTATAAAATCACTAGTTTGTCATATAATTATAAAATTTTAAAAAATAAAAAGGTTTTAGGCATGCACTGATAAAAATGAAATCCTTAAGGTCAACAATTTTCAAATTTTGGTTTATAATGGTCGAAGTCAAACAAGAGTTATTTGGAATAATTTTTTTTTCACATTTTATGGTAACGTTTTAATTCTGTTAAATTTAATTTGTTCATATAACGTTTCAAATCTTGTTTCAAAACTTACATTTGTTCGAATGAATTATTTGAAATGATCTTTAGGGTTAAAACGATATTTTATACATTTTATTCAGGAAGTAAATTTTCATATTTTTGATGTTCTGTAGACATCCTGAAAACTATTGATTGGTTCTATTCAACAGAAAATAATTATTGAACTGGACGTCATGTTTGCTAACATTCTCTTCTTTTTGTGCATTAACATATTCAGTATTTGCGGTAATGTTTACCAACTAAGTGGCTTCTGATGTTATAGGAATTATCTGAAAATACATAACTACTAACATTCATGATATACCACTCTATAATCATGAGGCATTGGATGTAATAAAACGTGCCATTTCTGTAGAAGAAATTCATCAGAATTCACACATTCGCAATTCGTAATAATTGGAATCCAGTAGAAGACTAGTCTGACCAATATTCTACGGCCAAGATGAAAGTGCACAAAACTGATGAGCCCCAATAAAGACAATACATATAATGGTGTAGTTACAAACACCACCCTCGGAGTGCCATTGAACGTACAATGCTTCCAATACACCACGAAGGAAAATGATTGGTCGGTATTAATAAGCAGCTCGATCAAGAAATAATAAACTTACGTTCTTATTTCCACAGGTTAGCGGACTCTTCCATACTATATCGAGCAATATGCGAGAGAACGGGATATTGCTTCTCACCATCGAACAGACCAAGAGAAGTTATAGCTATAGAAACCACTTTATGGACGGCACCCAAATGAGGTTATCCAGGACAATGTTGATAACTCAGCTTCGAACAACTGGTTGAATTCAGGACAGATGTTTCTGGAAACGGAGGGCTTTTTGTTAGCTGTCCAGATCAGGTTATTCCGACGAAAAACTATCGGAAATTCATCACCAGAAATCCCTCAATAGAAAACGACCAATGAAGGTATGACTGTCGAACATCGGAGACAATTCAGCACATAACTAGAGAATACCAAGCGTTTGCCGTAACCGAGTATAAGGAAAGACACGACTCAGCCGCTAAGATACTCCACCAAGATTTAGGAGATAAGTTAAAACTATTGCGGGGAGGGAAAGTGTCTTACTACAAATACAATTCGGAGCCTATTCTTGAAAACAACGAATTCAAGTTATATTGGGACCGAACGTTTCTAACAGATCAAACAGTTGCTCATAGTAGGCCATACATTCTACTAACAGATACAATTTCTAGGCACTACTACACTAATTGATATTTCTATACCTAATAACAGCAACCGAAGACCAAAATACAATGAGAAGATTGCCAAATACAGAGATCTGGAGATACAAATCTACAGACATTGGGCAATGAACAGCGTCCACACGATTCCCATCATGCTATCAACTGATCCAGAAAATAGTTCTCCTTGCAACCGCGCGGATCGTCTAAAAGTTTGTAGGAAGTACGGAAGACTACGCCATCTAGGAACCAATAACATGAAAAGGGTTCCCACAGAGCTTCATACTTTTGGGTATCTTTGTCTACCTGGTATGAGTCAATAATCTCTGGAAGGAGTGCTAAGCTTGTAAATCTTATAATAATGGTGTTGTTAATCCCAGATTGACCGTTGTTTTAGATTTCCCGTATTTTTGATACAGAATAGTATTCCAAACTGTATCTTGTGTTGTAATAGATTAAAGGCACATATATATATATATATATATATATATATATATATATATATATATATATATATATGTATATATATATATATATATATATATATATATATATATATTAACTAATCTTTTTGTAATATAAAATTTCATTTGGTATTTATTTTCCGAAATCTAGAGTTGTAAGGATAACTTTTATGACTTTTTTGGCAACTTTATTCAATTTATTGCATTTTTGCATTTCTAGACTGGAATAATCATATGTTTATTCCTCCAAATTTATATTTAAAATACTAAATTTCTGTAACTGTACTACATTAGTTCGTTATGTCAAGCTAAATCACATAAAAAGGTATGACAGATCTGAGCTGATTCTAGATGTTTTCCATTTTTCCAGCTCGAGAAAAACTGATATATTCCAGATTTTGTTTACAAGATAACAAATACAATTTACCCTAATCAAGAATTTTAGGTGACAATTTTTTTTATTTCATCATATCTTAAAAATATTGCCTATCTGGCCAAAAAGGCAGAACGAAAAATATCAGCGTTCCGGAGAGTTTCCTCGTCCTAAATAAAGGACAAGCCCAAAATACGTTAATTATTTACATTCTTTTCAACATTTTCGTTGCGGGACCGAATACCTAACGCATTTATTGCTCTGCGTTTATTAAAATGGGTATGGTTTACTTAATTTATGGTTTTTTAACTTGTTTTTGTCTACTTAGAAATATAATTGATACAAAGACATACCTTACGAATTACGAATTTTATTTCAGTTTTTGTAGCATCCACAAAAGTAACAAATAAGTTTCAGAATATTAAAAAACGAACTTTTTACTGGAATATTCTTTTTATATTATAATATTTTACACTTGGTCCCCCATCTTCAATAATAAAACGCTTGGACAAAATTATCAAATATTTTTGTATCATTATTAAGTGAAAATAGTTTTAAACTAGCACATTAAACTTATATATGTGCCGATGTTATCCCTCAAGAAGAGGAATATGTTCACTTAGTTCTTTTCTGATACTTAATTCTACAAGAAATCGTACATTGTTATTTACACAACTCATAAAATAGTTGTATCAAGTATCAAAACTCGTCGATTAGATAGAGATACAGAGAATAGAAGAACTTCAGATTGTAACAGAATATTAACGGGACGCAATTCCTCTAGAATTCATTCAATCTGTACTTAAAACTCGAAGTGTCTGGCTTCGATTTTGATGACATTTTAACATATAGCGGACACAAAAATAAGACAACGCATTTTTTTATCGACAGAGATACATTTTAAGAGAATGGAGCCCGCTCCTAAAGTACACCCCCAAAAGTAGTTTTTGAAAATATTTCAATTTGTAATTAAGATTCTTTACCAAACAAAATGGAAATTACTGTTATCTAAAACGAAATAAAACAGTGATTGTTTCACCCAGACGCACATCATTTCTTATTTTTTAAAAGCGTGAAGCTAAACTTTGTTTAGTATTTTAAATGAATGTGTGGAGACAAAAAATACTTGTGACGTATTAGTAATTAGAGTTCGAGAAGGGAATACTTACTACTAGTAATGATCTAATATTAATCAAAAGACCAGTATTGGTCTGGTTTTCCTAGTATAAAGTATTTATTTTCTTTTTTTTTAATTTTCTTTTTCTGTTAGAGGCAATGTCACCTCTTTTTTTATGTTGTCGGGCGATTGTACTTCTGTCTACTCTTGACTTTTTCTCTGTCCATCTTGACCGCCCTATTGTGTGATTCTATTTATGTGGTTCTTCAATTCTGCTTTCCTATTTTATTTTCGCTCATTTACACCTTGAACATTTTCCTCCAATTTTATCATTTCTTACATGTCTCTCAATGTATTTCTTGTATTCCTTCTTAATATTCTCAACTCTACAATTTCCATTAATCTTTGTTCTTTAGATGCATCCGGACTCTCTAATATATTGTAACGAACTTTATAGTGTTTTACATTTTAAAGTATTAGTTTTTGTTGTTTATATTTTGTAGGGTTTTAGGTTTATTTTCTACGATTTTTTAATTTATTTAATTAATTTTACATTTGTTAATTTCCCCAGGAGTTTTAGCAAAAACCCATTTCCTTATTTTTACATGGAATGCCTATGCCGGAAGATCTAGAAATCGCCAGATTACTCCATTTTCTCATTTTTATTACACCATGTAGTATAGATATCCTTCTAGAAAGATCCGTAATCTTCTAGTATCCGAAAAAAGGGCCCAAGTCGGCTTTCGTAGACAGTTTAATTTGAGAATTCGCTGATGTAACTTAAATCATTTGTGTCAAAATTGATTGAAATTGACCATGGAAAGGTTTGAAATAATAGAGTGTTCAAAGATCGGTCTTCTGGAACAATATATATATATATATATATATATATATATATATATATATATATATATATATATATATATATATATATAGCTCTATATATTTTTGATTTTTTTTTTCTATTTTCAGATATTTGCTTCTTCATGTTGAGTAGTTTACACATCGGACCAGTTTATTAGCTTTCTCTATGTGATCTTTAATCTCTTTCTCTACATCTTCCTAGGTGAATAATTTGACGCTTGGATAATTTTTTCCATAACTTGTTGTACCCTTACTTTATCTATGTCCAGCTTACATTTATCAAGTTCTACCATGTTTTTTTTAGTTGAGATGGCTGTATTAATCTATAAGCCATCCTCACTTTTTCCTACGAGGACTGCATCGTCTGCTTAATACTGTATTTTAATTTCTTTGTTCTCCATTTTATAACTTCTTTTTTTATTAAATTTCTTAATTTCCTCATCTATCGTTGTGTTGAATGATACTGGGATTAAGAAGTATGCCTGCCTTTTTCAATAATTTTGATGATGTTCAGAGGAATTCTGTTATTGAACAGGTAGATAACGTCTTGAAGTCTGACTTTGACGAAAACTTTCTCGGTGTCAACAAAACATAAAAAGACTTATTTTACTCAAGTGCTTTTTCAGTAATTTATCTTAATACGAATAATGCGCCTCTGTGAGACCTTCTTGTACAAAAGAACCGTTATTTGTCTGCTAAAATTGTCTTTTGGTACATTCATTCATGCGAAATTTTCTTGTTGGTTGCTAATATATATATATATATATATATATATATATATATATATATATATATATATATATATATATATATATATATATGTATGTATATATATATATATATATATATATATATATATATATATATATATATATCTTCTCCTTTCACACATAGGAGAGAAATAATATAGTTTATCTCCTGCAAATACCATTCTGGTCCTCTCCCCACACGCGCTTCAACTACCTTACGGTTTAGTCAGTAGAGCAACCGAGAGCAACATTCATAGGAAACAATTGTGTATATAAAATATCAATTCCGAGACATGTCAGTAAGATATTAAAACCTACCGACTTTTCGATATCAGACTGAAAAATATCGCCATTCGAACGACATCTATACATTCACTGGAGTGGTGCGAAATTTAAAAAAAAATTTTAATATCCTACCGAGATATCTCGAAATTTATATTTTATATGGAGAGTTGTTTCCTGTAAATATTGCTCTCGGTACGCGTATGGAGAGAGGACCAAAGTTGTATTTGTAGGAGATAAACTGTTTGTATATATTATTTCCTTTATCTTTATCTATATATACTCTTGTTACTGAAATATTAATTTTTTAAATTTTCTTTTTAGTTTCAGAATCGTGTTCAACAAATTAATACTACTGTTATTATCATATCCGTTTTTATTATATACTAACGACCCGCCCCGGCTTCGCACGGGTGCAATGCTGATACTAAATACACTACAGAAAAACTGTGACTATTTATTTTATTTTTACAACAATTATTACATCGGCCTCCGACGCGCTATTTATAGGCACGCTGCCTCCGCCCCGGTCGGCCAGTACCGCCGCAAGCGCTACTTCCCGCTTAACGACATCACATTAGAAACCTCAAAAATAACAGTATTTCTCCACTATTTAATGGATGTTATTATACATATAAACCTTCCTCTTGAATCACTCTATCTATTGAAAAAAACCGCATCAAAATCCGGTGCGTAGTTTTAAAGATTTAAGCATACAAAGGGACATAGGGACAGAGAAAGCGACTTTGTTTTATACTATGTAGTGATTTGAGTGTACAGGATGTTTCAAAAAACATGGGCCATTTTTTATATGGAGATGCCTCATCTAAAAATAAAATCAAAAATATATATGAACGTGAGTCAGCTGAGGCTTTTATACCAAGATACAGAGGGTTAAAGATTTTTAATTATTTTATTTGCATAATAAATTTATGCATAAAAATATTTGGGATACAATTAAATTTTAACTACACCAGCGACGTGCATAATGGTTAACAAATTATTGTTTATGTACGCCACTTTTGTGCTTTTCGGCATCGTTTTTATAAAACATGTCAAAGGTTTTTCAAAATTTACCTCTTAATTTGCGGTCACTTTCCTGGAATTGTAATTAACAATAACAATAAATATATTTTTTTAAGCGATGTACTGAAGCAATTCACGTTTTTCATTTGTGCATACTTCCTAATCGAGGAAACATTAAGAGGAAAATGGTAAAAGATATTTAACAAGTTTTATAAAAACGATTTCAATAAATACTAATTTGTTAATCTTTAGGTAAGTTCATGCAGGAGCAGATCCAGCCTCCCTTCTTGGGGGGCGGGGGCGGTGATATCACAAAAGTAAAGTATGACAAGTGAGAGCAAGTTGTCGACGGGGGGGGGACACCGAAAACATTCTCATTGTGGGGGTGATCGCAAGAAAAAATAAATTGTCGACGGGGGGGGAGTCAGCAGCTTACACATTCTTAATATAAAAGCCAAAATCGGGTCTATTTTCCTAAACTCAAAGGTCTTGGGGGGGCCATTGCAAGAAAAAACAAGTTGTTGACGAGAGGGTGGAAACCAGCAGCATACACATTCCTAATATAAGAGCCAGAATCGGGTCTATTTTTCTAAACTTAAAGCTGTGGGGGGGGGGGATCGCAATCAAAAACAAGTTGTCGACGGGAGTTGGGGGGTGGAAGCCAGCAGCATATACATTCCTAGTATAAGAGCCAGAATCGGGCCTACTTTCCTAAACTCAAAGGTCTTGGGGGAGGCGATCACAAAAAAAAACAAGTTGTCGACGGGGGAGTGGGAGCCAACAGCATACACATTCCTAGTGTAAGAGGCAAAATCGGGTCTAATTTTATGAAATCTAAGCTCTTGAGAGGGCGATCGCGCCCACCGCCCCCCTTGTATCCGCGCCTGAGTCCATGTGCAGTTATAATTCAATGTTTATATCCGAAATATTGTTTTCCATAAATGTATATCTCACATCAACTAGTTTTTATATCGCCGAAGCCTTTTTTATGTTTTAAAAAAGTAATTTAATTTAAAATATTAAGACCCTGTATCTTGGTAACGAAGCGGACACAAGTTAGTATAAATGTCAGGTTCTATTTTTAGATGAAGGATCTCTATGTAAGCGTTGTCCCAAGTTTTTGAAACACTCTTTTTAAACGACTTAATCGGTCCAAATTTATTTTTTCAAAAATAAATTCCATAATTTTGTCCAAGAGTGTAAAAATATCATTTCAGTATTAATTTGCAGTTGAGATAAATCTCGTATTAAAAATCTTATCTTAAATTAAACAGTATAGTATTTTTTACCATATTCCTTCTACAAGATAACAAAAACAATTCACCAAAAATGAGCTAACCGTAATCAAGATGAATTCAAGCGACCGTTTTTTCGTCATATCCTTAAAAATACTGCCTATCTGGCCAAAAAGGTTTAGCTGAAAATATCAACCTTCCTAAGGGCTTTTTCTTCCCCATGGAATAAAAGAGGAGCCTAAATACGTTAATTATTAACTTCTTTTTTAACGTTTTCGGGTGTAGCGGTCGATATTTTGATGCTTTCATTACTCTCTGCGTTTATTAAAATGGAAACATTTTTTTGAGGAAATGCCATTAAACGTGTTTTTACTTTTTCAATTTATTTAAAGAATCTCTTTTGTTTTGCTTTTGATTTAGCTTGAAAGGAGGTGGCAAGTTTATTACATACATATATATAAATATATATATATATATATATATATATATATATATATATATATATATATATATATATATATATATTGTATAGATAAATGCTAAAAACCTAATATTGTTTTGAAATTACAAGATAAAAATAATACACAAGAAGATTAAAATCAAACATTGATACATAATAAATTAGTAACCACAGTGTAGATTAAAATATCAAATAGAATTAAGTATAGTTTAAGGAATTTTGTTTAAAATATAGAATAGATAATTAGTAATAGTTTTAAGAATAACTCAATAGCTTCCAAAAAGCTGGTCTAAGCGGATAATTTTCGAACAGTTTGTTTTAGCGAAGTCTTGTCTTAGTTTCCTCTTTAGAGACATAAGTTCAATAAAAAACTGTGTTAAATATATTAAACAACAAAGAGGAAACATTATTGTAAGTAAATATATTTTTTAATTTGAACCATAAGTGAGTGAATGTGTTAGAGAAACCAAGAATCAAGTGTTACTCATTTATTTTGATTCTAATCACATTGACACTAAAAGTGCGTGAAGTTTGCTATCAGTGCGGATATCGAAAAAATAAAACACTGTGTTAAGTGAAAATATTCATTAATGTTCAGTTTGAAACAAGAATGTAATAGTTTTAAGGTTTATTAAACAAAATATGGGAAAATTAAAACCATGTATGGTACATTTCTGAAAAATATAAGACAGATTTATTTAGATTATAAGATAGATTTAAGTTTTTAGTAAGTAAATCTAGGATTTAAATGTCCAGAAAATGTTATTTAATACATAGATAATAATACCGAGGCAATAATAAACATTTTAGAGTTTTTTTCGAACAAAAATAGAGTCAAATAGTCATAAATTTCTATGTGCAAGCCGTTTATTTTCATCAATTTTAATATATAAATAGTATGCCAAAGTGGTCCTAATGTATATCAAAGTGTCGAGAAAGCTCTTAAAGTTTATTTTGGGCAAGTTCAACTATAGAATTTTGGTCCATATTTTTATCAAAACATATAAAATTCCAGTAAAAATTGATCAAATTAAAAAGCTGTCATAAACCACAATTTTTCAAGTTGGTAATATTTATCTAGTTACCTGGTGTCAAAAATCTAGCCAATCAGGTTAGAGACGATTCAGATGTTTCGGATTCTTTTAAATAGCCGAAGCGTAGGAATTTCGTCAGAGTTGAAATAATCCCGTTGCTAAAAGCATCGTGTCTTGAGAGCTCCCGAAATTTTACCATAACCTCAAATTTTCATTTGTTTACCTACGTCATTAAAACAAAAGTGAAATATTTTGTTTTGTTTTATTTTTAATTGAAGTTATGTGTTTATTTTCATAAGTAAAACAAGTTTAATATTTAATAAAATTAAATAAAAGTATCCAAGTTTGTCCTACGAATAAAATAATGAATTCTCAAATAACAAGTACGGGAAATAGTGTTTTGGAAAATATAAGAAAATTAAGTAATATATTCTTAAAGAAGAAAATGTTCGTTCGAGTTTTTTTTTTGGAAAAAAAATATTTGTAATTTCCTTACTTGACAGGAAACTATTACAAAATATTTTGGGATATTTAAAAGTTTTTTGAAGAAGAAAACGAGTAAATCAATATACTGGGATTATATTTATGAAATTGGACCAAGGTACAGAAAACAAAACAAAGGTATAGAAAATAAAACCAAGATACAGAAAACAATACCAAAGTATTTATAATAGTCTAAGTAGGTGAATGCTTTTAGTTGTTTGTATAAAATAAAAAAACTAGCATCAATAATAGTTTTCACAAGATAAAAAAAAATTACACTGATAAATGATAGCTAACCTACTAACCTGATAATATATAAATAACATTAATCATCAATAGTAGGTGTCGCTATAATAATAATTAACTACTTATATCCCGTCACGGCAAACAAAAATTTTTAAAAATAAATCAAATTTTGAGAAATTTACTACGTTTTACAAATTAAATTGCAATAACCCCATCTAGTGAAAGGTTGCAAAATTAAAATAATAAAACGTTGCCAAGGAGTGGTTAAAAAGGGATAATGCATGGCAAATTGAAATAAATAAATGCCAAAATTGATAAGAAGCATTACATGAAATTTTGTATTATTGTTCTGATAATTTCATCCAAAATTGTTGAAAATTGTGCCATATTTATTAATTGTTGAATAAAATATGTACATGTACCTCTGCCGTATCACTGTGGCTGGGAGGGTAAGTTTTGACTCGGTATGGTGGTACAGGAAGGCCATCATCTCGATAGTGGTGGAATAGGATAAATTGCTTTCCATAACAATTTATTCTGATTGTGCAACCTCTAACACAGAAAGGATATGATGGAGAGAAGTTTGCATTTCCTGTTCGCATTTTACTTCATATATATATATATATATATATATATATATATATATATATATATATATATATATATATATATATATATATATTTATTCGTTCGTTTGGTTTTATAAAAAAGTTAGTAGACATTTCTTACTAGCAACTCATGTGCTGACTGGTTGTAGACGAACTGAAAGAAATTCAATGTGCCCATTGTGTACATGACGAAGCTGGACATGGAACACGGACACGGACGGAGAACAGTTCTCAGTGAGTAACGAGACGAACCGCACTTGAAAATGCCAAATGAGATTTTGGCAAAACGTCGTGAAAACGATTTTTTGAACGAACAGATTGAAACCCGGAATTATATATATATATATATATATATATATATATATATATATATATATATATATATATATATATATATATATATATACACTAAAGGTTAAAAATATTAAAATTTATATGAATAATTGATTCAGCTTTCTAATCTTGAAGAAAAAGGAAAGGCGTTTAAATACCTTAAATATTAACATCTTTTTTTTAACGGTTCCGGTGAAGCGGCCGACACTTGACGCCTTCATTTCTCTCCGTTTATTAAACTGAAAAAAAATTAGAGGGACTGGGGTTAAATAATTTATGGTCCTTTTTTGTAGCTCGTTTCGGTTTATGGGAAAGATTTATTTTGCGTTGTAAAAAAAGTGTTTGCTTGCACGTTGTGAAAAGATATACTGTTTGGCTTCTGCATATAAATATAAGTATGTACTATTTTTTTTTAAGTTTTATAACTGGGCATGTAGTTTTTTATGAATATGATAAAAATAGGCTGTTCATAAAACAACTGCTCTAGGTAATAAAGCTGGGCTTAGTGTAATAAAAATACTACACAACTTTGTTCCTACTGCGAAGTATCGATTTCCTTATTGTGTTTAAAAGAGCTTAACGATTAAGATACTAAAACCTGTCAGAAAGTATATGTGTGATATGATATTAATAAATATATAACAGTACTTGTTTGTCATATAATTCTATTACTGTATAGCTTAAAAAAATATTGAAAAAGTAATCGAAAATCATCGAATAATTTTTGTTGACGTTAACGCTAACATTAGAATACTCAAACCACTACGCTACCAATCCAACTATCTATATACGTTCTTTAATGCTACAAAAAATAGTCTTGGAGACAAGAAATCGCCCCATCAGACGCCCCTTCCAAGTAGTATTTTTCCGATTTAAGTTCGCTATCTGTAGTAATTTGATAAGTTGCTTCCTAATGTTATTCCATGGAAATGAGATCAGAAAAGAGCTGTTTTGTTAACAAAAATGTAACATTGTTTTTTTTTTGCTGGAATGTGTTTATTTCGGCATCCTATAAAACATATCTTGATGGTAATTCTGAAAGACCTGTGTAAAAAAAATGGCGGACCAAAAATGGTCACGGTTTTCGGTTTTTTGAGTTTATCTATCGATTCATATAATATAAGTTATAGGTGGCGCCACTAGTTATCGAAATATATTTTTTTTTTCGACAAAATTTACGGTTTTTGTTTAAAAAAAAACACATTTGTTTCCGATTTAAAATTTAATATAAATATAGGTATTATCATTCTAAAAAATTATGTCAAACCCGGAATTTGTGAGTTTTTTATTTTCCGAGAAATTCGATGTCAAAGTTGAAAATTCAATCTCAATTTTCCGCTTTCCTAATTAAGATACAATGCTCAATTTTAATGGAAATTGTTTGTATTGTTATATAATTTGAAGATCTATTAAAAAAAATTTTTTTTCAGTCGTGGGTCAAGAAATTTTGCAAAAACCAATTTTTGCACCAAAGAATTGCGGTAACTTTTTACCAGATAGAGATAAATTTTCTTTAATGCGTTTATTGGATTTAGATGTATCATTTCCGGTCTCAAAAAAAAAATTATTTTGAATGAAAAAAAAAACGTTTTTTTTTTCAAAAATTCATAATGACGTGGCAAATGAATATTAAAGGCTTAAATTTGCAGAAGATGCTTTCTAATACTTGTACAGTACTTGTGAATTTTTTAGATCCAAGAAATACACTTCCATACGATCTGTGAACCTTCAAAAATTGGGCCGAATCTAATCAAAAATAGCTGCTGCATGCCGCTATCGGCGGGTTGCCATAGTTCAGGCGCATTATTCATCGGCGCTACAAGAAAACTTATGCATCCCAAGTAATATTTATAATATTGATGTTGTTTTATTAATTTATATGATAATAACAATTTGTTTAGTCATACTAATAATTAATTTGTTTATTAACAAACTTTTTACAAAAAATTATAGAGAAAATCATACATCACAGATCGTATGGAAGTGTATTTCTTGGATCCAAAAATTTACAGGTAAAGCACAAGAATTAAAAAGCATCTTCTGCAAATTTGAGCCCTTAATAATCATTTGCCACGCCATTATGAATTTTTGAAAAAAAAAACGTTTTTTTTTCATCCAAAATTATTTTTTTTTTTTGAAATCGGAAATGATACATCTAAATTTAATGCACGCATTAAAAAAAAGTTATGTCCATCCGGTGAAAAGTTATTGCAATTTTTTTGATACAAAAATTGGTTTCTGCAAAATTTCTCGGCTCACGATTCAAAAAAAATTTTTTTTTAATAGATCTGCAAAATATAAAATACTACAAACAATTTCCATCAAAATTGAGCATTGCATTTTAATTAGAAAAACGGAAAATTGAGGTTGAATTTTCAACTTTTTCGCGGAAAATAAAAAACTCACAGATTCCGGGTTTGACATACTTTTTTAAAATAATAATAACTATATTTATGTTAAATTTTAAATCCGTAATTTGTTAATAAATGTCTTTTTTTAATCAAAAACTGTAAATTTTGTTGAAAAAAAATATATCTCGATAACTAGTGGCGCCACCTATAACTTATATTATATGAGTCGATAGGTTTTTTAATTCTCTACAACTTTTGTTTGAAACATTTTTCGATACAACTTTTATTTTTCGAGATAAACCCAAAAATCGTGACCATTTTTGGTTCGCCATTTTTTTTGCACACGTCTTTCAGAGTTACCATCCATATATGTTTTATAGGATGCCGAAATGAACACATTCCAGCAAAAAAAAAAACAATGTTCCATTTTTGTTAACAAAACAGCTCTTTTTTTATCTAATTTCGATGGAGTATGTATATTAGTCGAAATTTTTTCTGCTTTGTGAAACAAGTTGTTTCTGTTAAGCATTATTATTAAGGTAATGCACATTCAGTTGTCATTTCATGGCTTTCTAGATGTTTTTTAGCATCCCTCGTATTCTAAACAAAATAAAACTTACCAGCTAGAAAATCTCCTATGGCAACTAAATCCGGTTTGAACCTTTTTAGAAGATCTCTCTGAAATGTTTTTGTTTTCCAGCGCCTAATTAGAAAAACAGCACGTTTATTAAACTTTTCATGTTTCAAAAACGAATTATTTTTTACTATTGCTATCTTTTATCATCGAGTAAAAGCATTATTTTCTTCGATTTTAGTTATTTAACAGATATCATGTCGCAAACCTATAAAGAATATCCCCTTATAATAAAACTGAAACTTCCTTTATATTCTTTTTCCGGAATATGAAATATATGAATTTTCTTTCTTCGCTTATTATTTTTCCTTTTGGTGATGGATTTTCAAATACTACTACTATTTTATTCGTTTTCTGTTGAAGAAAACCTTTAAAATCTGTCCTTGGGAAAGACAAATTTTCGTATTTTTTGTGAGAAAAATATACGAAGGATGGTCTATAAATTTTTATTCTGACCAAGAGGAAAATATTTCAAGTATCTTTATGTCAAATAAGAAATTCTATTGTCCGGTTTCTATTCTTTGATAGCTTTTTCTTCAATCTGGATACATTTGTTTAAAAACAATAGGGTGCTCTCCGTACTGAGCCCGTATCCTCGAAAGGGTGATGTGAAAAGTGATATGAATGGCGATGTGAACTGTCACTTCATACTTTTGACTGTAAAAACCGTATTTTTGAAAAGGCAATGTTGCCAAATATGAACGATCTAAAACCCGCGGATTTCAAAGAATAAAATGGATGGCAGATTGAATTGAGCTGTCAGACCGAAAATGTCCGTAGTATGTTTTGTAGCCATTTTAGGTAGTTTTGGTACGTCAAATTAACCGACAAATGTTAAAAAAATGGAGTCATTATTGTTATTGTTGTGAAGTTATTGATTGTCGTTAAAATATTTGGACTTTCACTGGATTAAACTTATTTTATATCACTTAACAATCAAGAAATATAGACCAAGCCATCAGTCAAATATTTAGATGTAAATATAGACCAGAAAATTATCTTAATTTGACACTCTAGAACTGTTAAAAAAATCGATATACAGAGCAAAAAATATAGGAGTTTAATATGTAAAGAAGAAGGGATATCGAGAAAAACAACAACCCATATATACAAAGTAATATACTGACGTCATTTGGAATACATGCCCCTTATGTACAGTAATTGCAGAAAGCCAGCACTGATAAACCTTGAAACGGTGGAAATTACAACTCTACGTAGTATGACTAAAAGCCATCATCCCAATCTACTACAGAAACTACCTAATCAGTTATTTATTGTATGAAGTCACAAAATATCCAGCCTCTTACTGCAAGACTTCCTGACCTGACAACTAAATTTGAAAGGAAACCTGAAACTTGAACAATGATAAAGAAGCTGTTTAAGACCAGGCCAACTTTTAATACAGTTTTTATTTTATAAAGATTTGTAGAGGCTTGAAGATCAGAAAATACAATCAGAAAGCAGTAGTGCGAGTGGAGCATGAGACGACTGAAGAAGTCGAAATAAAAAGAGGAGTGAGACAAGGGTGTATACTTTCACCGACATTGTTCAATCTTTACTCTGAGGACATAATGAATAGAGCACTTATTGACCAATTCGTTGGTATTAAAATAAGTGGAATTTTAATAAACAACCTCAGATAGGCCGATGACATAGTACTTATCGCAGAAACACTCGAGGATCTCCAGACCTTAGTCAATAGAGTAGCAACAGTCAGTGAAGAATATGGACTGTCACTAAACATAAGAAAAACAAAATGCATGTTAATATCCAAATCAACCCAAAATGTCCCAGATATACGCATACAGGATCAAAATATAGAACACGTCAGAAAATACAACTATTTAGGCACCGTCATCAATGAAAACAACGATAGCTCTGAAGAAATCAAAATCCGGATAGAGAAAGCAAGAGCCGTATTCACGAAAATGAAGAGAGTGTTCTGTGGCAGAGACCTGAGTCTTGAACTAAAGGTTCGTCTGGCAAGATGTTACGTACTGTCAGTTTTGTTTTATGAAATGGAGGCATGGACGCTTAAAAAGATCGATATTAACAAGTTGGAAGCCTTTGAATTGTGGATGTACCACAGAATGTTGAGAATATCATGGATGGAGAAAATCACAAACGCTGAAGTACTGAGGAGAACGAATAAAGAAAAGGAGGTCATACTTACAATTAAAAAATGAAAATTACAATACCTGGGACACGTTACGAGAGGAGAAAGATATCAACTACTGAGAACTATTATGCAGGGAAAAATTATGGGAAAGAGATCTGTAGGAAGAAGACGAAACTCTTGGTTAAAAAATCTAAGAGAATGGTATAATTGCAGCAATAACCAGCTGTTTAGGTCAGCAGTCTCGAAAATACGTATAGCTCTGATGATCGCCAACCTTCGGAACGAAGACGGCACCTAAAGAAGAAGAAGATCAAATGTACATTAAATAAGGTTTTTATGCTGAAAGACCTCATTCGTTGGTCTATAGGGTTCATATTTATATGTCCCGATAACCTATAATCATATTAATTTAATTGTAATGTAGTATAGAGTTTAACACAGTCTAATTAAGATAAATGCTGTAGTTAACATTATTTAAATATAAAATTTATTACTTATTTAAATAAAAGTTTCAGATAGCTTACAAATTGTTATTTCGCAAATTTATTATAAGTTGCGTCATTAAAAGAATTATGTTAGACTTAACTGTTTAAAATTAAGATACTCAGCTATTATGGACACAAGCAAGTATTTATGTTGCATCCATAAACAGAACTAGCCTTAGAAAAACATTTTTAAATAGCACGCTCATACAATTAAGTTATGAATAGAATCTCCTGTAATAATTTTATAGGTCTATAATCTCAAACTATCTTAATCTTTGCGAGACATATTTAACTTTTAAAAATATCGTACCACTTAATTAACATTTTAACTGTTTGTGCAAAAATAAAACGTCTTAAAGAAACGGTTCGTCAACATATTACTTTTTTTAAAGACGAGTTATTTTGATAACTTTAAATTATTTGTTTTTGACTCTGTATAGGGAAACTTCATAAAATAGCTATTTTTGAAAATGTAGTTTGTGTCTGAAAGTAATTGAGACAAACAAGTACACAGTGGTATCAGTAAAGTCTGCATTAGGTGGAAAATACATTTTTTTTAACTTTACGTAAAGTTTATCTAGTTTCAACGATTTAATTTAAAATTCCATTATTAAAGTTTGTTATGAAGCTATATTATTTAAAGTATTAAAATAGTCTTTTGTTATTTAAGTGTAATTTTCAAAATTTAATTAGTATTGTACCTTACGATGATGCACAAAAACAAGTTGGCCGTAAAACAAATGATAAAAAAGATCTTCAAGCCCTTGCTTTAATAATGACAGTTAAATCGATTTATGTTTGTCATAGTGGCTTTTATATAATACTGCGTATAAAATTTAAAAAAATGTTAACTTTACAGGAAAAAATTGAAATTGTATTAATATGTGGTGAAAACACAAGTCATCGTGTAGCAGCCAACATTTTTAATGAAAGCCATCCAGGCAAAAATGCACAATCTACTGTGGGTAGGATTATGGCGAAATTTAAATCAACTGGCTCGGTAGAAATTTCACTTAAAAAACCTCACAATTCTATAAAACATACTGAAGAGGTCTAATTAAATGTGTGCCTAGATGTTGTGAAACATGGTCAAATTAGTACTAGACATGTTTCTTGGAGAAGTGACATTCAAATAGAGAGTGTAAGAAAGATTTTCCACAAAAATAAATTTAAAACTTGTAAACCAAAATTTATAAATACTCTTAAGGAACAAGATTTTGCCATACGTTTGGGATTCTCTTTTTGGTACCAGGGAGAAAAAGGAAGAGATGTGTCCTTTCCTTTTCACATTTTATTTAGCTCTCAAAGTTGTAGATGGTGGACTCAAGAAAATCCAAATTTTATAATAGAATGCAGAGACCAGTATTCCTTTAAAACAAATGCGTGGTGTGGTGTTTTAAACGATCAAGTTGTTGGCCCTTATTTTTTTAGAGGTAATTGAAATTCTGAAGAATACCTACGCTTCCTTAACGCCGAGATCCTTGCAGTTTTGGACAATACGCCTATTGAAATGGGGCATAATCTGTGTTACCAGTGTGACGGTGCTTCCATCCAAAATACAAAACAGGTTCAAGAACGCCTTTTGAAAATATGTAGAGGCAAAGTAATTGGGCGTAATATGGAGCAATAATGGCCGGCTAGATTTCCGGATTTAACCCCCCTTGATTTTTTCTTGTTGGGTTCCCTGAAACAAAGAGTTTACAGACAAAGATCTTTCCTTAATGTTGATCATTTCGAAATGGTGATTCGAAACTGTATTTTAGAAATAAGGCCCCTTAATATCAGAAACTTCATTAAAGATGTGTCAAGAAGATCAGTTGTTTGTATCGAACGCAAGGAACGGCATACAGAAAAGTAATTTTAAATTTTAAGTTTTTGAATTGTTTTTAATTTAATATTCAAATATCAAAAATTAAAAACGTGGAATTTAAAAATGCGTTTAATTTTTATATTCCTCCTCATCCAGCCCTTTGCTGCTGGACATAGGCCTCCCTCATTCTTGTTCATTGTACTCTATCTTGAGCGATTTGCATGCAATTTGTTCCAATTCTCTTGAGATCGTCAGCCCAACGAGTAGGGGGATTCCTCTACTTCTTATGTCTAATCTCGCCTTCCACTCGAGTAATCTCTTCGTCCCCCTTCCATCACTGATTCGAGCGATATGTCCGGCCCAGTTCCATTTGAGTGTGGAAATTCGGAAAATTACGTCGGTAACTCCTGTCTTTCGTCTCAGGTCTTCATTTTTAACTGGGTCACGCAGCGATATACCTAGCATTGACCTTTCCATCTTTCTCTGAGCTATTTGCAGCGTTTTAGAAGTTGCAGTTGTCAATGTTAAAGTTTCGGCACCGTAGGTCATAACCGGTAACACACATTGGTCAAATGTTTTACGTTTTAAAGAAATTGGTACATCGCTTTTAAAGATGTCTTTAAGTTTTCCATAGGCTGCCCATGCGAGATTTACTCTTCTCTGTAGCTCGCATGTTTAATTATCTCTTGTAATCTTTATTTCGTGTCCAAAGTATATGTATTTTTCCACAAGTTCCACTTCGTTGTCTCCAATATTGATATTTCCACTAGGTACCAGATTGGTCATAAATTTTGTTTTTGATATATTTATTTTAAGACCCACATTGGCGCACACCAGCGGAAGTTCATGTAACATTGTACATATCTCTTTGAGATTATCGGAAAACAAAACTATGTCGTCCGCGAACCTCAAATTTGTTAATCTTTGGCCGTCTACACACAGGCCTCTTTTTTCCCAGTTAAGTTTTTTACAGGCATATTCTAGTACTGCATTAAACAGTTTAGGCGATAAGGTATCACCCTGTCGGACTCCTCTGCCAATTGGGATATGATCCGTGTTTCTGTGTAGTTTCACCGACATAGTTGCATTCCTGTATATATTTTTATATTATGATTTTTTTATTAGAACATTTGAGTCTTTTCAATTAATATTAATAAGTATTACTTTTAGACACAAACTACGTTTTCAAAAATAGTTATTTTATAAAGTTACCTGATACAGGGTCCAAAACAAATTAACCAATCACATGTGTCCAAATTTTAATAGCCCTATTTGGAATTTGTAGAAAAACACACATTTAATATGACGCTGCTTTAAACAAAATATGTCTGGGATGAAGCGTTGTCAAAACTAAGAAGTTTTATGGATGTTACGTTGAGTCTTATTTTGCAACAGTGATGCAATTTACAAAAAAAGGGCCAAAAACCCAAATTATCTTAAACACCTCAAATTTTGTTTATAGGCTAAAAATAATAATAAGTTTTTTCGATATTTTGAGATATAACACCACTTTTAATTTTTTTTTTTGGAAAAAAATTAAAATTTGACAAATAATGCTAATCACGTGGCTACTAAAGGGTGTTTTTTTTATAGAGGTATAGAACTTTTAAATGGAATAAAACAAAGATGAATTTTTTAAATTGACATGAAATTTACTTTATTCGAAAGATAAACTTCTGGCATTATAATTTAAATATGACTTCTGGCATGTGACCGCCACGGCTGGCTTGGACGTAGTCTAATCTGGAGGTCCAATTTTCGATGACTTTTTCCAACATTTGTGGCCGTATATCGGCAATAACGCGGCGAATGTTGTTCTCCAAGTGATCAATCGTTTCGGGCTTATCGGCGTAGACTAGCGACTTCACATATCCTCACAGAAAATAGTCTAGCGGCGTTAAGTCGCACGATCTTGGAGGCCAATTCACGGGTCCGAAACGTGAAACTATGCGGTTACCAAACGTTTCCTTCAATAAATCAATTGTGGCACGAGCTGTGTGATATGTTGCGCCGTCTTGTTGAAACCACAGCTCCTGCACATCATGGTTGTTCAATTGATGAACGAAAAAGTCAGTAATCATGGCTCTATAGCGGTCACCATTGACTGTAACGTTCTAACCAGCATCGTTTTTAAAGAAGTACGGACCAATGATTCCACCAGCCCATAAAGCACACCAAACAGTCAGTTTTTCTGGATGTAACGGTGTCTCAACATACACTTGAGGATTATCATCACTCCAAATACGGCAGTTTTGTTTATTGACATATCCATTCAAACAAAAGTGAGCTTCATCGCTAAAAAAAATTCGCTTATGATAATCGGGATCAACGGCAATCTTGTTTTGGGCCCATTCACCGAATCTACGCCTTGCTAGGTGATCGTGTGGCTTCAATTGTTGCACGAGTTGGATTTTGTAAGCACGCACACCAAGATCTTTCCGCAAAATCTTCTATAAAGTGAATGGACACATATCCAATTCCTGTGCACGATGGCGGATAGAGTGATTCGGATCCCTCTACGCTACGCTCTACAGCAGCAATGACTTCTTCTGTACGCACTGTGCGACATCTCTGTGGATGCGTATTATCATTTAGAGTAAACGTGGTGCGAAAACGTTCCATAGTTAATCGAATTAATTGCTCTGATGGACGATTATGTTGACTGTAAAATGGACGTAGTACGCGATACGTATTTCGAACAGAACCATGATTTTCAAAATAAATTTGCACAATTTGGAAGCGTTGTTCAGGCGTCAGTCTATTCATGTTGAAATGCCAAACCAAACTAAACATAAATCACGTGACAGCTGACAAAATGGCCGCCAGTTAAAAAAGTGTTGCCAATTTAAAGTTTCATACCTCTATAAAAAACACCCTTTATTTTATTTTTTTGTTAATTTTCATCTTAATCGAAACAGAAATTGTTGCCAAAGTCAAATTGCGAATAAAGCTATGAATAAAAAAAATCCCATACGTTGCAGATTTTACTGGTCACACTGTAGATATAAACATTCCTGAATCTTCTCGAATTTTCTTTATGTTGTCATTCATTCATCTCTTCTAAGGCCTATTGATCCAAAGTCTCCATCGCAATAGTTTGCCGCTTCATTTGGTTAGATTCCTAGCTACTCTGTTGACGACATCTACTAACTTTGACCTTTTTTCTTATTCAGTTATTGATCTTATACCCCATCTATTATCCCCTACTTTAAACATTCTATTAAAAAATTGAAATATATAATATTGAACAGCAATCATTTATTTAAAAATTAGCATTTGGCCTCCCATTTTAGAGCAATGACTTTTTCGACAAAAATCACTAAGCGTTAATAATTTAAAGACCTTCTGCTTCCTGTATTTTTAATAAAGCAATTAACCGAACCCAGTGAACTGAAATTCGGGATAAAGAAAATGAAACAAGGTGGTGGCGGCGGAGCGGTGGCATTATAGCCTTGGCGGTGACGAAGCCTGGCGCCAGATGTGTTTTCTGGCATGCAGGTGCTCAAGATAAATGTTTTACAGGCGGTTATTATTTACTTCGGGCCGCTCCCGGGCCCCTGCTATCGATTTGACCTATAGCTGCCTCTATTCTGACACAGGATGGGATTCGGGGTCGATTTTTTGCTTGCATCACGTGGAATAACGATGGATACAGAGAGTTGTGTGATTTATACATTCGTGGAGGAGGATTAATGCTTTTAGGGAAAGGGAACGTTTTGAATTAGTGAAAAAATTTTACGTTTTCTGATAAATATGAGGAAAAAGGATTTGAAGAAAATAATGCTTTTAAAATTTCCTTTATGTCAGAGTGAACTTAAAACTCTGACAATAAACAACAACAAAGCCTTGCTAAAATAGGTACTAGAAATGAAGGCAATGTCTGTATTGTGCTAAAAAAACAATTCGGGCTTTTTTAAAGTCATTTTAAGTGAGCAGCACATTCAAGGGTTTGAAAATCATGGTTCTTCGGTTTGCACGGTGTCAAATTGTAATTATTATCCGACGTTTCACCTACGATTGCACGAGGCATCTTCAGAGATCTTTACTCTGCGAGATTAGAACACAAATTTCGATCGATTTTCTAAATTTATGTTTAAAGAAACCAGGCACTGATGCCTTAGTTTCTTTTACATTTAAAGTATTACCTGAGCAATACTGGTGCTCAGATACTGCAGATTATACAATTTGGTTCTTTTTTATACATCTTTCATGTTCTTTAAACCTTACGGATATAGACCATCCTGTTTCACCTACATACACTTTACAACAAGAGCAAAAGGTATTTTGTAAACGCCTTCTGTTCGAAATGGAATTGCGTCCTTTGGTGACTTCAAACATTGTCCAACTTGGTTATACGTATTGAAAATTGTCCAAATCTGGTAATCTTGTCCTTGGTTACGTGTATGTAGGTAAGACAACACTATCCAATACATACATTTATGACATTTTGTTGAGGAGTTAAGTTTTTATACTTATTAATAGAACGTCTTATATCTTCACCGCAATATCCGTTGCCTTTCAGGACATTAGTCAGTTTTTCTGTTTCTAATTTCAGTGATTGTTCATCACATATTGAAAGGTCTGTATGTATCAAAGGGTTTATGACGGATTGTTTTTGAGGAGAATGATGGTGTGACGTTTGCATTGAGATATGAATTTGTATGTGTTGGTTTTCTGTATACAGAATGTCCTAATTTGCCGTTGTCTCTCCTTTGTACTAGAACATCAAGAAAGGGAAGGGCACCCCTTGAATCAGTTTCCATCGTGAATTTTATGCTAGGGTGTTGTTGATTTAGGTGATCCAGAAAATTATGGAGGTTATCTGCGCCATACGACCCAACTACGAACATATCATCTACATATAGGCGTTTTCTTCGAAAACCTCCATGAAGCTGTTAGCCGTCACAGGTAATAGCGGTGATGCCATGGCCGCTCCCGAAGTCCGCTCGTAGAAAGTTCCTTGAAATGTAAAATATGTGGAAATCAGATATGCTTTAATTAATTCTAGTAGAGTGGAGTCCATGTTGTTATTTCGTAATATGCCCGATATTATGAAAACTGAATCATTTATAGGAACATTTGTATACAGAGATTCTACATCAAAACTGACCAATAGGTTTCCGGGCTTTAGCTGAATCGTTTTTAATCTTTGGACAAAGTGTCCAGAGTTTTTAACAAAGGATTCAGTTTTTTCTGTAAACGGATGTAAAACTTTGTCCAGGTTATAGTCTATATCATACGCGGAAATCGATTGTAACGCTTGATCACGGTTCGCTGAGGACCAGTGGGGTATAAATACCGGGCTGTTGCTCCTGGATAGTCATTCAGCGTTTTAATCTCGCGGAGTAAAGATCCCTGAAGATGCCTCGTGCAGTTGCAGGCGAAACGTAAGATAATAATTCCAATTTGACACGGTCTAAACCCAAGAACCATCATTTTCAACTTGATTAAAGGCGTGAAAACTTTCGTTTTTTATCCAAGAGGTTGTTCCAATCATTTCTTAGTTATTCGACACCTAATACTGAAGACCATTTTTCAAAAAAAGAGGAAAAAAATATTTCATGTTAAATATCAAACGTCTTTTATGAAAACAGTATATTTTACACATTTCCAACATAAAAAAAAACATCCAACAAGGCAGATCAATGAAGGCGAAGTTTAGCCTAAAGGCTATTCTATCACTCCCTTGACTAAACAAAATGTAAAACAACATTAACTAATTATATCTGACATTCTCTATATTGAAAATTTGAAAATGTAATAAAATATACACAATAAAAATCTCACAGAGACCAGTAAAGTCGCTTATGAAGGCTAAATAAATACCATGACAAAAATAGTATAAAATGATTTCTTGCTAGCCAAGTAATATTTGTTTAAATCCCTTCTTGAATATTAGCAAGCTTTTCGGGTAAGGTGTAAAACCCCTCCAAAACAGAACCCTCACATTCCATGAAATTATCAGCAATATTCCAGATATGGGGACGAAGAGGCAGCATAACCTTTCTAATAAAAACAGCAAATGCAACGTTCTGTTAACCTTGCTTAACGAAACAAGCTGTCCTAACTAAGGAGAAATATGGCATCTTCTCAAATCATAAGTAAAACGATGAATTTTAAACTTTTTGAATTTAATTTTGTTCTTTCACATTTAAGAAGTGGCCATATGCATAGTCGCAATAGTTAAAGTTAGACAACACTAATGATTCTGACAGAATTTTATGGAGCCTTTTTGTGAAAATGCATTTGTTGCTAAAGAACAGTTTTAAATTAAAATAGGTTTTCTTTAATATTCAAATATTCTTCAAACTTCAGTAGGTATTTTAATATCAATGGTAGTAAAATTCAAACCTCTTTCCAACTTTTTAGCCCTTGCACCTCCAAAAATTATTACCATACACTTGTTGGCATTAAGGAATAAATTGTGTCTTCTCGAAATATAGCATTTAACTCCTCATTCACAGTACACTCCGCAGCATAATGCTCATAAGGATAACAGCTATAATGTAACTGCGTATCATCAGCATAGGTGCTGTACTTGCAGGATTTAATATAATTTATCTGCGGTGTATCCTATGAAGAAAAGAGACTCCGATATCGAACCTTGGGGTACCGCAGACATCATCAACCGCAATGTTGAATACACTGAATACATATTGTCCACCATAACCATCTGAGCCCTTCTAACTAAATATGATCTTATAAGATTTGAAATCAAATCTAAAAAACGTAACATCGCAACTTTTCACTCATTAAATCATGACTGATTGTATCAAATGCCTGAGAAAAATGATGCAACACCATAGTGGGGAGCATCCCCGAATCCAAACCCCCCACAATGTTATCCAAGATGCTAGAAAGTGTAGGTAGCTGAGGTGTTGTGTCCCGGAAGGAGACAGATTGAACGGAGGTCTCCATATAGGTTGAATTATAGGCAGTCTTGCTCCCACAACAATAGTAAAAAGAGTTTCATAAACAGGGTTTCGCCAGTCTTTTTTTTAGATATATTGGTTATTTAAATTCTATTTGTTATCCTTTAAAAGATTTAAACTTATAATCACTGGTTACTTAATTACATACTCAATTACATTACAATGGTTTATAAGTGAATAAAGTAGATTAGGTAAAGATGTTAAGTTCCATTCACTAAAATATCCTTAGTACTTGAGTCAGCTTGCTCATATTTTCGTGACAATTATGACAATGGATGGGGTTTTTTAATGATTCATTTGCTACAAATTCTAAAAACAGAAGTTTACTGAAGTATTCTTACCGAAAGTTCAAACATAAGGTGCTATTTGCACCTTAAAACTGATAAAATGGTAACTCCGGGAAGGCTTAATCTCTATAGATAGACTCTTCATATTATCCAAATAAAATTCAAGATTGCAATTTCCTTTACAATGCGATTCTATGTTTTTTTCTTACATATTCAAAAACTACAGCTACTTATCTGTCTGTGATTACCTGCTATCGGGCTGCAGTCACTAAAAGACAGTCGCGGCTAAAGAGAGACCTGGAATCAGGACAACTCTCGGATGTTGTAATATCCCCTTGTGAGTAGTTTGATATATGTGGCCAAAAGGGAATCAAACACAATGTATTTGCCAACAAACGTATCTATTTAATTTCAAGATATATGTAGTGCCCCTATTAGGGACGGCAAAGCTTGAGGAATATAGGATCACTCTTACAATAAAAACAGAGGACAAAAAACTCTCATAAAGCATTAAAACTAAGATAATAGTTCACAGAAACCGAAGTAAAGTTTGAATAAATGATCGCAATGCTTTAAATGCTGGACAAAGCTTGAAATTACTTATATTTGGTTTCAAAAGCTGGTTTATTGTTTAAAAAACTGCTATGTGGCTTAAAAAATTGACCCCTGAAACGAAAGTAAAATAACGGGGTTCAGTATTATGGACATTTTTGAAAATGTTACGGCGCGCATATAATAGAAATAATTTAATTGACTAAACTCGACGACTCTAATAAAAAATATAGAATTAGAGACCTGATTTTGGTGCAGATTTGTCAAATTAAATATTAAAACACCCAAATGATCACTAATTTTACCATTTTAACAATTCTATATGACAGCTAGAATGAATAGTCACATTGGAAATGGCTAAATTTTCCCGAAATGTCAATAATCCCTAAAAACGTTTTTTGTAGATAATTTCAAATTTTTTCTACGAAGGATTTGCGGATTTGCTGTTTATAAAATTTAGACAAAATAATATATATATATATATATATATATATATATATATATATATATATATATATTATGTATATCCCTGAGTTTGAAAATAAAATAATAGAAATTCCCATCATCCCATTTATTACAAAATAATTTCATTGGCAAACAACGTTTACGGAAACCATTACTTAAGCTAGTGAGAACACTTTTTTTTTCAATTGCACTATACAATTATTATTTTAAAGCTCCCAGGGTAACTGAAAAGAACTTTAAACATGCGTTTCATAATTTAAAAACAAGTTTCGTGTCAGAACTTTCGACTTTAATAGCCAGTTTTGTTTGTGTACCTCGTGCGCTTGGCGTGTGCTGTAAATACTTCGCATCGCAGGGGAATAAAGTGAATTCACACAAACGCTTTCTTCCGCATTTGAACTTATTTAAAGTTTTAACTGAGATACTCGGCATCTTGCATTTTGCTAAAGTTAATTTCTATTTAATTTAGTTTTTAACACTATTTTGTTAATATTTGGTGTACAAGTCTATTGGAATATATATATATATATATATATATATATATATATATATATATATATATATATATATATATATATATATATCAATAATAGACTTGTCAAAATAAATATATATATATATATATATATATATATATATATATATATATATATATATACATATAGCGACGGACAACCCTTTTAGCCATGTTGAAGAAGTGAAATAAAGCATACTGTTGTATCGTAGCTTGCTTCCTGGTTTTTAGCAAAAATGGCGTCGGGCAAGGACTTTTCGCTGGTTTCGGCTCGTCAAAACACAGTGGGTCGAAAGCACGGATTTGATATTAAAAATAAAAATTGCAGACTGAAACTTTAAAATCATGAAAATAAATTTAGAAAACTTCTACTGTGGTCAACGCTTTAAAAATAAAATTAAAAGAATAATTGTATTTCCATGAATAAAATATTGCGCTTGACTTCAAGGTACATTTTAAATATAATACTATAATAATAAATACATGAGTATCGATAATTGTTAAAAAGGCGAAAGTACTTTTTCCTCTTTGCTAAAGACTTCATAATAAATACCAATGCAAATAATTTGTAAGAATATATTATTAAATGGATAAATAATACGACTGTAATAAAAATAATAAAAAGAACTTTTTAATCACTGTCTTCTTTGTTAACAGCTCTTTTCTCATTCTCCAATACGTGTGAATTGTTATCCGAATCCTTACTATGTCAAAAACAGTGTAAGGATCCATTGACGCCAAAAGTTTTGGAACACATCCTCCATGTTTTTTTTCGAGAAGATTTTCGGGCAAAGTCTAGACGATAGTTTCTTATCAACTTGTCCGTTGATTTTTGTACATCTTTCGATAGTTTACCTATCGGTAATATTGCAAATGCTATGATGTTTGGTCAATGAAGTAAGTCATTTGTGGATTCCTGTTGGAATGTTGTATCAAGAATATCCTTTGAAGAATAATCTTGCTGTTTGAAGTTTGTATTCCCAAAACTTCTCTATTGCAGTTTAATGTCCGCTTCCAATAGTTTACAAAATGACGGGAAACCGAAGAATCAGTTTTCGCTTTACTCTTGTTATAATGGCTGTAGTTTTTGTTGGGCGTTAAGCGTAAAGAAAATTGATATTTATGTTACAAAATAAACATTTATTCTAATAAAAATACTAGTGAAACGCAACGGTAATTTCTAAGTAAATAAGCTAATAGACCACTTTAAAATTAAAAATCATTCTCAAAAATAAACTTTTATTCTGGTAAAAAATAAAAGTAATACGTTCAGTAATTGTAAATAAATAAACAAATAATTAAATTCAATTTAAATCAACAAAAACACCTAAAAGTTTACAAGAGGTGTTTAAACAGGCCTCCAATTTGAGCGAGACAATAACCCAGTCTATTGTAAAATATGGTTCGCGTATTTGCCAAAACTTCAGGGGTTATATCCCTATTAGCTTTAAAATATTCCGAACTGTCCGAGCGTTCATATCAAGTTCTTAGGCAATTACGGTATTATTGCAAGGAAAATTAATTTCTGCTAAACTATAATCGTCAGTCTCCCCGATTTGCTCGTTCTTCAATAATTTGAAAAACCGGTTGTTCCTCATTATTATCAGTGCATTTTTTACAAATTTTTATACAACCGGTTGTGCCAAATTTATTAATAATTTCCGAAATTCTAAATTTTCAAGGAACAAGATGATTTTCGCACATAAATACAAATCTGCCGATAAATTACCAGAATAGTGTACCACTTAATAATCTGCTCTTTTTGTGCCGTGGAATAAACAATCATTGTAACAAAAAAATTTGGCGCGAAATCCGGTACTTATGTTTTGACGGCCGAATGAAAGCAAATAACTTGGAATCCTCTTGTTGTGCTAGGGCGTGGCGTATGCTGCCGCCCGCTCTCACCGCGCCAGCATTGGATTACCCTTCATCCGAGGGTCAAACTGGTAATTTACACGTATGTCGATGCTTACGATACTTATTCTTCTGTCTCATTCTGATTTGATGAATAATATAGTATTTTCTTTATTTTACTTAAGAAACGTCCAGTTTCTGGTGTAGATTTTCCAGACCTGTATATATATATATATATATATATATATATATATATATATATATATATATATATATATATATATATATATATTTAAATGTTCATGTATAAAAAGTACATGGAATAATAATAATTGAAAAATCCAATGATAATTATTTTCTGAAATGAAAAGAAAAATTTTGCATCTACCAGGGATCGAACCCTCAGCACTCGAGGTACTGAGCGCATACTCAATTGCGCTATAGCGGCTGATGTAAAAAGGAGCTTATAAAAGAAATATCGTACTTGCCAGCGTATAACCCGTTCGACTTTAAAAGTTTTTTCATAATAATGAGATGAGCGATGGCACAAATCGGTGATGACAAAATCGCGACCTCCCCTTGTAAGATATGAAGGGAGATTGTAAATGGAAAATTTTCAATTTCACCCCCGAATCTTAAAAGCAGGAAATTTTGTTTGTTGCGTCCTTAGTTTAACAAAAATTGTGGCCAAAATTCGAGAAAATTGCAATTCTCTCTGCTACATTAATAAAATAAGCATTTTTTTTTTTGAAAAAAAGCAAATCATGTGCATTAAAAAAATAGTTAAAATAAACGTACTCTTAAGCAAACAACTTAAATATTGTTTGAGATTAAGGTCACTTTTTACAAACCTTTCCAGTTTAACTTCTATTTCACATAATGGATTAAAGCTTGAATTTTCCTGTATTTACTTACCCTATAAAAACGTCAATCTAAGTCTCAACTTTCCACCAGATTAGGCCTGTAATGTGAGTAAACAAATCCCTTTTTGCCGTTCGACCACTCTTTCAACAAAACCTAAGGGTGCGTCCATTTGCCAGTCAATACTGTAACCTTATTTTTGCATGTCTTTCTTTATAAGGTCGATATAAAGTGTTTCGGGGCGTTAAAGGGTCGCCTTTGATGGATTTAGAAATTAGATAACGTATTAAGTTAATTATGCGACGATAAATTAAGTAAATGTTTATGTTGTTTATATTTGCATAATTATGTTTTTTTATGGATTTAGCACAAGCACTTCGAGGATTTTTTTAAGGCGATCTAAAAATAGCGTGTGTGCCAGGGTGGCAACGTACAGAGTGGCCCATAAAGCTAATGCATTTTTTATAAAATACTGTATGTCGAAAAGGACTCACATAAAGTTATTCTGCGAAATGAATAGTGAAATTTTGAATCGTTTTTATAATTATTCGCTTATCCGACAAATCGATTACTAGCAGGAAAACCCAATGGGTTTTTGGAGCTGATGAAGAGACGTAGCACCACTAAAATGTATTTTGACATTCTGATTCCGAATATTAAGGGTGGGTTCCTGAAAATGGTCAGATAATATGTTAAAACAAAAAAATTGTTAATAATTAAACAAATTGTTTTTTTTTTTGTAAAATTAATACATACATTAATACAATCATAATTGGTCTAATCGCTGAATTTTAGGTTAAAAATACTGTCTAACTGATATGCTATTAATAAAATATGTATAATATATTTCCTAAGGTACCGGTTTTCCTGTCCACAAGAGTTATAAGGGAAGCCATCGAAATTGCAAAGAAGCCCAATAACTTAAATAACAAACATGACAGTCAGCGATTACCTAATACTTGGAAAAACCTGCTTACCAAACATCAACAAGTAGATAGTAAAGAAACGGATCACAACTCGGCAACATGACCGCAAACATCGGCAACAAGGCTTGATGACACGCAGCAAGGCTGGCAACTGGTTTGATCAGAACCATCCAGTCTACGAACGCGCCCCACGTACACACGGGACCGACAGCATCCGAGTCGCAAGCGCCAGTTTGCCCATAGACGCCGTATAATGAGCTTTGAAGATGGTGAATGAGATTTCACCGGAACTTCAGCTGCCTACGTGCCTGCTAGCCTGGACAGCAAATCCTTGTATCCAAGCATACCAATTGACGAAGCTCTAGACCAGATTGCTATGAACGAGGAGTTTCCACATCACTTCATCGACCTCTCCGAACACTGTCTCAAAAACACATTTTTTCCCATGAAAATAACTTCTACCGCCAGATCGATGGTGCTCCTATGGGATCACGGGTCATCGCAAACCTTCGAAACAGAAGCCCTAAGAAAAACCAAAACAAAACTATCCCTCTAGACACTGCTATTGCATCTCACACGGAGGAATCCGTGAAAGCCGCATAAACATATATACGCCATCATGCGGGAGGACGGCGAAGCCGCGTTCAGTGTTGCATCCTTTCTTCCGATCTGTTCTTTGCACAAACAGGTGCATGTCGGTACCCTGATGAATCTAGTAGAGACGAAACATGTACCTCTGCCGTATCACTATGGCGGGGAGAATAAGTTTTGACTTTCTTCTCGGTATGGTGGTACAGGTAGGCTACTATTTCGATGGTGGTGGCATAGGATGAATTGTGTTCTATAGCAATTTATCCAATTTGTGCGACCTCTTACAAGGGAGGGATAAGATGGAACGAAGTTTGCATTTACTGTTCTCATTTTAATTCAGTTATACACGGAGTTGCATATAGTTGTATGTTTGCTGAATGTAATTTCAGCACTACAACGGCATAATGTGGATATATCCACTGCTATTGCATCTCACACGAAGGAATCCGTGAAAGCCGCATAAACATATATATATATATATATATATATATATATATATATATATATATATATATATGTAATCGAAGGTTTTCGGGCATCCCGTGTATGTGCTGAGTCCCTCCCAGGACTGTAAGGCAGCTGACGTTTCGGTGAAATCTCATTCACCATTTTCAAAGCTCACTTTATGGCGTCTACGAGCGAACTCGCAATATATATATATATATATATATATATATATATATATATATATATATATATATATATATATATATATATTGCGCTATTTTATAAGGAAAAAGTTCAAGGGAAAATAAGAAAATTTTTTTTTTAATAGGTCTGAAATTTAAAATGACCATAATGGTACCACTTATTTTGTACACCCTACTTTATTTTGTTTTAATAAACTTATTTAAGAGATGCCCACTTCCAAATATATTATTCCCAATAAACTTGCGAAAACTTAGACTTAAAGGGAGAATATAAGGACTTTAAGGTTAAAAAGGACATAAGTTATTTGTTTTATTTATACTAGGAATACGAGTGACTGCGAAGAATCCGTTTCTTTTTCACGGAATCGATTAACTATTTTACCATTTTAGATATTTATCCCAAATCCACTTTAAAGAGAATTTCAAGATAACCAACAAGCTCACTTTTTCCTGGATTCCGTATAATCAAGTCGCAGGCTGCTAACGACAGCCACTCCACGCCCTAAGATAGATGCGCCCCCTTGTCGGAGAGGGCAAAAATAAATGACAGTGCTCTTCTCGCCTCGGCCGTCTTTGATTTGCTGCATTACTGATGAGCACCCGGTCCGTAATGAGGCGCCGATTTATATAGAGCTATTTTTTATCGGCGGTCCGCAAAAAACGATGGGAAATTGATAATTAAGTAGAAAGGGATAGATCGAGGGCAATTTACGTGGATCTTTTAATTAAAATGTTGCGTTCACAGTAACAGTGATTTGGAATAAATTAGTCGTAAGGTAATTTAAAGATATTGAAAATGGAGCCCCATTAATATGGTAGAGGATAATGCGGCAGAGCATTTTTCGAGTTCATACCCTCAAATTTCTCAAAATCATGACGCGATGGACCAGTTTTGCCTCGGACTCGGATTCTGTGCAGCAAATAGATTTGCAAATGAACCCCAGCTACTCAACAACAGAACCTTGTAGACCTGTATAATCATATATAACCATAAACAAGGCGTTATTCTTTTTAGGTGTCATGGTAAACTCAAGCTCATGTAACAAGACCCGATTTTTTTTGGTAAGCTCTAACCAAAATAAAAACAAGCAAGAAATATTGAACATGATATATCGCGGAAGTTATGCACGGGACCAGTTACAGAAGCCTGCAATGACGTTATTTTCCATCAGTGTGGCAAGCATGGTAGCTATTATAGCTTCCAGCACACACTCCGGCAACAAGCTTCACTTTAGAAACTCACTGTGTATTAAAGGGAACTATACTGTTTCCAAAATTAAATTCTGAATCAGCAAAACTTCATACAGAAGATAATTTTCAAGAAATCACAAAAAATAATGTTGTAATTTCATGAAAGGGGCTTGAGTTCAGACTAGTTTTTATCCCTAAATGATATAATAGGCTTTTCAAACTAGTACTTCCTGACATTGACATGTCATAATCGCCAGGTTTTCCTGTTTAGCACCAAAATTAACTTTTATATTTAGTAATGTTTGACAAATCATCATAGAAAGACTTAAAGTCTCACAGCACAAGGAAATTTGTAAAATTTATTACAAGTTGAATGAATCTGAAAGTTCGCGGTTTACGTGAAATTTATAGTCAACATAATTCACTTTCAGAGCGTGCTATATAATTTAATCAATAAATTTGGATCAACTGCTAGAGTTATAATGTAAAAAGCCTTAAACGTTAAAGAAGTAAACTTACTGCTAAAAATATGCATGATAGTTCCCCTCAATCAATGGTACAACATTTTCAAGAACTTGGACTTCCTGATGGCACTACAAGGACTACTTTTCAGAAAGATTTACATTTGAAGATGTGATAATAGTGAAAATTGCGGTTTCGGACAACTTGAATCTGATTCATCATTTTATCGGAATATCATATACGTCGATGAAGTTTATTTTCGGTTAAACGGCTTCTTAAACAAGCTGAATTTTCGCATTTAAAATGAAATAAAAAATGGAAATATGGCTGCTATTACAGTCAATAAACACGGTTACAGAAACATGATCTTCTTCTTCTTCGGGTGCCATGTACTATACCACACGTCGGCGATCATTTGTCCATCTCATGGTCACATTATAACTAAAGTGCCCTCTTCAGCCTATTTAATATGGTTGCGGCCTCTGATATACCACACCAGTTTCTTATATTGCGGAGCCAAGAGTGTTGTTTTCGTCTTGGCCCCCGTCTGCCTTCAATTTTTCCCTATAGTATTAGCCTTTTGTTATTTTACAGTGTCCATTAGTTGTCTTTCTACGCCAGCTCTTCGTAGAACTTCATCATTCGTTATATGAGCAGTCCAGGGAATACGCAGTAGTCGGCGGAGTGTCCACAATTCAAAAGTTTCGATCCGATTCCCCGTTCCAGCCTTAAGTGATCAAGTTTCAGCACCATATAGTAAAATAGGCTATTCATAACATAGAACCACACGTATTTGGGTGTGTAGTGGCATATTCCTAAGTTTAAAGAAAGTTATTTTTGCACGGCCAATTCTTCTCTTCACTTCTTCTTCACATTCCCACTTTTTATTCAGAGTAGCGCCGAGATACGTGAACCGTGCGACACGTTCAATATCTTCCCCGTTAATGTTAAGAGGAGTGATGTAAACACATGATAACTGGCATAAATTGGATGATTTTGTTTTGGACACTATGGAGTTTCAACAAGGTGATGCAAACATATATCTCGTGAAAAATAGTACGTGTGCGAACCAACGAAAAAAATGCGCTGAATGTTACATAAGGTCTACTTGAACAATACTATACGTAACTAACTGTTCGTTATAATTGGCCAATTCATACATACTAGGCTTAACCTCCCGCATGCGGAACGATCAACACATTTACTCGCGGACAGGAAATTAATGATATTTCGATTCATTATTCTTTTATCTTCAAAAAAACCGAAGCACTCTGATCACTGGTTATTCTAAGAGGGAGCAATTGAGAGACTTGTAGAAAGATTTAGGATTCCCCAAGACATTCATAAATAGGAGCAATAAACTGGATAACCCAAAAAGGTTTTATAGCGAAAAAGTAAAGATTATATTGCAAAATTTGAGATTCGAGTTGAGGCCATTATAAATTTTAAGTCTTTATAAAGGTAACGGAAGCCACTGTGCAGTTTTCTGCTTAGAAACACGTTTTAGATGTGCTTCGAAGGCACCCACTTATAAAGTATATGTACTGATCGTCAAATAAACAGAAAATGTCCGGACCATGCTATGCGCCATTTTGGGTAAGGTGAAGTTATAATAACAGTGAATACGCTGTCGCCACTGAAAAATTATAACGACTAAACGTAATCGTTTACCTCCCACTGACAAGGTTTGAAGCAATTTGCATACCTTTCCGAAATTTCATCGACATAAGTAGTTGAACGAAACGAATGGTAGAAAGAGATAAAATGACAGTATTACGTTATTACCTTACCCAACTTATCCAATTTGTGTCAATTGATTGTTATGTGTGGAGGCCTGCCATACTATTGGTCGGTCGTAAAAATAAATGAGAAATTTTTATTATATTTTTGGTTGTTAAAAATAACTAGTCTTTAAAAAAAGCAATATGTTGACGAACAGTTTCTTCAAAACGATTTATTTTTTGAAAAAACAGTTGAAATGTTAATTAGGTAGTACCCCATTATTTTCAGTATTTTCTAATTAAAATTTCCTTAGAAAGTTGAATGTTTCGCAAATTTCAAGTAAATTTGAGATTATAGATATACAAAATTATTACACCAAATTCTGTTTATATCTCAATAGTATGAGCGTGCTGTTTAAAAATTGTTTTTCTACGGCTAGTTCTAATTATTGATTTAACATAAACACTTGTGTCCCTATATCCCCAAACGGTCGAGTATCTTACTTTGAAACGGTTAAGTGTAACATAATTGTTTTCATCAACACAACTTATAAAAAATTTGAGAAGTAACAATTTGTAAGATATTTAAAACTTTTATTTAAATAAGTAACATTCAATTTTATATTCAAATAATGTTAAATGCAACATTTTACTTCCCTAGACTGTGTTAAACACTATACTACACTACAACTAAATAAATATTATTGATTATAATTTATTAGGACATATAAATTTGAACCCTACAAGCCAACAAACGAGGTCTTTCAGAATAAAAAGCTTATTTATAGCACGTTTGGTCTTCAAGCCCCTACAAATCTTCACAAAATAATAGAAAAAGTATATTAAAGGTTGAATAGTATCATTAATGGAGGGTCTTCGGGCTGGCCTATGGTTCCGGCTCCTGGTCGTACACAGTTCCTCTATCACCGGTCAAGTTTCAGGTTTTCTTTCAAACTTACTTGTCAGGATCGGCTAGATGTTTAGTGAATTCGTACAATAATTGATTGGTGGATAGCTAGGACGATGGATTTTAGTAATACTACATAGAGCAGTGGTTTCTACCGTTTCAAGTTTTATGAGTGCTGGCTTCCTACAATTACTGTATATAGGAGGTATGTATTCCTATTAAAGTCAGTACATTGCTTTGTATATATGAGTTGTTTTTCTTGATATGCCTTTTTCTTTGTATATTAGACTCCTAAGGTATTTGGCCCTTTGTGTACATTTTTTGTTTAACAGTTCCAAAGTGCCAATTTAAGATAATTTTGTGGTCTATATTTACACCTAAATATTTGACTGATGGCTTGGTGCATATTACTTGGTTATTAAGTTATTTAAAATAAATTTAATCCAAGGAAAAACAAAGATTATTTCACAATAATAACAACAATGACACTATTTTTTGACTTTTGACTGTTAATTTGACATGCCAAAATGTCACTTTACCCAAAATGGCGCAGAGCATACTCCGGACATTTTTCGTTTGACAGCTCTATTACCACCTGTCATCCATTTATTTTCAGAAATCCGTGTTCGAAGGGCACCAGCTTGGCTTGCATATCTCTGTACAACAATTTTATTTGTTTTAATGGGTTGTGGTCAATATCTCTACAGAAAATTAAGTGAAATTAAAACTTTTTTGTCTCTTGTTTCCGTTTATTTTATTTAAATCATCTTCAGAGTTAGTGGAAAAACAAAAATGCTTTAATTTCACTCAATTTCCTGTATGTAGAACTATTTACCGCAATAAAATAGGATAAATTATCACGATCAACAAAAGTAATATATATTAATCCCTGTACAACATAATCGACAAGCAGCACATATATTTACGAGAAGTTGTTTCCTCTCTCTAAAGTGCACGGCAGTTGAAGAAGAAGCACATGTTTCCTTTTATTTTTAGCCAACTGATGCATGTTCCTATGTAATCTATGTATAAACGACATTCCTGAGTGTTTGATAGCATTAGTCAAGGGTGTACAAGATAGTAATTCATTCAAGAAGTTAAATCACATGGGCGGCCATTGTCAAAGACCGGCCCTGACCAAGATAATGTAGTATTACTCCGTTATACTATTTTCCCTGGATTTATGTTAAACCGTTGATTTATGCCACTAAACATAACTTCGTATCATTAGTAATATAAGTACAGATTTATAAGAAAAATTATCTCAAAATTGAATTGAATAAAAATACCATAATCAAATAATTAAAATCAAAATAAATCATTTGTGTTTCCATTTAAAATTCAGGATAGGAAGCTTCTATTTGATGACCCTTTAGTAAGATGCTGTCGAAACTAAGATAAAATCAGAAAAGACTAATAAACCTATGCATTATGACATCAGCAAAAAATCCTCTTTTTCGATATATGATGAATAAAAAATAAGCCAAACTTTCTACTTCAGTTTTCTTTTTAAGAAAAACTTTATAGAGTAAACAAACAAAAGTGAAAGTCAACAATATAGTAAAAGCTTTTGCTAGTATTTAATAACATTTTTTTTTCGTACATATCATTTATATATAGTATATGTTTGAAGAGAGAAAATTAATATCTTTGTAAATAAGCTAGTTACGTTAATATCCTATTCAAAGTGGGTTGACGTAACTTTATTTCGACGTTATATTGATTATATTATATATATATATATATATATATATATATATATATATATATATATATATATGTATATTTACATACAGACGCGGATCTAAGGGGCGGAGCGGTGGGGGCGGTACGCCCCCCCCTTCACCAAGAGCTTTGAGTTCAGGAAAACAGACCCGATTTTGCCTCTTATACTACAATTTATTCAAGAACTAGAGAAAGTAATAAATCATTTTTTACCCTTTTTTTCTTCACAAACTACCTGTGTTCTTTAGTCCGGTGTCTTTGGAAAAATCTGTTAGACATATATATATTTTTCATAGGAGTGGATTAGAAAAATACCGGTGTATAGAAATGGACTATTTAGGTTGGATAACAATAGATATTTGAAAATGTGAAGTGATAAAAAGGAATTTAATCCTTGTCATAGGCGTCGTAAGGCGGTTTATTTTATCACTAAGTACTTATAGCATAGAATATTATTTCGGTAATAAACTTAAAATATAAAGTTTTTATAATATTGATTTAATTCTTATGATTTCTTAATACATATATTACAAAATATAGATAATTCTGACATATTTAACACAAATCAAAACTGTATTTTTATTATTTTTAATTTTGGCATAAAAACCGTTTTAGGCACATTCAGACTAAAACGTAACCTTTTTGTCTCAAAAAATTCTAAGTTATAATTTAAATACTTACAAAATACCCATTGTCAAAAAAATACAAGAATTTAAACATATATAAAAAATAAATTCGTCCATATAATAATAAAAATTTTTTGGGTCTATCGGTCATTTTATTATTAATTAAAAATATTTTTAGGATATTTGACGTTTCAGTTTATTCATTTCTTAAACCATCTGCAGAATTACAATTAAACACTAAAAAGGGAATAAAATGTAATTAATTTTTATATGTTACAGTCAAAATTAGACCTACTTATTTTTATTTCTATTTCACTGACATTTTAATTTAATTTACTTTATTATATGCAAATCCAATAGCCCCAAAAAATAAAATAAACGTGTTAATTCTACACTCTTAAGAAAAATACAGTAATTATAATAATAAAAAATTAAGGTTGATTGGAATTATATATATATATATATATATATATATATATATATATATATATATATATATATATATATATATGTGTAATTTTTTATTTGTTGCAAAACCTAACAGCCATTTTTTCAGAATTCGAAAAAAAAGAATAATCAGTATGAACCCACAAGCACCAAAACTCTATAACTAATTTTAAACCAAGTCACAATTTAAATAATTCAGTAGATCTCGTTCAAAAACTAAAAAACATAAAAAACCCAGATAACTCCATACTAGTTTCTTTTGACATAAAAAGTATGTTTTCTAATATTCGAAGACATGAATGTTCTATACTTATCCAAGAAATGTTACAGGAACGAAATATAAATCCAATAGTTACTACTGAAATCTTGTCCTCTTTTGAACTTTGCCTATCACAAACTTATTTCCAGTTTAATAACAAATATTATTTGCAAAATTCAGGTCTACTAATGGGTTCTCCTCTTAACCCTCTCCTAGCAGACATTTTCATGCCAAACATAGAAAACAAAATTCTTAATCCCCTTTAAGCAAAAACCATGTTCAATTTTGGTACAGATATGTGGATGATGTTCTAGCATGTTCTAAAGGCACTACTAGACAGCTTCAAAAATTCTTACAATACATTAATAATTGCCATCCAAAAATTCAATTTACTCTGGAAACTGAAAATAACCATAAAATAAACTTTCATGATCTCACCATATCGCACCTCAATAATCAGTGTAATTTTAAAATTTTTAGAAAACCAACGTTTACAGGTAATACTATATCTAATGATTCTTTTCACCCTTTACAACACAAAATAGCTGCATACAATTCAATGATACATAGAGCATTCTCTTTGCCTCTCTCTGAAGAAGATCTTCAAGAGGAACTAAATATCATTGAAAGAATTGCAATAGCAAACAATTTCTCCCAACAAACCATAAAGAAATTAATAACTAAAAAACAAAAACAACTAGATTTTAATTCAATATATCCCAAAATAAAAAATGATAAAGATAGTTCATTTTATATATCTTTGTGATACTGTGGTACCCTATCAGGAAACCTAGCTAATACTCTTTCCAAACATAACATAAAAGTAGCCTTTAAATCTCAACACAATTTGTCCACTATCCTTTACAATGCTAAAGATAAAATTAATAAATTTGAAAAATTAGGAGTTTATAAGTTAAAATGTTCAGACTGTGATAGCTTGTATATTGGATAAAGTGGTAGAAGCTTTAAAACTCGCTTTTCAGAACACTACTGATCGTATAGACTACAAAAAACAGACTCGAGCTTTGCCAACAATTGCTTAGAACACAACCTTAGCTAATTTAAGCAACACTGACATATTACATTATTCAACAAAGGACCAAAAGTTAAATATTCTTGAATCTTTAGAAATATATAAACATAGTAAAAATAAAAATGTAAATTTGCTTAATGACCAGACAGAACTTGGGGTTTCCTCGTTATTTATTGTCGCCAAATAATAATTAGTTCCCAAAATGTAGTACCTCCCCTTTGTAATAATGTAATTTCTCAGGTAGTTTTTATTTATTGTTAAATTTTCTCATGTTTCTGTATTGAATACTTAGTCTACCTTTGTAATTCAGTTTGAAAATGACTCTGCCAGTTGAAACTGCAGTCACTGTTTTCTATATAATTTTAATGGTATAAAACATAATAGTTCCTTTTAAACATTTCCCGAAAATAAAAATTGAGTAAAAAACGAAACATAAAAAATGAATGAATTGTATTCAAAAACTACATACCTGGATTTATTATATCCGCTTGGCATATTTTAGTTCCTTTTGATTTCGATTAGCATCAAACAACTTCAATTAATAATTTCCGTGCAGATACACAGAGATTGGCTGATGTAGCACGCGAGGAGATTGAAAAATAATTGGATGCAGAGGCTTTTCCGCCTATCAGCAAATTCGAAAAGAGAAGTGAAGTGGCAAGGGCTTTTGTTGGAAGCCATGCCTCGTCACGCTCGGGTCTCAAGAGGACCTCTTACTGTCCCAAAGAGGACGTTTCGAGGGTCTGTCTACACAACCGCTAGTTTGCATTGTTTCATGGTGTCTTGAGAGCGAGACACTTGTTTTCTTGTGTTTTAATTATTTTCCTGCAATCTAAAGATGTAATAATAAGCTTTCTCTGACAGCTCATTGTATTGTTAAGTGTTTAAATTTTGAAATTTTCCATAACTGCGAAGTTTAATTATGTAAAGATGTTTATACTAATTTCATTTAATCATTGCAATTAGAACAAAAGTACAATTATTTCACGTATTATTTTTGTAGAATTTTGGAAATCTTGCATTAAAAAATATGTTATTTTATATAACATGTAGTCAGGGGCGGATCCAGCCTCTCTTTTTTTTGGGGGGGAAGGGCGGCAATATCACAGAAGTACAGTATGGCAAGCGAAAGCAAGTTGTCGACGGGGGGAGGGAGACACAGGGAACATTCCCATTTCTAGTTTAAAATGCAGGGTCGGGTTTTTTTTTTCTGAATTTGAAGCTCTTGGAGAGGGAGAGATGCCAGCAACATACACATTCCTAGTATAATAGGCAGAATCGGGTCTATTTTCCTGAACTCAAAACTCTTGGGGGACGACTATCGCAAAAAAAAACAAGTTTTCAACGGGAGGGAGGAGGAAGACCAGCAGCAAAGACATTTCTAATATAAAAGGCAGAATAGGTTCTATTGTCCTGAACTCTGAGCACTGGGGAGGGGGGGGGCGATCGCAAGCATACATATTCCTATACTCTATTCAAGAACTAGAGAGAGTAATAAAACCGTTACCGAAACCTCCAACGTACTTGCTCCAGTGCGGCAAGTAACTGAGAACTACCGTAAATCTAATTATTTTTAATTATATTTAAATATTATAACCTTCTATAAAATAAAATGAAACAATAAAATTTTTGAGAGTTAATTTCTGTCAGTGAGTAAAGTACACCTTACAATGTGTCATTAGTGATTTATCTTGCTTGCACTTGTTTTTATATATTATTTAAGATTAGTGACATACTAAAAAGATATGATGGCTTCCACCTCTATATTTATTCCAAAATCGTTAAACCAGGGCATTTTTTCCTCAACGAAAAATTTATTACGATGAATGTTTATGATGCCTTAAGATATCAATATCTAGATAATAATGTTAAAAGCTCTGTTGAGATGTGTTCCAACATGAGAGGAGTTGGAATATCTACTATGTACCGAATACTGAAGGAGAAAAAAACGACTGGAATTATTAGTACTCCCAAGCTACATTCGATTACAGCCAGATGAAAAACCTCGTTGGAAGAAGAGATGAAAACTGCAATGAAAGGAGCGGTACATACATTTCATTATGAGAAGCAGATCCCAACCGTCGACAAAATTCTAACTAAGATCAATTAAGATCGCGATTTACCTGAAATTACAAGAACTGAATTCTGGAAATGGCTTAGAAAACTTAATTTTTGCTGGGAAAAACCAGATAGAAAATCTGTTTTTATAGATTGTCTGGAAACTGTCCGTTGGAGAAGGAAATAGCTCTCTCAAGTAAAAGGTAGAGTTGTTAGAAATAACACAACTTATAGAATTAGTAATTTAATTGAACCTTTGAAAGATTTTTTTGAATAAAGTTACTGCGGAAAATTGGGAAAAATCCATATAATAAAAGAATAAAACAAAATGTTCCACATTTCGATCTCATGATTGTTGAGATAGAGGAACCAATTATAATTAATTTGAACAAAGATAGCTTCACTGACTTTGAGTTGGAATTAAATATGTAATGTTTACCAGTGTAAACATAATTTATTATTTAAATTTTTGTTTTTGATGTATTTTATTGTTTAATATTGTTTATATCTTTTTTTTATTTTTTTTTTGTTATATTAGTGTGTCCCACTCTTTAATTTTATATATATTTAATTCCAATTAGCCCTAAGTTTTTTATTATTTTATTATTGTGTTTGTTTCTTTTTCTTAAGCGTGTAGAATTAACATGTTCATTTTATTTTTTTTTGGGCTATCGGATTTCCATGTAATAAAGTAGATTAAATTAAGATATCAGTACAATACAAATAACAATAAGTAAGTCTAATTTTAACTGTAACATATAAAAAATATTACATTTCAATCCATTTTTAATGTTTAATTGTAATTCTGCAGATGGTTTAAAAAATAAATAAAATGAAACGTCAAATATCCTAAAAATATTTTTAATTAATAATAAAATGACCGACAGCCCCAAAAATATTTGAATATTCTATGGACGAATTTATTTATGTTTAACTTCTTGTATTTTTAACAGTGGGTATTTTGTAACTATTTAAATTTTAACTTAGAATTTTTTGAGAGAATAGTCTGAATATGCCTAAAATGGTTTCTATGCCAAAATTAAAAATAATCAAAATACAGTTGTAATTTGTGTTAAATATGTCAAAATTATCTATATTTTCTAATGTATGTGAATTATTAAGAAATCATAAGAAATAAAATAATATTAAAAAAACTTTTTATTTTAAGTTTATTACCGAAATAATATTCTATGCCATAAAGACTTAGTGATAAAATAAACCTCCGTCCGACGCCTATGAGAAGGATTAAAATCATTTTTAACATTTCAAACTTCCAAGTATCTGTTGTTATCTAACCCAAATAGTTCATCATTATAGACCGGTATTTTTGATTATAAAATTTCTAACTCATTCCTATGAAAAATATATGTGTCTAACAGATTTTGCCAAAGACACTGGACTAAAGAACACAGGTAGTTTGCGATAAAAAAGGGTAAAAAATTATTTATCACTCTCTCTAGTTCTTGAATAAACTATAGTATGATTCAAAATCGGGTCTATTTTCCTGAACTCAAAGCTCTTGGGGGGGGGCGATTACCCCCCACCGCCCCCCCCCTTGGATTCGCGCCTGCATGTAGTTGGGGTAAATATTATTTTATATTTAAAATTTGGATTCTGAAAGATTATATTGTTTCGTTTTGCCTTTGAACAAATCACTTATTTCCATCTGTTTTATTTATTTTCCTACAACTTGTCATTTGTAGTTATGGTAATTTTTCTTCTACATTTAAATTCTGGATAATGAAAGCTTTAAATTAGAGATTGCGAGAATCTATTTACATTAAAACTAGTTTGTATTGTTTCACTTATGTTTACGGGTTTTAATTAATAATTAATTTTTGTTATTAACAGGCTTAAAAGAGTGAAAACTAGTTTGTATTGTTTCATGATAGCTTAGAACGAGTCACTTATTTTCCACTGTTTTAATTATATTCCTACAAGTTGCTATTTTATAAAAGTTATATTTGTGGTAAATGTTATTCTATATTTAAACGTTGGATATGGAAGGCTTCAATGGTAATATGTAGGCAGGGAAAAGGAAAGAATATATACAAACAGTTTATTTCCTGCAAATGCCGCTCTGGTCCTCTCTCCATACGCGTTTCAACCACCAGTGAAGCTATATCGAAGCGAAAGCAACATTCGCAGGAAACAGCTGCTATATAAAATATAAATTCCAAGGTATATCGGTAGGATATTAAAAACCTGCCACCTGTCGGCTTCATTATCACACTGAAAAATATCACCAATCGAACGACATCTATGAATCCCTGGAGTAGTGTGAAATTTTAATATTTTAAAAATGTGTGATATAGGTAATGTAGATCACTTAACTCACGGCAAGTGACATATCTAAATCTGAGGAACTATCAGCGGTAGAGGTGATTAAAAGTAACATGAATAAGAAAACTACCAAAAAAGAGGTTAAAATGAACTATTGCGTTCAAAAAATAATCCAATCTACAAGCCTCACCTTGACCGTTGACCTCAAGGTCATATAAGGTTCACGTATTACGGAAATCGAAAAATATCTTAGAAAAAAACGTTTTTATCTTTTAAATCTACTTCTTAAGTTTTTCCATAAAGAATTACATCTTGACAATGGTTGACCTTGACCCTTGATCTAAAGGTCATAGTCAAGATTACAATTGGTGATCTCCTTCATTATCCCAAACTTATCGACTGACATATTTTTTTATGACTACGCGATTTCAATATTTTGGTACATAGTTTGCAATATTTTACGCTGCATACACACAGACACACACACATATATATATATATATATATATATATATATATATATATATATATATATATATATATATGTACCAAGTACATATTGGTCGGATAGAAATTATGGACTTTAGGTATATTTATTATAAAAGAAAGAATATCTAAAAAATAATAATTTAAAAACCTCTAACAAAGTAAATGTGTATCACTTTTTATTAAGAATTACCCAATTTGAAAAAGCATACTTAACCTTTATCCTACAAAACGCAAACATAGAAAAAACTCCGGCACATATAAATTCGCAGCTTTCAGATTTTTTCATATTAAAGGGAGTAAGCGAGCTTTTGCTTCAATAGAGTAACATAAAAAGCTGCACGCAATACGAATGTAAATATTAATATTGAGACGGTGACTTTTGCTTAAGCCTCATTTACAGTGAATATCATAATTTCGTAAACTTTTAGTAATATTTCTATTGTTTTCTGTAAAACAGGGCCGGTCGATACTAAACGGTCAAACTCCATTTGGTCCTAAAAACATCTTTTGTAGTTTATTGCCCTTTAATTCCCAAACCTTTGCCAAAGTTTATGATACTTTGGGGGCAAGTTTCATAATATTAAGGTCACTAATCACTCATTCAAGATGTTTTATTCAATATCGGGTTAATTTTTTTGTAGTTTTCTTCGATTCATGCAAAACATATTTAGTTTTTGTCCTTCCATTAAAAAAGACAGGCAGGTAGTTCATTTCCTGCGAATTTCACACTGATTCCCTCTTTTTACTAGTTTCGACCACCTAATGGTCTCCTCAGTGAAGCTATAGCGGAGCAAAAGCAAAAATCACACAAAACAACTGCATATTTCAAATCACCGTTCCGAGGTATGTCGATAGAATGTTGTACTTGCCAACATCTAATGTCAGACTGTAAAATATTAACGGTCAAATGACAACTAAACATACACCAGAGTAGTGGAAGGTATGAAAAATTAAATTAAAAATAAAGAAATACATTATTTTATTTTTCAAATTTCTTATTATGCCGGTGTATGTATAGATAGTTATCCGTCGTGGCCTCGCCCGCTATTTCGATTTGAATATATATTGTAATCACAAACCCAACATTACCAAGTGTTAAAAAGATTATAAAAAACTTCAAGACCTTTGAATCTATGAGAGCTAAAAGAAATAGAAATAAAGCAGTTGTTAATAAAATAAAGTTAAAAAAATTATTTGAGTAAATGTTCATATTGAAGCCCTTGAACGTCCAAACATTTTTCTCACCTAAGCTGGAACTCATTATGGGTGGCACTTCTTATTGACTGAGGATTAAGTTTTTCAAATGCTATTCTGACGGGCTGCATTCAATCTTCCATAGTGGTTAATACGGTGTTGTGTACTTTATTTTTGATTGTATTCCAAATAAAAAAATTAATTTTGTTTCTATTTGTTGACCGTGTAGTTATTAATTAGTTTTTACTTTTTTGGGTTTCGGTCATATTATTACTTTATAAAAAATTAACACATGTTTTTTTCTGACGTTTCGGTTTATTTTATTGATTAAACCATCTTCAGAGAATTACTGTAAATATGAAAAGGAATATGTAAATTTATGCTATATAAACTGAAAATTTTACTTTCTTACCTAATGTTAACAGGTGGTTCACTTGAAAAACTTACATTTAACTATTTTATTACTTTAATACAATATAATTAATAAAATAAACCGAAACGTTAGAAAAAAACATGTGTTAATTTTTTATAAAGTAATAATATGACCGAAACCCAAAAAAGTAAAAACTAATTAAAAAAATTAAGTACTGTTAGGTCGGGGGAGCGAGGTGGCCAAAGATGTGGCCCATTCTTGGCTACCATCGATCGTAGAACAATTTTTCCAGATGATTGTTAACTAAATTATTATTATGGGGAGGCGCCCCATCATTATGATAATATAGATTTCTATGATCAGGCAGCGGCAAGTTACCTAAATGGTTCACTTTCAGATTTCTCAAGATGTCAAAGTAGCACTCACCTATAAGTTAAAAAAACGTATTTGGTATCTAGAAGTCTTGAAAAATGGCTCACTTACCATTCAGATAATCCTGGTAGAATTCTAGGGAGACGACGGCGTCATTTCTTATAGCACAATACACGTTAAACTGCCAAGACTCTTGAAAATTTAATTCTCTAAATGGATGTACGTTTGTGTTGCTAAAATAGTAGGAATTGCGTCAATTAAATAATCCATTTTTTGTAAATTTGGCTTCGTCCCACCAAATAATATTATCCAAAGAAACAGCATTTTATTGTAACCGAAGTAAAATAAATTGACAGAGCTCTACTCTTCGTGGAAAATCAGTGCTATTTAAATGTTGTGCTATGGAATATATATATATATAGGGGTGAAAATTGTGTTTCCTTAAAATCCTTAAAACTGATGTTTGAGATAATCCAGACTCTAGTGTTACTTTCCTTGTAGATATTGTCGGATATGCGGCGAAATATCCTAAATTTAGTTTCAATATTTTCGTTATTAACAACTGATTTATTTATACTTCTTTTTGCATTTATGGATTCAAAGTTCTTGAAGTTTTCGATAATCCTTTTACCATTTGGTGGTGTTGGTTTCTGTTTTTGCTGATGTCGGATCGCGAATGTATCGCATGTTCTTGAAAGAACTCTATCATATTCTCCATAAAAAATAAATAAGTTTAAATAATCTTCGGGCGAGTAATTTAATCGCACTGGCACGATTATTATTAATAAATGTAAATTGGCAAGAAATAGTGACAATTCTGTGGGATTCGAGTGTTTTATTTTCGCTTAAAGGCCGCACAGAATTTTTACTATAGAAAAATGTTAAATTGCCAATATTTTGAAAACTACAAATTTTTGGTATAGACAACCAACCTTATACAAAGTTACCCTTATTTTTAATGCTTAATATGATAAAATTATAAAAATAGGTGCTTTCTATTTTAAAAAACTGTCTCTTGACGATTTTTTAAATGTAATTTTAATTTTTCTTTTTTGACCACTCTGTACTAATAATTTTCAAAATATCACAAAAATACTACTAAAGTCGATCTTCGTCTACAAGAAAACTAACCAAAATTAAATAATAAAGACTTCCTTATAGGAAAAATTTATAGTTAAGTTTTGGTCTGCAAAAGTCATTTTTGACATAAAAATTTAAATATGTCCAAAACGGCGAGAGAGAAGTATAAAACATTATATATGATATATGTCTATAATTTTACGTCGAAATCAAAAATGCAATAATATATAGAGTGTTCCATTTAAAATAAGCTAGTTGACATCTACTTCCGAGATAACCGGAATCTTGAAAATATTTCAGCCGGCTGTCTCCCTTACACGTCAGTACACTCTCAAATTTTTAGATTCTTCCTAATTATAGTTTTCCCACAATCGATCGACAAAGTTTCCGGGGAATCACCCTATATATTGTAATCGCATATTTCACCAACACGATTTTAATAAAACAAATCTTTAAATAAAAAACATAACATTATGTGGAAAATGTAAAAGAATGGAGCAGATTCCAGACAAATTATACAGTGTGTCCCACCACGACCTGCTGCGATTGATTTTTCGGAAAATAGACTTTGAAAAATGTTTAAGATTTGGCATTTTAGTAAAATCAATTCGGGGCAATTCGAATAAAATATTTTCAAAATGGTGATATTTTCGATTATACAAATTTTACGCAAAATTATAGATATATTTCATATATAGTGTCCTATACCTTCAGACTACCTACCAAATTCCTCTCGGGCGACAATTAGTGAAATACTTCAAATTATTGAGTCATAAAGTCTTGTGAACGTCAGCTACTGCTCCGTGGGTGAGTTCAGTAGCGGCACCTCCCACTCACGTAGAAAAAAAATATTTTAATCATTTCCTCCCGATTGAAAATCTGTCAAATGATAGTTAACACTATTCTTTGAAGAAAAAAAAGCTGGTTAAAAGTTGGTGGATTATACGTCAGTAGGTCACAAAAACATGAAAAAAAATTTGTTCAGTGATTTCCTCTCAGATAAAAATTTTTCAGATGATAGTTTATATGCTACTTTGAATAAATAAATACGTCAGCTGCTTGAATCTCGGTGGAAAGATTGTCAGCTGATGCAGTGAAGGATGAAGCACGGGAGCCAGGCGTGAGTGTCGATCGCCTATTTAAATACGCCATCTGTGTTTTTTCTCGACATACTGCCAGTTATTTTTTTTATTACTTAGAGTATTATGTCAACAATCACACAAATCAATATTCTTAATAAATTTTAATATCTATATATATATATGTATAATATTTCTATATATCCTTTCCTTTTTCTCTTCTTAAAAGGAGAATACATACAGGCAAATATTTAAACAGGGCATATAGATTTATGTGTGGTGATTTTAACGCCAAAATAGGAATGAAATCTAACCCTACAGAAACGCCACTGGGAAACTTTGGCTCGGACGGCAGAAACGAACGAGATGAAATACTGTTAAGATTCCTGCTGAAACATAAACTATACCAAATGAACAGTTTTTTCCAAAAGAAACCACATAGAAGATGGACATGGCAAAGTCCTTATGGAAGAACAAGGAACGAAATAGATTTCATTATCACCGACAAGAACCACATAGTTAAAGACAGTACGGTATTAAACAGGTTTGCTACCAATAGCTATCATAGAATGGTACGAGGCAAAGTCCCTATGGAAGAACAAGGAACGAAATAGATTTCATTATCACCGACAAGAACCACATAGTTAAAGACAGTACGGTATTAAACAGGTTTGCTACCAATAGCTATCATAGAATGGTACGAGGTAAAATAGAAATATTTTTAACAAAGGAGAGGTATAGGATGATCAAGAAGAAGAACAAAGGGATACCATGGATGAAACCATCAGATGTAGATTGTTTTCAGCATTGTATTGCCGACCTAATTAGTAGTCCTGAAGCAGAAACTGGCGCTAACGACCTAAATAATAAATTAATAACTACCTTACTAGAAAGTTTTGTCCTAAAACCCAAAAAGAAGAGAAGCTCAGTCAAAATACCAGACAACTAATGCAGAAAAGAAGAGGAATGAGAAGCTAAAAGGACACTAAAGCTGACGAACTACAAAAAATAAATAAAGAAATATCCAAAGCTGTTAGACAAGACACTCGAAAATACAATCAAAAACAGATTGAACATACCATTGAGAACAATAAAGGTATGAAAGTATTGAGAAGAAAACTAAGAATGGGAACAAGACAAATAATCAAAGTGAAAGATAAGAATGGTCAGTTTTCAACAGACAGAGAGGAAATCCTTAAAGTAGTCGAAGATTTTTACAAATTACTATACAGAAGCCAAAATAAAGAGAATAGCAAAGATCAAGTACCAAAAATATTGACAAGGAAAAAGGGCATTGTCAACCAAGGATCAGAACAAATGCCGGAAATCACAATAGACGAAATAAAACTAGTCCTAAGAAAAAAACTAAGAATATCAAATCTGCAGGCGAAGACGGTGTAGTTACTGATGCAATCTAAATCGGAGGTGTTTGTCTACTTAAAAAAATAAAAGACCTTTTTAATATAGGCCTTTTGGACAGTACAAGCTGATCCCCATGATTTGGAAAACTATAGACCAATAAGCCTTCTTAGTCACCTATATAAACTCCTAACAAGAATAGTGACGAATCGACTTGAGAAAAAACTTGATTTCTACCAACAAATAGAGCAAGCGGGTTTTCGTACTGGGTTTGGAACAAACGATCACCCACAGAGCATCAAAACGGTAATAGAAAAAACTATCGAATACAATCGACCACTCGTTCTGACTTTTGTGGATTTCCATAAGTCCTTTGATACGGTAGAGCTTGACAAAATTATGGAAGCATTACAAGCATGCCGCATTGACTATCGATATACAAAGCTAATTTAAAATATATAGAGGAATGCAACTATGTCGGTGAAACTACACCGAAACACGGATCATATCTCAATTGGCAGAGGAGTTCGACAGGGTGATACCTTATCGCCTAAACTGTTTACTGCAGTACTAGAATACGCCTGTAAAAAAGTTAACTGGGAAAAAAGAGGCCTGAGTGTAGACGTCCAAAGATTATCAAATTTGAGGTTCGCGGACGACATAGTTTTGTTTTCCGATAATCTCAATATGTACAATGTTACATGAACTTCAACAAGTATGCGCCAATGTGGGTCTTAAAATAAACATATCAAAAACAAAATTTATGACCAATCTGGTACCTAGTGGAAATATCAATATTGGAGACAACAAAGTGGAGCTTGTGGAAAAATACATATACTTTGGACACGATCACAAGAGATAATCAAACATGCGAGCTACGGTGAAGAGTAAATCTCGCATGGACAGCCTATGGAAAACTTAGACATCTTTAAAAGCGATATACCAATTTCTTTAAAACGTAAAGCATTTGACTGATGTGTGTTACCGGTTATGACCTACGGTGCCGAAACTTTGACATTGACAACTGCAACTTCTGAAACGCTGCAAATAGCTCAGAGAAAGATGGAAATGTCAATGCTAGGTATATCGCTGCGTGACCGAGTTAGAAATGAAGACCTGAGACGAAAGACAGGAGTTACCGACGTAATTTCCCGAATTGCCACACTCATATGGAAGTGGGCCGGACATGTCGCCCGAATCAGGGATGGAAGGTGGACGAAGAGATTACTCGAATGGCGGTCGAGATTAGACACAAGAAGTAGAGGAAGACCCCTACTCATTGGACTGACAATTTCAAGAAAATTCCAGCAAATTGGATGCAAATCGCTCGAGATAGAGCTCAATGGACCAGAATGAGGGAGGCCTATGTCCAGCAGTGGACGCAAAGGACTTGATAAAGAAGAAGAAGAAGAAGAAGAGATGAGGATTTATATTATTTCTTACTGAATTTTTGTTTATTAAAATTTCTCACTATTCTGGTGAATAACAGGCATCATTTGACTGGCGATATTTTTCAGTCTGACATCGAAATCGGTAGGTTTTTAATATTCTGCCGGCATGCCCCGGAATTTATATTTTATATAGCAGTTGTTTCCTGCGAAGGTTTCACTCGGATCGAAACAGGTTCAATGAAGAAACCATAAGGTGGCCGTTTGGAGAGAACCAGAGTTGTATTTTGATTTTTGAAAATAAATACAAATTTTTAAATATATAATAAGAGTATTATTTCCGAGACAAAACAAAACACCCCTACTACAGTAACACGACGTTCATAAAGAATTGCCTTGTATTGTATTTTCAACTTTTTGTTCTACAGAAATTCTGGTATTCCATATTAGGTATACCATTTCATATTTGGCCACTTTCCTCTACTGACATTCAAAAAAAAATATTCGATAATTTTGTCATTGAGTATATATCAAATCTCCTTTTTGTTGAAGTCATTTAAAAAATGTTTTAAAATAGTGAGAAACTTTTAAATCTGACGCATTAAATGGTTAAAATTGCCTGTGGCACCACCGACCGAATAAATATAATTTAAAACCAACTTTTTAGGTTACAGCTCGAAGTAAGCATCATTCCCTAAGTGCCCATTTGTCTTTCGAGCTTTACATTGTATACCGGCCCTAACCATTACGTCGGGAATTCAGCATTTTGTAATTTCCAACCTGAATTATGTTTGTTGGATCTTTTGAATGACGGGCAAGTTTATTTTTGGGCTTAACAATAAATCTTTGTTGCTAAAAGAGGCAGCTTAAATAGGAACTCATTTGAATATCATTATGTATTCGAACGTATTGGAAAAGTTTTTCAGGTTATATTACGTAAAAATTCCGCATTTTTCCTTTTTTTAGTTGACTTCGTTATTTAGAATAGGTAATGTGTGCCAGAATTTAGTTTCTAACTTTTAGAATAAAATATTTAATTAATTAACAATTAACTAGATTACTATATTTTACCTTGGCTAGTGTGATTTTTCCTTAATCTTAAAAGGGCTTATATTCTACCGGTCTTAAAAAAAATAACTTCATAATATCTCAAATTATAGGGAAATATTCATTTGTAAAGCTTCCAAAAGCCAATGGTTCCAAACCTTTTTTACTCGCGACCCTTTTTCAACTTTTTAAAAATTTTCGCGACGCCCTTACCTAATCCGCCATATTTGATCCATAAAACTTAAAATAACAGGTTTGAAAAAATTTAGGACTTAACAAAAATGATGTAATTTTTATCAACTATTAATGTGACGATTAAGCTTGTATTTGCTTAATCAGGGTTATAAGCCTTGAGCTTATGAGGCTTTGGGCCTGATCTGCAGAAAAGTTGAAAATCTACTTTTGCAGAGTTAAGTAGGAGTAAACGGCATTATTTTTCGTAAAGAAAGCATGCAAACATTAGAATACAAATGACGCATAGTACATCAAAATTGAGCTAATAATTTTTCCTAAATTATATCACGCGCTGAAGCGTCATCTTACAACTCCAAAAATTTATCCTGCACTTCTACAGGAAGGTCGGCAACATCCAAACATACTAATGCAGCTGTTCAGAGATTTCTGGGCAATAATGTAGTCTTTCAGATTTAAGGAGTTGAAGGTTATTATTTCCCCTCATAAAATAAATTCCCGTGTCCGATTTTTCAGTTTTGGTACAAAGATGTTTGAACGTGGCAAAATTTCCTAGAAATAATATACGGCGCCATTTATGAAGCTTTAATACGAATGCCTTGATATTGTCTCTGTGACGAATAAGGTGCGTTTCTTTACCCTGCAGTTTTAAATTTAAATTGTTTACCTGATCTAAGATATTAGATAAATAAACTACTCTTTTAATAAACTATATGCAACTTAACACTAAGTAACAAGTTTGCCGAGCCCGACAATATATCTGCATACTTATATTTATATTCCAAATATTAAACTTGCGGTTGAATATCTGACGACGGAAACTTTTTTCTCTTATACTTTTTGTCGAGAAGCCACGGAATGTCACTACCGAGCTAGCTTGTCCCATAAAGACTGTTGTATCATCCACATCTCAACAGAGTTAAATGACTTTTCATAGTTTATTAGGGCTATGTACAGTGATAAATGACATTGGTTTACTTTTTCTACGAGTCTTCATTGTTATTAGATAGTCCAGTCATTTGATATATTTTTTTTCTATTTTGTTGTTAATTCTTTTGACTATTTTTCTAGATAGTAACTTATATACTTGAGAGAGAAGTGTAATAGATCACCTCTTTTGTAAAATAGGATTGTGATCGCTTCTTCGCTTCTTTCCATTCTTCTACTATTGTTTTCCTGTTTATTAGCTTTGGTTAAATAAAGTCTTCAAACTTCTGATTTATTTTCCTCCCTCTTGTAATTGTTCTTTCGTAATATTGTACTTCTCAATTGCTTTTAGGTTATTAGCTTCCTTTATTACATTTTTTAATTTCGGCCTGGTCTTTTTCCGACATGTCCTCTGGATTTATATTTAGGATTTTGTGTTTCAATTTTTTTTTTGCTGGTTTCGGAGGTTCTAGTCTAGACACGTTCAGCAATAGGAACAATTATAATAATATTAATAAGAGTAATGAAGTACTGTATGCTACACCAGGCAATATACGAAGTAGACGACTCGACACTGCTGGGGTTTAGGAACCATAAACTAACCTGAACTGACTTCTCATCACCAACCAAACTAAGAGAAGTTTTTAGTTTGGTTACGCAAGTTTCTTCATGGACGATACCCAAATAAGGTCAACAAGGAATATATTGATAAATTAGTGTCTACTACTAGTAGACCATGGAGCAAAAGTTTTCTGAATTCTGATTCCTACTAGCTATTCTAGACCAGGGCATCCCAAGGAGAAACTGGCTGAAATACTTAATCCGAGCCATTTCAAGCCAGGATGATCAATGTCGATATGGATGTCGAACATCAGAAACAATCCAGCATTTGCTATATCGAAATATAAGGGGAGACACGATTCAGCCACGAAGATGATCCATCAAGAGTGGCCAGAGGAACTCAGACTGTTGCAGGTAGAGAAAGTCCCATACTATGAATACAGCCGGGAATCAATGCTGTAAAACAATTTCAAGTTATATTGGTATCGAATCGTGCATATAGATCACACAGTTGCACATAATAGACCAGATTTCATTTGGCACATCCAAGCGAGCAATATTAATAGAAGTCGTTATTCTTAACAACGAAAATCTACGGGACAAACATAATGGGAAGATCGCTCAATACAGAGACCTGGAGGAACAAATACGTAGGAAGTGGAGAATAAATGTCCGGACGACCCCCATAATTTTATCAAAAACCAGTTTTCTACTTAGCATCACTGATTTGAGCCTGAACGAACACCTGTACAAATGCCGAGGACCGTACCATCACCTAGTGCTCGACGGCACAGAGCTCCATCTTTATGATTATCTGAGCATATCTGAGATGCTTAAATGTTCCGTGAGGGGAGTGTGCAAGCCATTTGGCTTATGGATAATAAAAATAGTTCGTTTCTTCGGTCAGTTTTGGAAACAAAAATCCTATCTTAAATCAGAATTGGTTAACTTATACTGATAACCTTACCTGGTAATTACAAATAAAAAAACCTTAATTCTTATGTTTGGGACTATTTACATGCGACTATAAAAGTACCAGCCAACACTTCGTTGACATTGGTTTACTTGGTGTATACGTATATACTTCCCTTCTATGTTTACTTAATATATAATTAACCATTATAAAGCCAGGAAAAAAATTTACCTACAAAATAGCCAAATCCTTGAAGATTCAATATATAATCAGCATAATTTGTGAACAAGCCAATTTATAGATAATCTCACCTAACCTGAATATATTTGCATAAAATCGTCCTTATTAACAATGAGATTCTCATTTTAAATGATAATTATATCCCCGAGGGTTTATTAGATTGGGCGAGTTATTTATTTACTTATTGAACCATTTTAATGCTCAACCACTCTTGGCCTGTTTGGTTAATATCCTGCACTATTTGGTGAGCACACATTATTCTGTTATTCATAGTTGAAGGTTTTCATGTAAATCGGCAAGAATCCTTATATGTAGACAAGACAATCAGTATTAGCCGATGCTAGTTTATTATGCCTGTTGATTACAAATTAACCTTATTTATTATGTGAAGGTTTCAATGGCTAGTAGTGTGGAAAACTATTGCTCTCTTTGATCATTTGGCTCCAGAGCACTTAGCCTCTATATCCAAGGGCTAATTTTAATTCGCGATGTCGCGCATAAATTATTAATATTATAACTTTTTAACAGTTGCAATTGAAAATGTAAAACTTTCTAGAAAACTTCTTCAAGTATTGAAATATAATGCTGCTTTGAAATTTTGGAACACAGCTTTTTAATTTGAAAAAAAAATCACAATTTCGAAAATAAATATTAAAAAATTCACCATTTTGTTTGTAACTGATATTAAGAGATCTAGTTACACAAATTTTTTTTAGAAATTATTAATAGTTTCCTGTGTAATAATTTCAAATCGATCGCTACGTAATTGTTGGAGATATTACGAGTTAAAGAAAAAATTATATTAAAAACATTCGTGACGAAAAAATTGATTATTGCACATTTTTAATATGTTTCAATGTGTAAAGCTTCAATAAAAATTATTTGTACGTGTATTTTGGCATATCAGTTAATTTTAACAAGTTACCTAACCTTTGTCGCTTTTTTATTTCTAAAGGATTTTTTCGGAGTGCGTTGCAGACCTAGTATCTTTTAATCAAAACACGATGTTTCTATATGATAAATTTTTTTGCTTTACTTTCTTTAGCGCATTTTTGGATAAAAATGCTTAACGCTAAAATAAATGTTATAGTAACTAATGGAAAAGTTACAAAAACATTTTTTCTAAATGATATACATAATAAAACCATAAATATATTTGTTGTTCCAAATAATATATCATAAAAAGAGTAAAACACAAGGTAAATATTACAAAAAAGTTAATAAATGTTCCTATACCGTGCATGGAAGAAAAGATAAAAGATATATAAATAATTTGCTTTAAAGTTATGATATTTCTCGTGAAGTTTCGTAATGACATTTTTGATTATTTAGATGTGAGCGACGCTTTTGTAACAACACTTTTGAAAGTATTTCATTGTGTTTCATGTAATGGTGTCATTTCGGTCCACGTGAAAATAAATCCTGGTGTTCTGCCGATAAACCATTCTTGTTCCACGATTTTCTTTTTTTACGCATTTTATTCAAATATTGTTTGTATATTGACTTCAAAATTACAATAAGTTTATTATATACTTTTCGCAGCTCGATCAATTTTAAACTTTGCTGACATTTTGGTGACAATATAAAAATATACTACATTTCCTTCATCAAAATTATCGAATATTTTTGTTAACTTATATACGAGGTGTGACTTTAAAATATCGATAATATTGCTGCAAAACATTTTATTTTCAATTTATACATATTTATTTATTACCATCTTTATTATACACCCCTTCTCTAGCCCTACAATACTCCATGTGAATTTTCCATTGTTTGAAACAGTGCTGGAAGTCTTCTGGTGTGAGCTCCTTCATGACTCGTACCGCTTTTTTTTCACAGCTTTAATGGATTGAAATCTTATTCTTTTTAATACAAATTTAACCTTGGGGAACAGATAAAAGTCATAAGGTACAAAATCAGGCAAATAAGGCGAACGATCTAACACTGGGATATTGTTCTTGTGAAGAAACGTCTTGACAGACAATGCAGAATGATCTGGCGCGTTGTCTTGATCGAAAACACTTCTTCCACAATTTGAGTCATTTTTTCTTATCTTTTTCACGGAATTGATGAAAAACCTTAAGATAGTAATGTTGATTAATTATTTGACCTTTGGGAATCCAGTGATGCTTCAGACTCCCATGAATATCCAAAAAAAAATCATTGATTTGAATTTTATTTTGCCCATTTGAGCTCTTTTAACTCTCGATAAAGTTAGGCCTACAATTATTTTCTCGAACTTGTTTTGCTCCATTGTGATGATTTTCGCCACACTTTTTGCATGTTAAAATTATTACGTAAAATTTGCCTTACGCATTCTTTGTCAATTCTCTTATTTTCAACAATCGTGCGAATGCCTAATGAAGGTCAGATCGAATCAGAATACCGACTTTTTCAATATTTTCATCTGTTTTTGACCTGTAAGGGCGACCTGGGCGTAAATCATCTTCAACGTCTTCTCGGCCATCTTGAAAATTCTTAAATCACTCAAAAACTCGCACACTTATCATTCATTGACATAACTTCTTTCAATAAAAGATAAGTTTCAGAGGCGATTCTTGACGACAATTCGTTGCTTCAGAAAAAAGATAAATTAAGAATTAGAAGCAAAAAAAACTGGAATAATTGAAGTGAAAAGAGAGTTTATCAAACTTAGAGCAAAATTAAAACGCGATATTAAAATATCTTACATTTTGTACCTTAGAAAAGTTCAACAAGATATTAGAAGGGACTGAAAAGCATTCTGGCAGTACATGAAAAACAAAAAAGGTAATGTTGCCATACCAAATAAAATGTATTTAGATCAAGTAGAATATACCAGTGGCCAGTCTATATCGAATGCATTTGCAAAATATTTTAGTTCTGTATATGATATTGTAAATATATTAAGTACTTGTTTTTCTGAAAATCATCGTATGTCCGAGGTAATATCCCTTACTTCTGTAGGTAGTAGTGATGTGTATGAGGCTGTCAGGAGCCTTAAAATTAACAGGTATGTAGGGCGAGATAATATTCCTTCATACATTGTAAAAGGTATGATTGATTTTTTAGTATATCCTCTCACACTGTTATATAATCTTTCATTACGTACAAGTTCGTTTCCACGAATATGGAATGAAGTTAAAATATGTCCCATTTTTAAAAAAGATGACAAAACAGACATACAAAATTACAGACCTATATTATCGACTTTTGCAAAAATTTTCGAATCAATCATTTATAAATACCTTTATAATTCTGTTTCACAAAAGATTTCAGTATTTCAGCATGGTTTTATGAAAAATAGGTCAACTGTCAGTAATTTATGTAACATAACTCAATATATAGCAGAACATTTGGAAAATAAAGCACAAGTCGATGTAATATATACAGATTTTGCAAAGGCTTTTGATAAGGTCTCGCACGCATTACTGTTGGAAAAATTATATAATGAATTTGGTCTTCACCTTGAATTAATTAAATTCTTTCAATCATACTTGCATTGTAGAAAGCAGACAGTAGTAATAAGAGGTTATACTTCAAAATCCTTTATGGCTACCTCTGGGATACCGCAGGGCTCCAACCTCGGTCCACTCTTATTTATTATTTTTATTGATAGTTTATCAAAAATAATTAATAACAATAATGTTCTTCTCGTTGCTGATGACCTAAAACTATATTCCGTGGTAAGGAACTTAAAAGATTGTATACAACTTCAGGAAGATTTAAAGAGAATTGTTGAATGGTCTTATATAAACAAACTCACATTTAATGTTTTTTAATGTTTTGTACTTAGCTTTAGTAGAAAAAAGAATATCTTACACTTTAATTATGTAATGGATCTTGGAGTCATATTTGATTCTCAACTTTCTTTTAAGTCACATTTTTGTAATATAACAAAAAAAGCATCTAGTATGTATGGATTTATAGTCAGAAACTGTAGAGATTTCAGTGATGTAAACTGTATAAGACAACTGTATATATCTTATGTTAGGAGCATTTTAGAGTGTGCTAATTTAATATGGAGTCCGTACTATAATACTCATAAATACGCCATTGAAAGGATCCAAAATAAATGTTTAAGGTATCTTTATTACAGGGATACAGGTGTATATGACTTAACTGTAAACAAAGATGAACTTAGATGTAAATATAATTTGTTAAGTTTGGAAAAGCGTAGGAATATAGCCTCTGTTATTTTTTTGTATAAAATAATTCACAATAGAATTGACTATATGAATCTTCTCGCTCAGGTGAATTTTAATATCCCTACATATAGGACAAGAAATACATTGACTTTTTATTTAAAAAACCATCGTACCAACTATTGTACTAACGCTTCAGTCAATATGATTTGTAAATTAGCTAACGATGTTCAAAGTGAAGTAGATATCTTTAGAATAAGTTATAAACAATTAAAACGTAAGCTAATGGAAATAATGTAATTCATTTTTCTTTATTATACTATCTTTTGTGCGTATGTGTGTGTATGTGTCTGTTTGTGTGAACGTGTAACTCTATAATTAGGTATCTAATGTACCTGTAGAGTTTGTGTTGAATAAATAAATAAATAAATAAATTATTATTACACTTTCCATTTTTTTGGTAAAATAAAAAACAACAGCTCTTATACAATCAGAGGGCGTGGTCAGACTTTGTCAACAGAAAAAGGAGGCGACGCATTCGAAAGAGAAGGTAAAACCACTCACTAGATCCGCATAATAAAAACACAACACTTTTCGTTAATAAATAACCACTCTTTAATTACTACTTCGATGCTTGAAAAAAGTAAGATTATATTTATCTTTTTTATTTTATTTCTAAAATGGCCAATATTTTTTTATCATAATTCGGCCTTTTGCGAAGATTTACAAGCAATTGTAAAAACAATTTTATTTTTGTTAGCGAGTATACTTCACGGGCAAAAATCTGATTCTGTAACAAGCAATATCCAACTGGACAATAAACTTAAAGACTTATGGTATTTTTCTTGATATCCTGAAAGTAATGCTTCTTTTTATTACACTTGACCTGATTTAAGAGGTTTCAGAATAGAGGGACAAAACATAAACCGGAGAAGTTTCGAAAAATACATTTTCTCCGTACAAGAAATCCATATAAAAAAGGTAAAAAATTTACAATAAAACATATTTTACAATAGTCCCTAAAATGTTTAATACTTTTTTTCCTAATTTGAGTTGTCAATAATGAAAACCCCTAATTGGAGCCGATAAATCTGCGCAGAAATATAAAAAAATAATTTAAATATCAAAATATATTTAAATATTTTTAACAAATTAAAAAAAAAAAATATGTTCTTCATATAGTCCAGTAGCCGAGTGGATTTTAGTGGCCGATACAGAGACAAGTTTTTGAATTAAAAATCGTTATGCATTTAACAAATGACATTTTTTGCAACTTTTTAACATAAATAACTTTTAATTCAATAAATATTTCCAAATTCTGTGCCCAACAATTATTGTTAATGTATTTTTTATCGTCTTTTAACGCTATAAAGAAATAGTGTTTTATTAGTTATAACATACCTGCCGACGTGTATGAAGGGAAGTGGAAATCTATAGCTTTGACTGTTACATTATTACTTTAAACACATTTTAATATATATATATATATATATATATATATATATATATATATATATATATATATGTGATGTGTAATCGAAGGTTTTCGGGCATCCCGTGTATGTGCTGAGTCCCTCTCAGGACTGTAAGGCAGCTGACGTTTCGATGAAATCTCATTCACCATTTTCAAAGCTCACTGTTCGCTCGTAGACGCTATACAGTGAGCTTTGAAAATGGTGAATGAGATTTCACCGAAACGTCAGCTGCCTTACAGTCCTGAGGGGGACTCAGCACATACACGGGATGCCCGAAAACCTTCGATTACATATATATATATATATATATATATATATATATATATATATATATATATATATATATATATATATATACAGCCCTTCCTAACTGAAGATACGGGCCTTTTTGGAGGCAGAAGTGTCTAATTTTGTTTCTAAATCTCAGGGATATATTTAAATGTGCATATAGGGCTCCTATAGCTCCTGGCGTTTGTATAAAATAAGTTTAAGGGGTCAATCTTCGCCCCATGATATAACACGCATGTTCGATGGGTGGAAGATCTGGAGATTTAGGTAGCCAAAGAAGAAGGTTCACTTGAGCTATTAAAAATTAGTCCAGAGTTACTTTAGCAACATGGAAATGAGTATTATTTTGTCGAAAAATTGAGTTTTCAAACTTCTGGTGATGGTATTTCCCGAATATACCAATCCAGGCACTATAGTGTTTGTCTTTAAGAGGTAACGCTAAATTAGAAAACAAAAGATCTTATCCATCGATAAACTGTTGACATAATAAGAAAGGTCATGTTCTTTAAATCCCTGATTTTCAGTGGTTAGAATTAACTGTCTGAGATGTCAATCGACACATTCAATGGCGGATTTTACAAGGTAACTGTCTCTAGCTCAAACAATTAAAGTTCAAATTCTTCTACTCAACCTTTGTTCAAAATCCCAAAAGTATAATCCTATTTCTAGGAATCTACAAATACGACCTTTATCAAATTCACTAAGTTGTTTAAAATTTGCTCACCTCTATCCTCTCGGCATTACAAAAACATTAAATAAACACCTTAAACCAAACTATAGTGCAATAAATAACTCTCCGTAAATTTATCAGACTTACATCATACCAGCAGGAATTTAGGAGAAAAAGGTGATAGAGAAGAAGCAATGGATCCATAGCATTTATTAATGTTACAATAACTGACAAATATACAAATTAATATTGAATTTAATGAATTTTTATTGGATAATCTATTTTCTTTGTCACTGAGTATATAATATTGATCAAACTTTTCTCACTAGTTATTTAAAATCGAAACTTTATTACATTTATAAATTTTCAAAATTCTGATTTATAAAATGTAGAGAATTGAGATTTTTCATGAAAAGCCAAGTAAACTAGGGTACCGTACTCTTATCTCATCAAAAAAATAATGGTAATTAATTTAGTAACAACACAAAAGAATTAATAAGAAGAAAAGGAGAAACAGATGCAGATACTGAAGACTACAAAGAACATAAAAAACAAATAAGCCAGAAGATAAGAAAATATTTATGATTCCACAGTACAAACCTTGTTAAGAAAACTATTGAGAATAACAAAAATATGGGGATTCTAAGGATAAAACAATCAAGGGAAAGGACTGAAAATTAATCAGTAATAAAAATGAGATCGTTACCATTGTGCAAGGGTTCTATGAACAATTATCTAGCTCAAGACTTGAAGATAATCATCACAGCAGATCTAAAATACAAAATGTAGGTTCAGCGGAAATAAAAGCCTACGGTAGCCCTGATGAGAATAGCTTTACTATAGAGCAGTAAACTAGGGTACCGTACTCTTATCTCATCAAAAAAAACTGAGCCAGTTAAATTACATTAAATAACATTAAGTGGCACAAACAGGAAAAAGGTGGTAATTAATTTAGTAACAACACAAAAGAATTAATAAGAAGAAAAGGAGAAACAGATGCAGATACTGAAGACTACAAAGAACTTAAAACCGAAATAAGCCAGAAGATAGGAAAATATTTATGATTCTACAATACAAACCTTGTTAAGGAAACTATTGAGAACAACAAAAATATGGGGATTCTAAGGATAAAACAATCAAGGGAAAGGCCTGAAAATTAATCACTAATAAAAATAAGATCGTTACCATTGTGCAAGGGTTCTATGGACATTTATCTAGCTCAAGACTTCAAGATAGTCATTACAGCTGATCTAAAATACAAAATGTAGGTTCAGCGGATATAAAAGCCAACGGTAGCCCTGGTGAGAATAGCTTCCCATAGAGATGTTAGAAACAGGATGCGAAAATTTGAGAGACTATGTAAGAATATTACCGTTACTATTGTTGGGATTTGGAAGAATGCTGAGGTTGTAATTATATGGAAGAAAACATCAAGATAATATTGGAAACTAGCGTCTAATTAGTTAAACTCTCATAAAGATTCACCCACAAAATTGACTTATATCAACTTTCAGAATAGACTGTTTACGTTGGTACTAGAGGATGTTCTTAAGAGAACTACCAAAATAAGACGATTAACATAGACGGAACATCCAAAAAACAAATGCAGGGGAAAATTGAAGCAAAACAGTTTTGGACAAAGAAAATTAGAAATGGATGAAAAAAGGCTGAAAAGAAGAAAAAGTGATTTTGTAGTTACACACGACAAGAATGTGACAGCTCTTAGTTGTATTAGAAGACAATAGCACTGGTATATTGAACTTAGTCTATATTTTTTTTTATCTCCAGTACTGTTTTCCCCTGATTTGACTCGCAATAATAAATAATGGCCAGTATTCATCAGAATGTACCGTCTAATATACGTATATGAGAAAGAACAACGAATGTTATTTTAAATATCAACTTCGCTTTAAACTATCACTGCCTTAAAACCTATTTCCTGTGAAAACAAACCCAATCAAACAACAAAGCCGCGATTTCAACCAATAATTATGATCCTAAAGGTCTGTTAGATTTTACGTGTTATTTATTTACTTTACGTACCATTTTAATGCTTGTCCGTCGATTTTGTTAATGTCCTATTTCTGTTCTAGTGAACACACATTACTCTGAAATAGTATTGGAATGTTTTGGAATATACCGAGAAAAACCTTAGATTAAAGTAATATACGTTGGCCTGTTATAGGTTATTAACCCATTTGATTGTAAATTACAGTAATTATCTTAAATATAATTAAATGTGGTTGGTAATGTAACACAAAACTGTGGTTTTACCAGTGATTAAAAGTCAGCCGTGACTTTATCAACATGAAATAGATCTTTTTGAAAATTTAGAACCAACAACTGAGGTCTTGTTTTCGTTTTATTTTCTGCAATACTACCAACTACTTAATTTTATATTCTATATTCATATCTAGTTCAATTTGTTTATATTTAATGTGACCGTGATTCGGTTATGAATGAACGATAAATGAATTATAATAAAAATGAAATACATATCTTTTATCAAATCTCGGATAATTTTATAAGAACAATTATTGCTCTTCTTTTAAAGACAGGAAATCTGTGATTATTATTCTTTTATGCAGCTTCACCAAAATCTCATTTAACATCATCGGTGTTTGCTAGTTGAAGATCAACTGAGAGAATTTTACATGTAATGAGGTCGTAATGCATATTTATTGGTTGGCGTTTGTGATGGCTCCGCTCTTTTTTCAAAAATCGCTGCAAATCTATAGAGACTGAAAATAACGGCACTCTGAATAAGAGAGACGATGCGCTTTACCTTCTTAAAACTCTGCTTTGTCCAAACGTACAAACACAGTACCTCAGCCCAAACTGATCACTCCAGCGATCAATAATGCCATTTAAAGAAGGGCAGACAAGTAACAAAATTACAAGTAAACACGCTTGTTACTTTTTAAAACAAAAATATTTTATTAATCTTCTTTTAAAAATAACAACTTAACGTCCGTTTTATCTCTTTCTTAAAATTCTCAACCCTTTTCCTGCTTAAATAAGAGAATTCATACGAAAATCTTAAAGTTTCCTCTCATAATTTCCCATTGGTAGTATTTCGTTAAATTTTAAAATGCCAGAGCGTATCCGGAAAAATTTTTCGGGAAGCAATGTATGGGAATAATATCATTTCTAACGTGGGAATTATAAATATTTTAAGTCATACCTAAATTGGAAGTATTAAGATATTGTTTGTATTCAGTCCCAATTAGGAATATAACTTTTTTTTTTTAATTTTTATTCTCTTATGAGTTTTAAATAATTAGTGACTAACATGCTTAGTTTCTAACTAGAAAAAAATACTACTGTCATACCTGTCAATACGGTATGCCAATATTTAGACAAACACACTAAAGAATGAATGCAATAAATTTTTATATACAATGGAGACTTCAATTCCGGAATAAATTTATTATTTAAAAAACGCTTAGCTTTTTGAAAACCCGTTTTGACTCGTAAACCTAGTTTTTTTGGTACGATTTTTTTTTCAACATATTAAATCATAAAGTAACTCCAAGGAAGCTGCGCTAGAATCCCGGACAAGACCTTTTCTGCTATAATAAATATAGCAAACGCCGTTATGCAATCAGGACATTTTTCTTCAGATTGGAAAGTAGCTAAGTTAAGTCTTATTAGAAAGAGAAGCGAAAGGGCCAGAAACATTAACAGCTACAGATCTATTAGCCTGCTTTCCAATCTAGGGAAAATAATAGAACGCATTATCCCGAACAAAATAACTGATTTCATAACTGAGAGGAATATCTTGCCTCCAGAACAGTTCCTCTTCAGGAGCGGCCATAGCAGCGTACAGCAGATCACCAAGCTGGCCTTTATGATTATCCAGGGATTTGGCAAAAGATTCCATACGGGCGCAGTATTCTTTGATATAAGCAAGGCCTTTGAGAAAGTGTGGCATAACGGTCTTGTAAGGCTAGGAATTCCAAGCTCATTTGACTAGTCTTAAGTTTCCTAGAAGGCAGGTCATTTGTGGTGTCAACGCACGGTGCAATGTCCGATTTGAAATAAATAAGGACTGAGCAGAAGCAAACTTTACCTATTCGATGATGATACTGCATTTGCTACTTCTTCAAATTCTTTTCGTCTTTTTATACTGAGAGTACAAAGATACAATAATAAATTAGAAAGATGGATGGCTGATTTGGAAATCAAGTTAAACCCTGACTAAACTTACGCTGTTATGTTCCCGAAATCAAGGTTTCCAGCGCCGGATGATTACCTATCCATCTCTAATACTCGTATTCCCTGGATTACCAGGGGCAGAAATAGATTTAAACGCCTAGAGAGGTTCCAAAATAAGGTGCTTCGCATGATTTGTGGGGCCCCGTACTTTGTTAGAAATACTATAATACACAGGGACCTAAACTGTGACACCTTTGATACTTTCATTAGAAACTCAATAGAAAACTACTTGGAAAGAGCATTACATTCCACAAATGCCCTCATCCAAGCATCGTACAGTCGTACATGCGCACCACGGCAACATTACCACTTCGTCCGAGATTGGATACTTGACCAGTATCCTGGGTCACTTTCTTCTACTCCACGTAAACTGTCTTCGATTTATCGTCAGTTAAAACTCGAAATGAAATAGTAACAACAATGAATATAGCATTTTACTAAATGTTAAAAATGTCTCCCATTGATTAACTGACAGTGTCCTAAGTGATTTACATGTTCATTTGGAATATTTATGACTCCTTCTGTAGTAATTAACTGTATTTCTTGAATAATCCGATCCTTTAAAACTTCTATGTGAATTGGCTTAGTTTGGAAAACTTTACCCCTAAGGTAAACCTACAAAAGAAGTCAAGAGGGTCTGGAGAGCTCGGCGGCTACTAAGTAAGTCTCCTTACTGTCGATTGTGAAAGTTGAGGAAAATTAGGATATTTTTCTTGAAATAAGTGACCCACTTCTTCTTGCGTTCTTATCGTATTGCCATATTTTATCATCAATACTCATATACTCTGTGCTTGGAATCGATCAGTTCCAAACGAGTAACGAGAGATATTAAAAAAACTTCGTGAAATCCATTTTTTTTAACGAACCATCCGTGAAAACTTACGATATCGCATCAAAGTTGTCACAATTTAAATGAAATGTTCTGTATAAAGCACGGAACCTCTCGCGGCTTTGGTCAAGTTGACAAATCATTGTTTTTGGGTTTAGATGGTTTAGATCGTGTCAAATTGCAATTATTATCCGACATTTCGTCTACGATTGCACTAGGTATCTTCAACGATCATTTCTCCATGAGATTAGAACACTGAATCAGTGTTCTAATTTAAACTCTTGTCGGGATGACATCTATTTGGATATTTCTGAGCATAACAACAACAACAACAACAAGTGTCATTAAATTATTTAAGTTATTAACAGGTTGTACACCGAAGAAATCAAGAAATGGAGAGATTGTGTATTTGAGTGGTTTTTTTTATATTATTATCGGCCAAGCGCTTTCGGTCTTACTTAGACTATCCTCAGGGCTGAGACCTCGTCAAAGGGCACACCTGAACCCTGCCATTTGGAGAACAATCTCCAACGCCAGCGTAGCCTCCACACCGAACAAGTCACATATACAATTAAAAAGTTTGTCCCAAATTAAAATTAAAACATTCAAAATAATGTATACATTAATACTATTAAAACAACAGACTCTCCATCCTCTCCATTTCTTGATTAAATTATTTGTTAAATATTTTTTGAAAATGATGAATTACGACGATTGCTGAAAATTTTTGTCTGAAAGGATAGGTAAATGAAACCCTGATACAATTTTAAAAACCGTTAATATTAGTATTTAAATTTGATATTAAACAGTGTGTGTTCCATTTAAAATAAAAAATCATTTGGCTTTAATGATAAAAAAGTTTTATCAACCCTGTATAATTTTGAAATCATTTTTATTTCACAATAAATTGTAATGATTTTACTAAGAAACCAATACAGTTTAAAACATCAAGTTTGAATACGTAAGGCAGCTCTTTTATTTTAGTCTATAAGTTCCAGAATAGTTAAATATCTCAAGAATGGTTTGTCTTACGTATATGAAACATAGCAGTAACTTACCCTTATTCTCAAAATATGTAATAATATATAGGGCATTCTCTTTAAATTTTGACAACTTTAGTGTAAAACTTTTTTTTGAGCATTCTGTGTGTTTCAAAATAATTTTAAAATATAGTCTCAATGAACCTACAGATCCGTTCTCAAGAATATTTTTAAAATAGTTTATCCTTCTCCATACATAAACCGACGGAAATGGGGTGCACCACCCTTTATATATAGATGCTGTGTTTTTTTAATAACCTGTATATTTTTCCCTGTAAAAAATAATTTTAATCCTATTTTATAGTATTTTTTGGAATTAAAGTTTTAATTGTAATAACTGTGTTGCAATTGTACGAAAAGAGCAAGTATTTGAAAAACACATAATAAAGCATGGAAAAATCACAGATAGTTTCAATTGAAATTTTAAAATATATTAATTTTATATTATTCGTTGTTTGTGAACAGTTTTTCAATAAAATATATTCATATTAATATTGAAGATATACAAAGGTTCTCAATGCAATACCAAAAATGAAAATATCTAGGAAGATTAAATTTTTTTCTACTAAAAATTATGAAAAATTTTAAGATAAAATATGATTTCTAGTTATTAGGGTTAATAAATGATTATTAGTTTTCACGTCAAAAAAGCTCAATGAACAATCTCTTTGTAGATTTTGTTTTTTTCTTTTAATAATCTTTGGCTAGGACTCCTCAAATACGATAAAATAAAATTCACACCCGGCTGGTGGAAACCGCAATATTGAAGCTTTAAGTACAGTAAATCCCGGTTTATAATATCAAAAGCCTTCGAGAAGTCCAACAGTGCTAGTGCAGACACTTTATCATGATCCAAGTCTCTTTTAATCATGTCCAAAGCTTCCCGAAAGAGCAGCAGCGGCACTGTAACGAAGCGATCTTCGTTATGTGTTCACCTTCTCAGCTGTTTTAAATATTTTAGTTTAAACAGGAATGTTCACTACTTTTGGGAAAGTCTTTAAAACCATGCATAAGTACTTAATATAGCATAAAATATTTATTTTTTTAGCACAATTAATACTAAAAAACTCATATATTTTAAATTCCGTTTTAAATTTCGCCTCAAAAAGTCAATACTTGTCATTTGACCGTTGTGACGCCATATGTTGTCAAAGACTTGTAAACTGACCAGCAGATATAAAGTTTTTTCGTAATTTTTGTAATAAAAAATGAGTTTTAAGTTTTTTAAATCTTGTGCAGTGCCTCAGTGTATTAGTACTACAATTAAAATACCTGAAAAGTTATTTATTCACGTTCAACGTTCGGAAAATAATAGAAAAATGTCGCTTCAGCTAACCCGCACGGATCCGGCATTTGTGTCTACATAATCTGAAATTTATTTTTGTAAAGATCATTTTAAAATATTTGTTCATTTTTCTTATATTAAAAGTTATCATTTTCCAAGTTTTCAAAGATGAATATTGGAATTTTGAGGTTAGAAATAAAGTAATCAAAGTTGGGTAACAGTGTCTTGTAACTGATTAATTTTAGTTTTAAGCTTATAATTATCTACGATTACTATTATGTTTTTATTGTCTGTTGCAAAAATAACAATTCTTGGTATATTATTGTTTGTTACGAAGGAATTGGCCACCATAAAACAATCAAATCTCGATAAATTTGAAATATTTGCCTTAATACTTTCCCTGATAGGAAAACTTCTTAGAATCGTTTCCAAAGGGAGTAGTAAGCAAATTTCGAAGAAATTGCGTGGAAATCACTATAAAATAATGGTAACCAAACAACTTTTCCTTTGACAGCGATGATGTTTGCCAGCAAGTGACGTCATGCATTTTGATTAATGTTCGTTGTCACGTGATTTAAGAGCAATTTAAAAATATCTTTTAAAATAAAGAAAATATTGTGTTTTTTAGGATTTCTGTTATGGAAACTAAAACGCGACAAAAGTATATTTTAATTTAAATACAGTCTACGTCCCTATTAAAGAATCATGAGTTGTGCAATTTTTTTTTTAAAAAGATGTAGTAAAATTTTAAAAATGTATCTGCTTGAACTAGAATGTTTATAACATATATTTATGCAGGGTCTCCGGTAAATTTTAAATAATTTGTTGAAACACGTACTTCTTGATAGTAGAATGCAAATGTGGTATATGCATGATGGTGCTCCACCTAATTTTAACCGTAGGTAGCCTATAAATACATCCAAAAAAATCCACCCTGTACATTATTGGATATAAAATGTAAAAAGCAAATCTAAGTGGCAATTTATTCAAAATTATAAAGCTCGCATCCAAACTGTTCCCACAACTAATTAAGGTCCCATTCAGCGTCAAGTCCCGGGACTTTCGGGACACTGAAATTATCATCCTAGAAATTACTGCAACGCCGGCCCGAAACTGACCACGACACGTGCAGGGCATCCCGATTTCCGGATTATAACAGCCGACACATGCAGGAGTGACGTTAAGGCGCCATTTATTTAGGACTTAAAACTAATTTCGTTTTTAATAATTGATTTGAAATAAGCAAGAATTAAAAGTTTTAAAATCTTCAACGAACTGTTATTATACAAAATTAATTATTATAAATCGGTGTAACTTGTGTAAAAGAAGAAGAAGAAAGACAAACATTCATTTGTTATGGTACACATAGCATTTATTGTACGTGCGAAGACCATTTCAATATTGCAAAGGGCATCACCAGCAGCATTGCCTCGGTGTATTAAATTTTTAATTAAAAATATTCTTATTCCTTGACATATTTATCTGAAATAATCGAATTTTATTATCGTAGCCCGCTTCACACTGTATCCAGGCTCAAGATTGGGCTAAGAAATTTGGAAGATGTTTAAGGGCCAATAGCTCAACAAAAATATAAATTTAAGTGTCATCATTAGTTACAAACGATTAACCGCAAACAATTTTGCAGGATGAACTTATATGGTGATTTACTATTAAGTACAATTAAAGAAAATAAACATAGTAAGGTAAAGAGGTTATCACATAAAGGTAAAATCAGTTATATCAAGTTATATCAAAGTAAGGTAAATTAATTAAATCTGAACAAAACAAAGGATACGTCATAATCAAGAAATTCGAAGCAAACGTTCGGACGGACAAAATATAAATGGTAACAGATAAAGTCATAAGAAATAAACGTCGTAACGGACAAACGTAAATAATTCAATAAATCAAAAATAATTAATCACCAAAGGTAAACGTTCTCACGGACAAAAGGCAAGAGATAAGATAACGGCTAATTAATTCCTGAAGGTAAACATCCTCACAGACAAAAGACAAAGGCAAAATTCAAAATAAACGTCCTGATGGACAAACGCATATAACTCAATAAACGTCCTTACGAACAAAAGATAAAAGCAGTAATTTGCAAATAAATCATCAATAATATAAATAGATAAAGGTAGCACTACGGAATAAAGGAAAATATAAAGATAGACTAAAAATAATAAAAATAGGTAAAAGTAGCACGACAAAATAAAGAGAAAGATAAAGATAAAATCATTACAAGAAAACTGAAGATATACGAAGACGATAAAGAAAAAAGTCACAGACAAGATAACTAACTTAATTACTACAAAACTGACAAGATTAAAGCTAACAAGATAAAAAAGGAAAGTTAACAGACGCAGTGACGAAATGAACAGAAGTAAAGATACCGAAAATAAACGTTATCACATCATTTAGAGGACTTTTAATATCACCAGTACTCGGTGCAAGACTATTCTTTGACAACTGGGCATTAAACATCAAACAAATTTCGCCCCAAGTCGGTGACTCACACTCAAGCGTTGTCCATCCTGGAGAGCAGAAAAAATTTAAGGTCGAATATTAATTTAAAGAAAAACGTATGTAATAAAGGTAAGCAATGAAGGTAATGTTAAACGAAACGAAAGAAAATTAATATTAACAAAAATCAATAAACCAACAATATATAAATATAAATAACTAGACATCATAAAAAAGGTAATATCAATATAGATAATAGGTAAATTATCAATCAAATAAATTCGTAAAACGTAACTCAAGTTACTTGAACACACAATGCTTGTTGCAGTTTTGACCAACATTGGCCCCACGTTGGATCCTAATTTGCTATACTGGTTTTTAAAAGGCGCAATACCTCACACTGAGACGAAAACAAAACTTAATTAAATAGATCCAATCAACGGAGTACAGTGGACAATTAGTAGCAGCACCTGCGAGCAAAAATGCCAAGCTAACCCCAATGCCGAAGAGTAGGTGATGAATCATTCAGGGCGCCACTGCATCAAAAGCTAGGCTGAATGCAGAAACCTTTCACGATGTTGTTAGGAACTTTACTCACTAAAATTATCAATCAACAACAAATACAAAGATTCAAACGCAAGTGACATGTGGGACAAATAAAACTCGGTATAGAAAGTAATAGTAAAAATGTGTAATTACAAGATTGAGTTGTAGCGTAAGCTAGCAATGAAAAATAAAAAAAAAATAATCTCGAACAATTTCACAAAAAAAGAAAAATAAGTTTAATCACTGACATTAAACACATAATACTGGCGTTAAAAACCTCAAGCAACCCCATTTAATTCAATGTTTAAAAATAAATTCTGTAAATAAATAAATAAAAGTGATACAAAGGTTTCATTAAAAAATTTGTGGTGTGTCATCCAATTGTTTGATTTCTCTGCTATGGCGTAGGTTCTGACGTAATAACCAGTAGTGAATATCCGGTAGGATGGACACTGGTAATCATATAACCAGTAGCGTGGATTACAGTAACGATATACTCCTAAGATGGACTCCGGTGTTGGTGGGGCGTAACTGATTCCCTTGGTTGAGACATGAAAACTGCCCTAAATCTATGTATCCAGATGTATTCCCATAAAAAATACCATAAACGCCAAACAGGCAAAAGATGCTGTAACTCAGCTCTTTAGAAAACCCTAATACAAAATGAGGAACTACCAATATTCTAAAGTTCTTAGGAGAAATAAGACCAGAGGACCTTCTTTAGCGGCAAGTTATCCCTAATGACTGGTCCGCAAGGGGAACACAATAGATCTATTAGGCCGATTTTAATATTATTGAAACTTTTAATTCAAAAACCATTTTCAGTTAACAATGAGCAATATACAGTCGTAGTTTAATACAAAACAAGAACCAACAACCGAACAACGCATAGCATATCAAATAATCATATAACAGATTCACGGCCGATATCATTGGCGACCGTTATGTCGCTTGCATTCGCCTATTATGCAAGTCCAACCATTTTTGGAATGTTCTCTGTAATAGTGATAGTTTTTGTGGCCGATATTGCTGCAATGATATTATTTACTTCATTTGATATCCACCATAATACGTTTATATGCTCGTGTAATCTACTTTGTATTTTAATTAATATGTCGGTTGTGTCGCTTTTTTTTCAAGTTCGTGTACAACTAGTTTTGTTGGTAGTTTAAGCTATCTTTTTTTTATATTGATGATTTTATTGAACTTGTATTTTAATGGTTTTAACTCTAAAATGTTATTAAACATTACCTGAATTCAAACTTCCCAAGTTATCTTGATCAAATTATATTCATTATTAAAAATCCAAGGAAGATACTTGTGTGCAAAATTAATTAATTAAATTGAAAAATTTTAGTTGAAATGTTATTTACTCTTTCTTTTATTTTATTTTATTTATTCATATTATATAAGTGGATTATTTTTATTACAATATTATTTTAAACAATTCAAGATGTAATGCAATAGCACCTATGTAATCTAACACAAGCATGTGCACACTGAACAAATGAGCTTTATTTAAAATGTTATCCTCTTATAGATGCTAAACACATTCTTAACATTTGCGCAAACAAAAAGCTAAACATGGCGTCTTAAAGTATAAGTCTTACTCTTTCAAATGCCTTGAGTTTGCACAAATACCTTCCTTTTCTATGGTAACATCCGGGATTATTACGGACTTCGTTAGAATGTTGTACTATTCTCGTTAGTAGTTCTTCTCTAGTATTTATTTGTGTTGAATAAACTAGTTTTTGTAGATGCCTCCAAAAGTAAAAGTCTAAGGGATTTAGGTCTGGAGTCACCGAAACCATTCAACCAAGCTCTAGAGGATGTCTTTAAAAAATTACAATGGGACAACTATGAGATCAGCATAAACGGAAAGCTATTGAATCACCTAGGATACGCGGATCATATAGCTTTGATAACAGATAGGAAAGATGAAATGCAAAAAATGATTGAAGAACTGGGCAACGAAGCGTCAAAAATAGGATTAAAAATGAAGTATGACAAAACGAAAGTAATGACAAATCAAACTGAAGAAATGGTTATAACCGTCCCACAAAGAAAATTGGAAGAAGTGGCAGAGTATATATATCTAGGTCATATAACAAAACTAAATAAAGAAAATCAAACTGAAGAAATAAAAATAAGAGTCAGACTATCCTGGATATCATTTAGTAAACTATGATACATCCTAAAAAACAAGAAATATCCGCAGCATATAAGAACTAGAGCATTTAATCAATACATACTACCTGTCTTAAAATATTGATCCCAAACATGGACATTTACCAAAGAGAATATAGATAGAATTGCTAAAACACAGAGAACAATAGAAAGACAAATGCTAGATATCAGATTTATAGATAAAAAGAAAAACACATGGATATGAAACAAAACAAAAGTAAGCGATATCTCGACAGAAGTAGGCAAGCTTAAATGGAAAAATGCCGGTCATACTTTAAGACAGAAAACAATACATGCAACAAAATAATTGAGACCTTGATAATACAAACGAAGAAGAGGAAGATCGCAAATGAGATGGACCGACGGCTTAAAAAGCAAGCCGGACAAAGATGGGTATAGACCGCCCAAGATAGAGAACAATGGAGAGAACAAGGGGAGGCCTATGTCCAAAAATGGATGATTGAGACTCATTAGATTGATATGTATGTATATATATATATATATATATAATTAAAAAATTAAACATGTCCTAAAGTTGAGTCTTGCGGCCTTCCTTTTTCAGGACGCATTACCAATTACAGGTATTTGTTTATTCTGCAAATATGACTTGATATAGTTGTACTGCTTACCCCTCTCACCATAACGAAAAAGCTTTGCAAATAAAAGTTCACGGTCTACAACGTCGAATGCTCGAGAAAGATCAATAAATATTCTCAACACTACTAGCGATTCTACAATTATACTTTAAGGTTTAAGTTGACAAGTCAGATTCATGATCATCTGGAAAGAGAGTAAGAGAGTTACAACGGCTGATACTAGATTATTTTGAAGAAAATATAGGTATGTTTTTGTAAAACTTTCATCCATGAAAAATGTTCCGATTACCCTATTTTCGACGATGGATGTTTATACATTAATTGGGTGTCATTTTCTTCGATCCGGTGAGAATTTAAAATTATAAACAAGTTTAACTACGATAAATACTGATATATTAATAAATCATTTTAAAAGCTAAAAGCAAATATTTTGAAAACAGTTAAAGAAATAATCCCAAAGTATAATAATAAAAATTGTAAGTTGATAAACCTAGTACGTTGTACAAAATTTTCTTATCTAAACAAAGCATTTTAAAGATTCGGAGGATCCGAATAATTTTTCTCAAACAACCGGTATTCTATATAAAAGAACGATCCGTTTCTTTATTATAACCATGTATATGACACACCTTTTGCAAAATGAACTCACAATTTGCCATAATATGATTGGATTTTTATTATTAGTAAATAAAGCGAAAATGATTCTAGTAAACTGTTACCAGTCTTTTTATACCAATTAAAAATACAGAAACTAAAAACTAAACTAGTTTATAGTTTTTTCTAGAAAGTCAAAGAATAAGTGTACCAACTTATAACACAAAAATAAAATGATCCCTACGTTTTATTATTTAACCGGCAAATATGGTAAATTTTACGTATTTTCAGGAAAGAATCCTCTTTCAGATTCCAAAGGTTTATCTGGAAGTTTTTCTCTTTAATTTCCTATATAAAGGGTTGTTTGTTGACTTATATAATACTAATTACAACAATATAATCAGCAAAAGCAAACTGGCCATGTAGAATATATAATCTAAAATTTTTAGTGGCACCTATCGACGAGTCAATGAACGACTTATCTTTACCACAGCAAGGAAATTAGGTATAGAGACAAAAAATATATTAAACAAATAACCTAAGTAGAATAAAAAATACATTAAATATAGAAATAATACAATTTTAGACTATATCAAACGAAGTAAATTACAATAATGCCCCAATATCCTACATGAAAACTATCACTATCTAAATCGAATTATACAAAAACCATTTGACTTTAATAATAGACGAATGCCAATGGCACGAATAAAGCCAATTATATCGGTATGGAATCAGTAATATGATTATTTATCTGACAAGCTTTGTTCGGTAGTTGGCTCTTGGTTACCGGTAAAATGTCGATTATAGGATATAAATTATTAGGTAATAAGTGGATTGAAAATTGTATCGATAATAGATGTAATGAAAAAGTAGTTAAAACAAAAAAAAAACTATTTTTCATGTCGCAGTAAAAATATTATTCCTAAAGAAAAAATAATAATAATAATATCGACGGAGGTAGAGGATTGATGGATATTGGTAAACAATTGGATCAACAAGTTACAAACTCGCTTTCATGTTTTCACAAACAGTTGACGGATTTGAACTGACTTCTCATCATCAACCAGACCAAGAAACGTTTCAAGCCTGGCCATAACAGCTCCTTTATGACCAACATTCAAATGAAATCAAACAGAGAAATATTGACAAAATAGCGTCGAACTATTGATTAATGTCAGAATAATCCAGAGATAATCCAGTACACAACAGGAGGATGCGAAGCATTTGCCTCATCGGAGTACAACAAGAGACAGGATCTCCACTAAGACCATTTTTCGAAAGTTAGCTGAAAAATTCAAATTGTTGCAGATAAAGAAAATGCTGTATTATGAATACAAATAGGAGCCTATACTGGAGAATAGCGAGTTCAAGCTGTACTGGAAGCCAACTATGCTTACAGATCATACAGTTGAATATAACAGATCTGATCTCATTCTAGTAGAAAAAATATCTGAAGCTGCCATCTCTAACAAGAACAATCTTAGGGTTAAGCATAATGAGAAGATCACCAAATAGCATTCTGACGATTTTCACGAGTTTATCAACATCTGGATTAGTATCGAAGAGTCTTGTGCTTAATGTCAAAGGGTTGGGCTTTTGCGAATATCTGTATGGGCTTATGCAAAAAGCAGTGCTACTTGGGTTGGCTCGAACTGTCTGGAAGTTTATAGGAAATGCAGTTTACCATAACAGAAATCTAGGGCCCGACAACATAGAAAAGACCCCACAGAGCTCCATTCTTATGATATCCGGATAACTCTGGGATAAATAAATGTTCCCCTGAAACGAGTACAGAAGTCGTTTGGCTAAGTCTGTGAGATAATAATCATCGTTCGTTTCTCAATTTAAAAAATACAAAAATTACAGCAATTAAGGAATTTGTCGGAATATACAATATTTAAAGAAATGAAGAATGAAATAAAATAAAATTTTACACAAGAAAAAAATTTAACAAAATTCTTTTAAACTATTAAATTCAAAAATGAAATTGGTAATTTTGAGGTTAGAAATAAAGTAATCAAAGTTGGGTAATGATGTTTTGTATTTGTTTTATTTTAGTTTTGAGCTTATAAATACCTATTAATACTATCATGTGTTCATTATCAGTTGCGGAAATAACAATTCTTAGTATATGACTTACATGGAGGTCTTCACGTTTCTAAATTCTGCAAAGCAGAAGTTACTGTTTGTTACGAAAAATTTGACCACCATGAAACAATCAATTTTCGGCAAATTCGAGTTATTTACCTTAATAAATCCACTTTCCATCATGGGAAAACTTCTTAGAATCATTTCCAAAAGGAATAGTCAGCAAATGTTAACGTAACAACGTAGTCTTTGACAGCGATGATGATTGTCAGCAGGTTACTTTATGCACTTTGATCAGTGTTCGTTTTCACGTAACTTGAGAGTGATATAATCACATTTTGATTATTGTTTAAAAATTATATTCCTTAAAATAAAAAAAAATATAGTTTATTTTAAGATTACTATTATGTAAACTACAGTTTCGCGGCAAGATTATATTTTTATTTTAATACAGTCAACATCCCAATTAACAAAAGATCTTATATTTCCGTTTATCATGAAAATTATTTATTTTTGTCTCTTTCTTTTCAGGTAAGTGACCCTTCAATGCAGAATACGTACAATGACGTCGAACTTCAAAGATTTTATGAAGTAGTGAATGACTTTATATGGTATTAGGTTGCTTAAGAATTTCTTAAGGGTAAGAGAACTAACTAGGGTGACTTTCAAAAGGACATAACGAGGTATAAAGAGCATCAAAGGTTTATTAGAGATTTATTTGATAAATTAAAGGATTGATGATGCAGGCCTGCGTAAGTTCGGTTCTTGTGATTAAAGTGGAGGAATCTTTATAATTTTAGAGCCTTAAATGGAAAGATGCCAAATAACAAAGCTTTAAGCTCGCTTGTATCAAAACACGTATATACTGGTCATCAGTATTTCTGCCCCTACGTAATTAGTAATATTTATGTAGAGGAAACTGATATGAGAGTTTTGAGGTTAATACTTGTTTAGAGTTATAGTAGTAGCTCAAGACTAACTTCTTAACTCGCGTCTTGAGCAATTGAACCTCAAGGAACAAAAATCTGCGTTGTTTAGAACAATCATAACGATCTCGTAGGATGTAGTAACATAACCCTCAAGCATGAAAGGTATTCATAGCTTTTTTTAAATTTGTTTCAAAATTGTTCTTTTATAAATCTGTAACAAATAGAGGATGTCTCAGCGCTGAAACTGAAGTGAAACTTTAACTAATAATAATAATAAAAAATAATTTTAATATTTTAATTATAGTAAATTAAAGTACATTTGTGTAGATTTTATGTACGGAATATTACACCGTTAAAATGTCTTCCATAACAACGAACGCACGTCTCAAATCATAGTTGCAAATTTGTAATGACACTTCGCAGAACATCAACTGAGATGGGCCTCACTTCTTCCGTGATTTTAGCCTTAAGCTGTTCCAAATTCATTAGAGAGGTATCAAAAACTCTTGCTTTGAGATAACCCCATAGAAAAAAGTCAGCTGAAGTTAAGTCGGCCGGTCTGAGTGGGCAAATTATGTCTCCAAAGCGACTTATGACTTTCTCTGGAAATTGCACTCTGATTGTGTCCATAAAAGCAATAAAAGTGCACAAATTTTGCAGTGTTTCTAGATCCAAATTTAATTCAAACCCCGACTCTATATCTTGTGTATATAAATTTATGCCTACCTGTCTTTTTTTGCTTGCATTCTCCGGGATCGATTTCACTTTTGAGAATCCAACAGTAGTCCACTAATATGTTTGGGGTCCATTTTCCACTTGACCGCTTTTCCATTTGAACATCTTCCAGGTGAAATATTTCGCCGTTTTTATCTGAAACTGCATGTAAATTGTCACAGAGGAATTCCAAATCGGAGTGAAGAAAATGCAGCAGTGACATGTTGCAACCTAACATCTTGTAAGATTGGACAAATTCTTCAACAAGATCTTTGTATTTCTCCGACTTCTTTTTACCGAGGAAGTTGCTACATACGTTTTTAAAGGCAGACCACGCCCTATATCCTCTTCTCGAAAGTGTAGTTCCTTCTTTAAAAAGTTCTCGTATTTGCGTCCCAACTTACATTCCTTATTTAAGCTTTGCCCCACTTATATGCGCGAATTTCCATCTCAAATAATTATTATATTATTATAAGCCTTAGTTTTATTTTCAGAGGAGGTAAATAAATTTTGTGTTGCTCTACTAAGGGTTTATTAAGGACGTTTTTCAGACCGGCTACAATGTTTTCACGTAACGTCCATTCTTTAACGACATAATGTTTGATTCTGGCTCTGCTATGCCACTCTCATAAAAACATTTGGTGTAGCCACTCTACAATTCTATAACTAGTGAAATAATTTTTAGATCGGCACAGATATTCCATTTATGATCTTCGTATTTTATGCTTTGAGGTAACATACGCATGTTTTTGTACGTTTCTTTTATATTTACAGCACGACCCACGGGAACAGATGGTTGTTCATTTCCATTAAACAATAAAACTACCTCAATCTTCAACATGATTCTGAGGTTTCCGCCAAATCATTGCCACTCCAGACTTCATATACTTATGAGTACTCAGTAGCCATCCTCTTAAGGTTCTTGAGCACGTGTGGCAGCAAATTTTGGCGGTCCAAGTTTTGTCTTGATCGCCAACTTTACACCCAAAATATAATTCAAGGTTTCGTAGATGGGAGATCATCTCCGGCTACCCCCGTGCGGTGTTGCTAGATTGTGCACAATATCCCTATACTAATGTAAACTGTACATTGAGCAACGTCGCACTTCAGTCACCAAAACATCTTGTTAGTCTTCTCTAGATTTTACTACGTGATACAATAATTAACAGGTTAGTGTAAGGGTCACATGAATAGTAATTATCGAAATAACACATTAGTTTTACAGAGAGAATTTTCGTGTGGAATAGTCTAATTATAATTTGTAATTGTATTTAATAAATTAACCCACGAACAATTTTATTTTAATTTATCAATAAATATCATTATAATAATTGACATCAATAAACTGTTATTTGTTAAATTATAATTATATATAGTTATTAAATTCTTTATTTCATTTAAATAGACTATACGTTTGCATATATAAAGAGAAAATAATTTAATTTATTTCTATAGCAAATATATAAAAACACAAATGATATATGTAGATTTAATATATATATATATATATATATATATATATATATATATATATATATATATATATATATATATATATATATATATATATATATATATAAACACTGCTTGATTTCCGAATTGTTATAAACGCGCGACCGCTATGTAACAATTACAACATAATGTTGTTTATCACATATCCAGTGTTTTTATTAATTATTTTTACTTAAGGAGAAGCTGTGCTTCTTTAGCTTCCGTGGTAGATAGACAATTGATTTTGTCCAAGTGTGTATTATTGTTCAAAATAATGGTGTTTATAAATAGCCTTGAAGCTAATTGAAAATTAATTCGTCCATATTTATAAATTACTAGACCAACTTTACGTTTTTAAATATTTATTTCTATAATAACTAGAAATGTATATGACATAACTTCTTTATACTTCTTATTTCAAACTATTTCCTTTACCTATTTTTGTAACGAACATGAGAAACAATAATAATTCTTATGTTCTGCAGTAAAATCAACGCACATCTGAATATTATCACACGCTAAGCCCGAAATTCTGCCTGCGTTGCAGGAAACCTAAATAAACCCATGGTAACGTTTTAAATATTGATTTATTTATACCATCAGAGAGAAATACATTAAATACTCCCAAAAATAAGGTTTCACAATTATATAGGGTGGTCCAATTAAGTATTGTAGCATTGGCTATTTTAAGTAAAGTCCGAACGTGAACGTTTGTACATGTAAAAATTGGGATTTGGTTGTCGGTATCGCTTTCGGTTGCCAGGCCTCGAAGGTTTTTTTCAAATATACTATATTTTTTTTGAGAAATAAGATATATATTTTATTCCCAAAGTAGAAGCCTCTAAAGTTTTTTACAACTGTCGCTATATTTTGAGGAGTGTGACTTTCGGTGAATGCACTGATTAAGACAGTGAGTACGTCAAATATACATTTAGTACTTTTTGTAAGTGATGAAGGTCGTATTGGGCTCCTTAATATGTTGTTTATCTCCGTACTTAAATAACGTTACCCTCAAGTAGTCAAATAATTTTAAAAAGTTTAAATTAGATTTTCTTTTAGTTTTGTTTTACTCCTAGTTGCTCTTTTATTATCATTATTTATACGTTTCATTATTTTTCTAATTCGGCCTTACCAGTATTTTATATTTGATCGGTCAGTTTAAATTTAGTACACTATTTATATCGGTTTATATTCAAATTATGATTTTTTTTTTAAGAAGCTGTCTTACTTCGGATATAGACTTGAAATCTTACTATACTTCCCTTTGATTTTCCAAAAATTGTCGCACTTGGAGTTATTGTAATCTATTCATAACCATTGAGAATCCATTATATCCACAAAAATACTGCTGTTGTTTTTGGTCTAGAGCAAGTGTCTCCAATCTACGACCCCACTGCCAACACCGGTTCGCAAGTACCGCCAATCCGGCACACCATAGATTATTTTGATTACACTGATTTACAATATAATTTTCTCTCTCTTTCTCTCTTTTTCTAGCAGCTCAATTTGGTCCACTCCTGGACATAGGCCTCCTCTAGTCTCTTCCATTCCAACCTTTTTTCTGCAATTCTGTGCCAGTTTCTATCTGCTTTTCTTTTTATGTCATCTATTCATCTTGTTGAGGGTCTTCCGATACTTCTTTTTGACGACCTAGGTCTCTATTGCAATATATGTTTTGTCCACCTTGTATAGTCTTGTCTAGCGACGTGTCCTACCCAGGTCCATTTCAAAGTAGCAATGTGTTTTATCTCTCCTCCACTTTCGTGCACCTTCTTACTTCTTCGTTCCTTATTTGGTCACGTACTGATATTTCCAGCATGATTCGTTCTACTGTTCGCTGTATAGTACACAGTTTATTGGCTGTTTTAACTGTTAATGTGGTTGTCTCCATTCCATCGGTCATTACTGGGAGAACGCACGAGTCAAATACTCTTCTTTTTAAATTAATGGGAATATCGGGGTTTCTAAGAGCGTATCCCACTCTTCCAACGACTGCCCATGACATTCCAATTCTTCTATTTATTTCTGCTTCTTGTTTTTTTCCCAAGATGGTCTAAATACACATATTCCTCGACTCTTTGTACTTCGTTGTTTCCTATATAAAGTGGCGTATCTTTTGGAGATATTATTTTGGTTTTTGCTAAGTTCATGCTTAATCCAACTTTCTCTGAAGCATTTTTCAACTGAAAGAGCATTGCCTATTACTTGTCTAAATCTTCACTTGTTAATACTACGTTACTCGCGAAACATAAATAGTTGAAATATCTACCATCAATGTTAATGCCCTTATGTTCCCAGGTTAGTTGCTTAAAGACATCTTCCAGTGTTAAAGTAAAGAGTTTAGGGAAAATCACATTTCCTTGTCACACAACTGGACCAATATTTAACTTCTGTATTTCTAGGTCCTCTGTTATCTTTACTTGCAGTGTGACCTTATCGTTAATATATCTCAAAAGATTTCTGTCTCTGGAGTCAATCCCTGTATTGTCAATTGCTTGAAATATAGCCCATAGCTCCACAGAGTCAAAAGCCTTGCTCTAATCAACAAATGTTTCCATTTCTTTAGATATACCATCTTCACCTGAGGTCCTGTCAAATTTCATTTGTGACAAAGCATGTTTCAACTCTTCAATTGTGATGTCAGGTATTTCTTCTGAACCATCATTTGTAACATTGGGGAGCTTGATGTCTAGTTTTTGGTTAGCGGAAGTGTACAAATTTGAATAGAACTCTTGTACGATGTTAGCCACTTCACTTCGCTCTTTTTTTATTTCTCCTTTATCTTTAAGTTAGTTTATATTACGTTTACCAATTGAGTTTATGTATTTTAATACCGTCATGTGTGTGTAGTTTTCTATGGTCGTTCTAATACTTTCCGTGTTATACTTCCTGATATCGTGTCTAATTTTTTTCTGATTTGTTTAGTTGTATGTAGTCTGCTGTGCATTTTTTCATGCTTCTTCGTTTATTTATCGTTATAAATAAACAATATAATTACATCATACAAAATTTGCTTGTAATTTCGAACTACATCAAGTTGGTATGATGAGTCAGGTAGATTTTGGCCCTTAGGATTTAATGGAGTACGCAGTATGGCCCTTAAGCTTAATAGTTTGGATACCCCCTTGTCTAGAGGCATTATCAGACATCAGTTTTTTAAAATCAAAATGGTGTCGTTACAGTCAATGAAGAACTTTGCAGAACTTATACTGAAAAAAATTGCTACTACGGAAAATTAATATAGTATTTAATTAAACAATAAAACATTACAGTATTAAATAAAAAAAAAACTAAATTGATTTTTATTCGACGAAATTTAACCTAAATTGCCATATTTGTGGTTACCTTATAAAGAATTCAATCTCGTTAGAGCAAATAAATATTTCATTAAATTTAATTAATTTACTTTAAATCAAACATTGATATATGGAAAATTGTAATTATTTCCATTAATGGATTAAAACACGCACATTTAAATAAAATACCACGTTAGCCCTAATTCTCATTCGAGAGTGGCCTAATATAATATTGTCAATGTCTCTAAATATATTATTTTGGTGGTGACAATAATTTAAATAAATTGTAAAATTAAACTTTATGTATTTATAATGCTTTTATGGGCAAAAAACACTTTTGAAAATTTAATTAGTCAACATTTTATAGTTTATATACAGATTGTCATAGTGCATGCTGATTTGAGTTTAAAATATTAAGTCCTACATTGAAATGTCTAAATTTTGAAACGATCAGTACCAAGTACCACACAAACAATTTCGGTCAGAGACCCATGGCTCGCATATAGAGTACCCCAGGTTGTGATGCTTCAGGGGAATCAATTCCATTGGCGTGCGCATTTCAAAACACATAAATGATGAAATTTCGTGGAAATATCAAAATATTTTTTTTTTAATTAAATTTATTTCCTCGCATTTTTACTAACCTTATATTTTTTTTTCCTGGAGATAAAATCTTGCATAGGCACTTTCACAAAGTATGAAAGGTAGTGTCGGAATCTGACCGATTGAGACCCCCCCCCCACCCTCGGACTAAAGAGCCTACCGATTTTCCTTTTTCTGTCATTAGCCTGGCAGTCCAGAGTTACTAATACGTTCAGATTGCGTGAAATGCTGGGAGATGGCGCTGCACGTATTAGATATCATATTTTGCCTAATATAAGTTTCTTAAAGGATTTATTTCTTTTAGTCAGTCTAAATCAACGGTCACCCACTTTTGTAAAAAGAGAAACTGCTTAAAGCTAAATTCTATCTCACTAAACCGTAGACATCTCCCTATGGACAGCCAACTTAAGTTTCTTGGCCTAATATTTGATGATAAGCTTAACTGGCGTCCGCACATTGCCTCTCTTAAGGCTCGATGCTTCAAGGATCTCAATTTATTAAAGTTTCTCTCCCATACCACCTGGGGCTCAGATTTCCACACGCTCCTCAAAATATACAATTCCATCATTCTCCCTAAGCTGGACTATGGGTGCATTGCTTATGACTCGGCTAGGCCCTCGTATATCTCTTCCCTTGACCCTATCCAGAACCAAGCCATACGATTATCGACTGGTGCATTTCGTACCTCCCCAATAGTCAGTCTTCAGTGCGTTACTAACACTCCTCCTCTGTGTCTCCGACGTTCTTCTCTTCTTATAAAATACGTCATATCTGTCAAATCTAGACCATTCCTTTTGGATTATAATAAAATCCTTAATCCTTCTGATTTCCCGGTTGTCTCAAATATCACATTGGGTGCCAATGATAGAGCTTCTGCGTTTATAGCCTCCCATAACATATCCATTCCCAATACCACCCCCATCCTCCCTCAGATCTTCTCCTCCTGGGATTTTCCCCCTTTTGAAATCAATTTTTATCTTCTGCAGTATGATAAGAACAATACTTTATCTTCCATCATCAAACAACACTTCCTTAGCCTAATTAACTCTAAGTTCAAATCTTTTAAACTATCGTTTACCGACGGTTCCAAATCGGATCAAGGGGTAGACTCAGCTGCCGTAACCAGCTTTTCATGCAACAAAACAAAGTTAAATCCCCTTTCATCCATTTTTTCAGCTGAGCTGTTTGCCATCAAGCAATGCATCAGAGAAATAATTAAGCACTCCTCCACCCCTAATCATTTCTGATTCCCTCAGCTGCCTGAGATCGATCCAAGTCATTAACGCATCCCACCCTCTCATGAATCAAATTCTCGATCTTCTTAAAATGGGATCCCAACGTAATCTGTACATAGCTTTCATGTGGGCCCCGAGCCACATTGGCATAGAAGGGAATGAATTGGCCGACACTCAAGCAAAATCTGCAATCCTTGAAGGCACCCTTTTCTTCTCTTTACTCAACCCCAAAGAATTCAATAGACACATCGATAGCATTATTCGCAACATTGTGCAGGTTCGTTGGGAATCTCTAGAAAACCCCAATAAACTCTTCCACATTAAAAGAAATTTCTCAGAGACATATCACTTTCCCCAACTGTCCAGAAGGGAAAATGTCGTATGTAAGAGAATCGCCATTGGACACTGCTGAATGACTCATTCCTTTCTTCTTAAAAACGAGGATCCCCCTCAATGTCCGTCTTACTTTGTTTCTTGAGGCATATTGATCTTTACAGTAAAGTTTAAATGAACCCAACAATTTCTACAGAAAGCGCTAAATGGTCTGAGATACTGACGCGCCTTTAACCTTTAAATTAACTAACTATTTCTCCGATGTCGAGGTGCGCTGGCCTATTCTGTACTAACGAGAAGCAACAAGTTCGAAATTGGTCTACAGATGACGGTGCACCATCATGGGAAAGGCTTCCACCCTTTCCTGATATTCTTGCAATCTGAGATAATGCTTTGTTTCTAACTGTGTTAGAAAAGAGTACGTTTGTCCTTATAATATTAATTTTTTTCAGTTAGTTGAGAAATCAGTTTCTCTTATATAATTTTATTTTCATATTTTCTTTCTTTCTCTAAAAACTTATGGATGATAGGTAACAGTCGAGATCTTATTTGAATTCAGCATATTTCAGTAGACTCAAAAACCCAAGAAAACATCAGGGAGTGACAAAGAATTTCAAAATGCATATATGTTATTTAAGGAACTGTTTCTTAAGCATATATCTGTTACCCCTCGTAATATAAAAATGCTTCTTAATTATTTGAAGATTTATACAATATATAAATGATAACAAAGTATGGCTTACTAAATTACATTTTTACAAGCTTTTTATTTCATGTATTACCAATTATTGTTTGAATTTGAATTAAAATGAAACACTTTAATGAAACCCATGAATATATCGATATTAATTAAATATAATTTTCATTTTCATTTAACTGTGCAATGTTGTTTATTCAGATTCATCTAGAACGTAAAATAAAAGCCAGATTTAACCCGAATTCGAGAAATGCGTGATAATATTTTAATATGGCTGTTTTAATATATAATATATTAATTAACGTTTTCATTGTAGGTTTTATATCATTTCGTGAAAATTACGTAATCGCAATTCTGTTTCATATGGAATTTCATTGAAGTTTCCGTTTGCCGCCTACGTTTATCACTGCCAACTTACTTTTATTTAAATTAGATTATTTCTATTTTCTTTTTAATCAGTGTTTAACGAAGTAATAGTCAGAAAGCTGGGTAGGGTTGAGTCTACATTGAGAATTCTCAATATGTATGTATGTGCGTAGAGTTGGGGTATATAAACTGCGACCTGGTAGATTTATTGTACTCCCCTACTACTGCCAAGAGTTATCTTATCCGCTAGATCAAGTCCTCCAGTCCTATTTCTCTCAGTAACGTTAGGATGTTGGACGGCTTCAAGATAGGTAGCTCCCCTTCTTCAATTTGGTGTGTTCCCAAGGGTTTTCTAGAGCGCTGCACTCTGATAGGATATGAATAGAGGTTTCGTTCTCCTCCTCACAGAATATGCACTCTCCTCTTTCTACCAGTCCAAGTTTCTTGAAGTTCCCTTCAGGTGGCAGCCCCATCAGGACCCCTGTCAGAACTTTGAGTTGGTTTTACTTAAACTTATGCATCCTTTGAACCTTCTGGTCGTAGTTCCCCGGAAGTATGAAGCTCTGTCAAATAATTGGATCTCCTACTTCCTTCTTTTATCTTTAGTTCTTCCAGCATTACGCTGCTACTGATTCCACAGAAAGGCTGTGGCCTAGAAATAGTATCTCAGTCCTTTTCCTCGCGAGCCAGTCTACTATTTCATTCCCTTCTACCCCAGTATGTCCCGGTACCCACATGAGGGTGACTTTATTATTCTTTCTAAACTCATTTAATTCCTTTAGGCATTCTCAGACCATATTGAAGCTGATAATTTAAGCACTGATGGCTGCTTGATTATTGAATTGAATGCATATTCTAATGGCATGTATTTCTCTCTGGAAAATGCTTGGTGACTTACCCAAGCTTTCGTAGTGTCTGGTGTTAGGTCCATTTACTCCTATTCCAGTTCCTTCCGTTGTTTTGGAGCCATCTATATACTATATAATGGATTTTTTCTGAATTTTTCAATGGTGTTTCTGTTTCATTTGCTTTTGCCACTCAACTTTGTGCTGAAATTTTTCACAAAGTTGATTTTTTTTTCATTTCGTCTTGGGGCATTTCCCAGATTTGGTGGTTTCTGGATAAGAGATTGGGCCTTCGGTTTATGACCTCATCTCTTATCATCCTATAAATTGTCTTTTCTGCCATATTCTCTAGAAACATATGTAGAGGTATGAAGTTTAGGATCACCTCCGTGGCGGCCGTTAGGTAGGTTTTCATTGCCCTGGTTATACATGCACTTTGAGCTTTTAAGAGGTTAGCTCGTATTAGCCAGACTGGTTCTTTTGCTCCAGATCACTACCCCATATGTGATGATTGGTCTCACTATTGAAGTGTACGTCCACTGCAGGAATTTTGGGTTTGTACCCGATCTTTTTCCCGCAAAGTTTCTACAGACCATCAAGACTTTTGTAGCCTTACTGATTAATTCTTTTTCGTGCTTGTTCCAGATTAGTTTGTTCTCTAGGGTCAGTTCCAGATATTTAACCTCTGACTGCAATTCAATAATATTCCCAACCATGACAACTTTGTATTATATTTTTCAGGGTTCTGAGTACATTTTTCGTGATTACAAATCCCAAATTTGTTCCAGTTTTGAGCTATGACCTGTTTTTTAATGTTGTGTTTATTTATATGTCCCTTTCATTCAATGTTTAAAAAATTAATAGTCCTGAAGGTGGGAGGAGCTGAGTATACATTGAGAGTCACCTTATATCTTTTGATATGCTGAATCCATTTTTCGTGATTACCAAGACCAAGTTTGGTACAATTTTAAGTTATGGCCGGTTTTGTCAGAAACGATGATTTTTTCCACTTTTCAGGTAAAATAAAAAAAGGAAAATACGGTAGGTTCTGTATTTTTTTTACATATGATTTAATTTAAAACATTTTTTATCTCTTGTAAATTTTACTCTAAAATCATATTTTAAGCGTAATTTGGCAAAATAGATTAAAATCATTCACGGTCTTATCGGGATTAGTATACGTTTTCGAACTGCTACTTAGCAATGCATGTATCGCCAATCTTCCTACACTTCTTTTATTTCAAATTAAAAGTTACTGTTTACATCTTTAAATTTTAAATAACTTTATTTAATAATAATTTATATAATTTCTTTAATTTTTCCGGAAATGTTGTTCAAAAATAGGCCATAGCGCGAAAATGAACCAAATTTGGGCTTGACAACCATAAAAAAGGAATGTCATATATAGCAAACACACAAAAATTTTTACTACGTATTATTAAGAAAATTGTTCTGCTTGTTCTTATTATGACAATCTCTTTTTTTTGTAGAAAAAAAAAAGAATCCATAAAATTAAAAAATTTGAAGATCAGAAATTAAACATAAAAGGTGTCTTAGAATGTTTTTCGTTTTTGTTTTGACTGCTACGCGCCTAAAACCGAAGGTGGGAGGAAGGGAGTGGTGTCAAACGCTGGATTGGACATTTAGTAGCCATGGAATGTTCCACGGCACCACAACGCGTATTTTGCGTGCGAATGTTTTATAAAAACAACGATTCCTACACTATTGTTTGACGTCTGCACAGGACACATTTCAATTTAACGACCATGAGAAATGTGGCAAGAGCCAATTTGCTCAAGCATTGGGTGCACAAGTTTGAAGAGACTGGAAACACAGTGTCGGATAAATTATCTGAACCCAAAAAGTTATCAGGGAGGAACACGAATATTGACCACGTTCGCCAGTTTGTTAGAGGTGATCCACGACAGTTTCTACAGTTCAGCGCAGCTTCTCTAACTTTGCACAGCTCCAGGGTCTATCGGATTACTCCCAAAATTTCCATCCCTACAGAAATATTATTGTGCAGGAAATGAAGCCTTATGATCCAGGTAAACGACTTGAATTCTACAGGAAAATGAAAAACTCTTTTTAGAAGCTTCAATAACATATGGTTCTCTGATGAATAGAATTTCCACCTCCATGTAAACAAACAAAATTGCACTTATTGGGCTTCTGACAATCCGCTGGAACTGCATCAGAAACCTCTATAGTCGCCTAAGGTAGTCATTTGGGCTACCATATCAAGCCAAGAAATAATCGGTCCCTATTTCTTTGAGGATAACTGTGGTCGCAATCAAACTGTTAATTTCGATCATTATTGATTCGTTTTTTTGGCTCAAAAAATGCAAAACCAGATAGGCTACAACTACAGCAATACGGAGCAAAATCAATCTTACGTGACGAATGACTCTTTGACAACCCTTCATGGTTTATTCCCTGAAGCAGTGATAAGTCGCTGGTAGTTTTACTAACTAATATTGGCAGCAACTCTCTATATTTATGTATAGTAAAATGATTGTACTAACCAATTGTTTTGTGGTAGTTGCTAATAATAATAGCAACCCTTTTTAATTGCTATTCCATAGGCTGAAATAGACAATGTGGTGAATAAAACCCTTTTGGTTTAATACTGACTTATTATCGAAACTTATGGTGTATATATATACAAATTAAATCTCTAACCTATTTTCCTAACGTAATAATATTTACAATAACATTGTTGACTAAGTAAAACAATTAATTGATTATTTTAGCAATTATTGACCCAGTTTGTCAACATGTTGATTTAACGACATGTGTTGGAATACTGGGTCGTAGTATTTTTGTATTTTATGTAAGATTACAAAATATGTATAATCTTACATTAGTGACTCGCCGAGGCGACATCAACTGACCACAACGTTGTCTAGATTTAACACCTGCTGATTTTTTCTATAGGGCTACTTAAAAAGTAAGGTTTTCAACTCATTACCACCCAACTTAAATGTTCTATAGCAATTAATCACAGATAAAATCCACATGATTCCAAAAGCGATGCTCCAGCGAGTAATTGAAAATTTCAGTTCGAATCGGATAGTGCGCTTTTAAAAACGGTTATTTTCCACAAATTAAAATTAAAAAACTACTCTATAATTTAACAGCAATTAAACAAGTCTGAATTAATTCTGATGTTTTATTTTTTAAGAATGAAAAACGAAAAACATTTTGAGACACACTTTTTTTAAAACTTGTAGAGTGGGCTCCTACCTACAAATACGACTCTATCTACAGCCCTTAAAGAACCCGCCATCTTACCCGGGGCATTCACCAAGTCACGTCTCTAAAATGTGTCGACATTGTAAACGCCTTTAGAGGCTTCTACAATATTTCGTTAGGGAGACTACTAAATAGGAAACATTACATGAAATATTTAATTGCCTTTTTGATGACCCCTTCAACGGTGTCTCATTTTATGGGATAAATAACAAAGACAATATTAAATTACAACAGTTTTTCTTTTATTTCTTTTAAATTAACGAACATAACCTCACCGTAACAATTTTCATTGAATATTTATCTATCACTAACCTTTCTGAGATTCTGTTTAAGATATATACCTTTTTATTGATTCTGGCTGTTAGAATTCTGATGTAATAGCAGTTTAGTTAAAGCGCAATATTAATACTTTAGTTGGTTTTCGTTAATATTTATTTAAGTTTTAGTTTCATAAGCGCTATCTTGCATCCGCAAATAAAATTATTAATTGGTAGATGATTAATTTAATTTTCACCAAATATTGTTATAACAAATACGGAAAATATTAATTAATACGATAAATTTAAATAAAATATGCGCATTTAATATTATTATTCGTTAAGCCTGAATTTGAAATTGGCTCGCTGAAATAGGCTTTTACAATGTATTTTAAAAGGGCCTGAATAAACAATATTAGCGGTTAAATAATATTATAAAATAAAATAATGTAAACAGTTTTTTGTATAGTAATGTTTATACTTAAATGCTTGAAATACACGGAGTTTTTAAAATAAAGTCCTTTTACCCACCCAACTCAATAGATAACAAAGCACTATGTTGATTCTGCAGTTGATTTATTTTTAAATACTTCGAAATAAAAAACTGCTTCCTTGTTAATGTTTTATTATACATCAGTCAAATAAGCATTTTTAGTATTTATATATACTCATTATTATACTGTATATTTTAAAGAACCTGATTTTATTAGTGGTTCTAGGAAGGTGGAATGATATCGTGACATCTAGAAGAAAATTCATAACTGAAAAGAGAGGGGGGGGGGCCTTTTCACCGATTGAAAAAGTTAAACGTTACCTTTTCTTTTTAGAATCATTAAAGCAAGACATAGCTATCATATAAATTTCATTCTGGCTCTCTTTTGACATGTCTTGACCACTTCATGATTTCGCCAATTAAACTGCATTGAATTAAGAGCGAAAATTCGATACAGTATCATTCAAGTGACCATAAATTGATCAAAAAGCGTCCTCGAGAATTGGACTACAATGGGCAAATTATAAAATATATCGTTATTTTTTGGAACACTTCCTAATAAGAACTCCAAAGAGATAACAACATTTTCTTCTTGTAGCAACAAAAAACTTTACATATATAAAATATCGATACCACATCATCTCTAAAACATCCCACGAGAATGGCATCTCACGAAGTTAATCGGCCATGTTGCCGTTTCGTGCGGATCCCAAATTGATTCGTTTTTTCGGTTTCATAATGAGATAAAAAATGTGGGCGGGCTTTCGGTGAGGGATTCCGGAAATTCCCATTTTCGTATTGTGTTTTGGGTAATTTGATCGAGATAATATAAAAAGACAAAGGGTATTGGAAATATAAAAAAGTCATTTTATACAGGTTTAAATACTTAAGAGTAAATTAGAGATGGGTATTTCGTTTCAATTTAGAAATATCAATATTAAAACAACATCAATCATAAAAGATAATAAAATTAATTAAAAATTTTAAAAGAGAAATATTTTGATATTTTTCAGTACAATATATATATATATATATATATATATATATATATATATATATATATATATATATATATATATATATATATATATATATATATATATTTAGTCGGCAAAAAAGTACCGTAAAAGCTTAAAATTTTAGTTTTGAAACGTAAAATCATGCTAGCTAGTCATCTGTGTCATTTCGTAAAGCTATCATTAAAAAAAAAGGCTTGGAAACAAATATCTTTATAAATTTTAGATGAAAATAACAACTTTAAACCCCATAATTTCAAACGAAACGCCTTCGCACTCCCTCCAGGAAACATTAATTCATAGCAGATACACAAAGATACCAAAAGTATGAAGCTCTGTGGGAACCCTTTCCATGTTATCGGGTCCTAGGTGACGTGGTCAGCTGTATTTCTTACGAACTTTCGGACGGTTTATGCATTTACAAGGAGAATTGCGTTCTGAATTGGCTCATACAGATGCTCACTAAGGCCCAGTCCCTTGATGTTCTGCAGGAGATTCTTTGGTATCACTCCAGTTGTTGATAAAATTATGGGAATCGTTTGAACGCTGTTTATTGCCCGTTGTCTTCGAATTTGCACCTCCAGATTTCTGTATTTGGCGATCTTCTCGTTGTATTTTGGCCTTAGGTTGTTGTTGTTGTTAGGTACAGCAATGTCAATTAGTGTAGTTCGCCTAGAAATTTTATCTGTATAATATCTCGTCTGTTATGAACAACTGTCTGATCCGCCAAAATCGTTCGGTCCCAATATAACTTGAACTGGTTGTTCTCAAGAATAGACTGAGTCATGTCTTTCCTTATACTTTGTTGCAATATCCTCCAGTTATGTGCTGGATTGTCTCTGATGTTGGACAGCCATATCTTCATTGGTCATTTTCTATTGAGGGATCTCTGATGATGAACTTCCGATAGTTCTTCGTCTAAATAACCTGGTCTTGGAGCTGACACGAAGCCCTCCGTTTCCGGAAACATCTGTCTTGAAATCAACCAGTAGTTTGACGCTAAGTTGTCGACGTTGTCCTGATTGACCTCATTTGAATGTCGTCTGTGAAGTGGTTTTAGTAGCCAGGTTTGTAACTTCTCTTGGTTTGTTTGGTGGTGAGAAGCAATATCCTGTTCCTTCAGCTCTAGCGGGGTTGAATCGTCTGCCTCGCATATTGCTTGATGTATTGTGAAAGAGTCCGCTAATCTATGGAAATATGAACGTAAGTTTATTATTTGTTGGTCGAGCTGCTTACCAATATCCACTAGTTCTCTTCCTTCTTGATATCTTGGAACCAATGTACGTTCAATAGCACTCCGAGGGTGATATTTTTGTGCTTTTGTTAGGATTGTTCTTATTTTTCTTTTCAGGTTTGGATGTCCGTCCTGCTCCATTTCACAATTCCAAAAGAATAGCTAAGCGCAGAGCAAGCGTACGGGTTGAGCTCCTTAAACAAATTCCTACTATTTAAGTTAGTTCGTAATACCCGCCTTACTCTCCTGACAAATTCAGTTGTCAATTCGGCTTCCATAGTGCGATGATCAGTTCTTTTAGCCTGTGTCATACCTAGGTATTTGTATGTTTGTTCTGCTTCCATTGCAGCTAGACTTTCACAGATCTGTATTTCAAATGTTTCTGGTTGTATCTTACCTTTAACGATGTTCAAAATATGGCACCTGTCAAGTCAAAAATGCATTCTGATATCCCTGGAGAACTCCTTTAAAATTTTAAGTATTTGTTCCAGCTGAGTTCTGGTAGCAGCCATCAGTTTAAGATCATCCATGGATAAAAGATGATTCACTCTTATTACCTCTTCATTGTTATTTCTAATACTAAAGCCGTATCTGGTGGAGTTCAAACGGCGTTACAGAGGGTTCATTGCAAGACAGAACCACAATAGGCTCCGTGAATCGCCCTGAAATATTCCCCGTCGTATTGGGATTGTGTTAGCTTCGATGGGGTCGCTGGATGGCACTTGCAATTGGATCCTAGTTCTCCAGGTAGACATTCTAGAAGCCCAGTTATGATTAAATTAGTTGGAACGGAATTCTATTTTAGAATGTCTTTACACCAATTAGTACATAACCTTTATTCTAAATAATATATTTTAAAAATTGAAAATTCAAATCGTTTCTAATAAAAAGTACAATCGATTTGGCTGAGCAAGGCACCTATAAATAGCCAAAGTAATTGTTTATAAACGTTTAAACAATTGAATATTGAGAAGGTCTAAAAGTACCTACGAAAAACCCCCTTTAGCGCCATAACTAATCTTATTCGAAAAATAAAAAAAATAAGTAATTGTAAATTAGTTTCTTGCTCGAATCTTTCCAAACATTTTAATACAAATATAACAACAAGATACGGCAATAATATGTGTACGTTAGGATTGAAATAACTGAACTGCAAATTTACGTTAACGGTCAAATTATCGTTTACCTACGCAATTAACTTTACTTCCCTAATAAAAGTGTACAGTTACCTAGATATTGACCCAGTTTAGCAAAAGGGTGGAACACGGGGGCGAGAAAGAAGAATCATCGAGTCTCCACTCAAAAGATACAATGGATGAGACGTTCAGTAATGGCGCTTTTCCGGCCATGTCAGTCGTTGATGGGGTTTCATTGGATGATAAATGTAGCCCGAAACTCATTATGTGTTGCGACGGACGCGCCAATTTATTACCAAGGTGTGTTCACCGTTTCTTCTAATGCCTTTGGGTCGTGTTTAATCTAGGTAAAGAGCAAAAAGTATCTTTGGAGGACATTTTATTATACAGTGTGCATAACAAACTTAATAATAAACTTGTTAGCGTTAAGTTCAGTTAATGTTTGTCCATTCTTATCTTTAAGGTTTTTTATTGGTTTTCTTGATGTCCTTGCCCTTTTGAAAACTTTCATGTCTTTGTTGTTCTCTAATATATGGTAAGCAAATTTTATATTGTGGATTTCAGGGGCGGATCCAGCCTCTCTCTTTGGGGGGTGATATCACAAAAGTACAGTATGGCAAACAAAAGCTAGTTGTCAGCGGGGGGGGGGGGCAGATACCAGCAACATTCCTATTTCTAGTGTAAAAGGCAGGGTCGGGTCTATTTTTCTGAATTTGAAGCTCTTGAAGAGGGGGGCAATCATAAGAAAAAACAAGTTGTCGACAGGGGAGCGGATGCGAGCAGCAGACACATTCCTAGTATAAGAGGCAGAATCGGATCTATTTTCCTGAACTCAAAGCTCTTGGGGGAGGGCTATCGCAAGAAAAACAAGTTGTCAACGGGGGGAGGGGAGTGCCGGCAGCATACACATTCCTAGAATAAAAGGCTGAATCGTTTCTATTTTCCTGAACTCAAAGCTTTTATGAAGGGGAGGGGCGATCCCAAGCATACACGTTTCTATACTGTATTCAAGAACTTGAGAGAATAATAAAACTGTTTCCGAAACCTCCAACGTACTTGCTCCAGTGCCGCTGGTAACTGAGGACTGCGTAAATCTAATTATATTTAAATATTATAAGCTTTTATAAATTTACTGCAAAAATAAAATTTGTGATAATTCAATTTAATTTCTGTCAGTGAGCATAGTAGACCTTACAGGTTGTCCTTAGTGATTTATCTTATATGTACTTGTTCTTATATATTATTTGAGATTAGTGAGATACCCAAAAGGTATAGCTTCCACCTCTATATTTATTCTAAAAAGTTATTACCATGACTGTTTATGATGCCTTAAGATATCAATATCTAGATAAAAATGTTAAAAGCTCTGTTGAGATGTATTCCAACATGACAAGAGTTGGAAAATCTACTATGTACCGAATACTGAAGGAGAAATAAAACGACTGGAATTGTTAGTACTTCCAAGCCACATTCAGGGCAGGGCAGGTATACTGTCAAAGTATTATTATTCATCTTACTCAAATATTTTAAAGCAGATAATATAAAAGGCAGAATTATGAGTCAAACTTCTTACATAAATTTAGCGAAAAATAAAACAAGGGGGAGTTGTTCCTTTATGAAAGAAATAACTAATACGAATAAAAAACAAACATCACAATATTTGATTCTTTTCCAGACAGAGACGATCTTGATCTCCTTAATGAATTTAACAATTATTTCCTAAACATTAGTTCTAAAATAAATAAAAATTAACAAATAAATTTATCGAAAATTAGACCAAGTAAACATAACATTTTTTTTGAACCAGTAGTTGAGTATGATGTATTTAAGTATATAATAAATAAAATAAAAAATCAGTAGGTTGTGATATATAATAAACTTTTCCTTTCAAAATGGTGTATACCCTGGAGTGCTTAAAGAGGTCTGGATTAGACCGATACACAAAAAAAAATATTTTAGAGGACAATCTTCGATCGACTAGGGATATTTATTGAGAGAAATGATGTTCTTGCAGAACAACAAAATGGTTTCCGTAAGGGTAACTCTACCATGACTGCAATCTATCTGACCATACAGCATATCATTGTTTCTTTAAATGAGAACAAAAAAACAGCAACTTTGTGTTTGGATCTGTCCAAGGCCTTTGACAGGGTGGATCATGGGGTACTTTTGGAAAAAATAGAGCGGTGGGATATCAGGGGTGTTTCTCTGGAGCTCAGAGGGTTGTATCTGGCTCAAAGACAACAACATGTAATTGGAAGAAGCGTGAGTGGGGAGCAGTTGATGTCTGACTCTTTATACATACGGAGAGGAGTACTCCAGGGTTCGGTTTTGGATCCGCTTCTCTATATATTATATACAAATGATATAGTAAATATCATCGATAGTGATGTTGTGCGGTTTGCTGATGACACCTCAGTAATATGCAAGGCAGAGAATGTAAGGGAGTGTGGTGATTGTGTCCTGGGTGCTCTTGTGGATTTGAACGAGTGGTTTGCTGCGAATGACCTGCTGCTGAATATCTCGAAGACTAAGCTTTCTCACCTTTGGTGTACATAAGGGATATAAAATATCGGTCCAATATAAGAATACGGTAGTTGATTCTTGTAAAGAAGGAAGACGTAGAACTAGCCTTAAAAAAACTAAAAAACAGGAAAAGTGCGAGACTTGACGGAATTACCAATGAACTGCTGAAATACGGAGGAGAGAGCCTGACGGATCAACTGAAAATTCTCATCAATAAAATCATATACCATCACAGAATCTCCGATGAATGAAGGACTAGCACAACAATACTCCCATTCAAAAAAGGCGATAAAAAAAGTGCCGGCTAATTACAGAGGAATCAATCTTCTCTCCACCTCGTTAAAACTAACCACAAAAATTCTTACAAGCAAAATTAATGAACACACTTCCTTAGCAGATGAACAGCAGGGATTCCGGTCGGGAAGGTCATGCACGGATACCATATTTGTTATAAGACAAATAACTGAAAAATCAATTGAATATAATCATCCAGCCTTTATGTGTTTCATCGATCTAGAGAAGGCGTTCGATCGTATATAACTGGAGGATGTAACACAGCTACTTTACGACAGACAAATACCCCAAAACATTATCAAAACGATGGAAAATATATATCCGGCAAATACGATTCAAGCTAGGATAAACGGTGAATTGACCGAAAAAATAGAAGTAAATAATGGCATCCGACAAGGTGACTCTCCTAGCCCCCTACTATTTAACATCATCATGGACGAGTTGATAAAGCAGGTGCGTAGATTGAAAGGGTATAAAATGGGAGACAGGGAAACCAAAATACTGTGCTACGCCGACGATGCAGTGTTAATAGCTGAAAGCGAAGACGATTTGCAAAGACTACTGCACCAATTTAACATAACAGCGAAAAAGTTTAACATGAATATATCAACGTCAAAAACTAAAGTCATGACTACATCTAGAACACCACTCAGATGCAAACTAGAAATAGACAACAAAATTATACAGCAGGAAATGAAGTTCAAGTATCTCGGAATAGAAATATCCGGATCAGGGGATGTTGAAACGGAGGTGAGGGGACAGGCCATGAAAGCAGCAAGAACAACTGCATGTCTTAATAGTACTATATGGAGCAATAAACATATAGGAATTGAAGTTAAATCCAGAATTTATAAAACCGCAATAAGACCCATACTAACAAACTCTGCAGAAACCAGACCAGAAACCTCGAAACCAAAACAAATACTGGAAACAATAGAGATGAGAGTGGTGCGCAGGATAGCTGGCAGGACTTATGGATCGGAATAGGAGCGAGGATATAAGAAGAGTGTATAAAGTCGATAACATCAATGTCTGGGTATTACGAAGAATAAGGGAATGGAACGAACACATCAACCGCATGACCGACGACAGAATAGTAAAGATCACGAGGGACAAATCACCAATAGGACGTAGGAGTACCGGAAGATCCCGTAAACGATGGAGTGATAACCTCGCATTAGACTGAAACCAGGCAAAGAGACGAAGAATAACAAGCAAATTGCTTGGTAGTTGATTCGGTGGAAAGCCTGTCCTTTTTGGGTATTCAAATTGATGGTAGATTGGATTGGAGATCTCATGTGGATCAGCTTGCGGGTAGCATTGCACGGTATTGCTATGCCCTTAGAATTATTGCAAACATGGTATATATTGATGCCGCTCTGACAGCGTATCATGCATATAAACAATCTAGAGTAAGATATGGTATTATATTCTGGGGAAACTCAGTGGATACTGACAGAATATTTATACTGCAAAAAGATGTACCAGAACAATTTATAAAATAAAACAAATTGAAACCTATAAGAATGTTTCTATTGAGAAAAAGATCTTAACATTGTATGGCCGCCTGTACATATATGAGTGTATAATGTTCGTGATTAGGAATTATTCTTCTTTCTTTGAAAGTGTAGAATGTAATCATAGTCATAAAACAGGAATGTACCAGATAGAGCTAATTTCAGTTATCTTCAACGTAACGCAACACATAGCATAGTGTCAATTTGGAATAAACTACCTCAAACTTTCAAAAGTTATAGGGGTTCTATGGCCAACAAACACAAAAATAAATTGAAATATTTTCTTATAGGAAAGTGTCACTATAGCTTAAAGGAATACCTAGAAGATAAGGATCTTACTGAACTTGTTTAAAGTGCTTGCAGAATGACCATTAGTATTGTTTTTCTTTGTGTGACACGATCTACACCCTATGGGTATATGTAATTAATGTAATTATTGTAAGATCTAGTGATGTATATATAAATAAATTAATATATATATATATATATATATATATATATATATATATATATATATATATATATATATATATATATATATATATATATATATATACGTTTAAGTTGTATTAAAAACAACTTATATTCAGTTTTACTCCCACAACTATATTCTTTTATCATTCGTATTCAATACAAAATTCCCAACTTTCGAAAAGTGCATTTTCTTCGATTTTAACCACGCCACCCTTAGCGATAGCAATTTTCCAACATTGTGGATTTCCGATTAAAGATTTTCCAATAAATTGCAACCAAAAATAATAGACTTTATATGATAAATGGGAAAGTTAAATAATAAGAATCTATCGATAGTATTTTGTAATCGATATAGAAAGACAACAGAAAAGTGGAATTGTTGATAAAATATAAGTAAAATTTCGCATAGTGGCTAAGTATTATAGGATGAATTTAACCATATAATATTGGGTAAAATAAGTATACCTGAAGTCCATAATTTTTGTCAGTGACTCATTTAATATCGGTTACCAAAGCGACGAAGGGGCGGAATAAAAAACTCATGACTGATTTATAAATTTGCCGCTCTATTAACAGGACAGAGACTAAACACTTAAAACGCATTGCAAGATCTTGCTTTGCTCGCCTGTCTGCTGTGTAGTGGATATCGATCTAGCTGCGTGTAGGATATGTGGTTTTGAGAGCTTGGGTTTTGGCTTAAAATCTTGCTTCATTCGCATGTCTGCTGCGTAACGATTACTTATCTCGCTGCTTGAGAAGTAAGTGAATTTGGGACCTTGGGTTTTGGCTATACGCTTTTAAATACTCGCTCCGCTTACCTGTCTGCTGTATAACGAACGACGATCTCACTACACGTGAGGTATGTGAGATCGGAAGCTTGACATCTAAACGTCGATATTATGATTAATGAATGTCAAAAACAACCTGTATTATGGTTTGTTTAGCATGTGAACTACATTATTTTGCCAAATTGAAAATGGGGCCCCATTGAAATTTTGCTGGCGGGCCCTCGATCTTTCAGCTAAGCCATTGCATCTGTAATAAATTTTTTGGTGAAATCGATCTTTGTTCTTTCGACAGATTGAAGTATTAGGATATTTCCTCTTAAATAAATGTTTTGCTAAACAGCTGAGAAAATAAGATTCTCGTCGACTAAATTTCGGAATATTACCACGTAAATCTCTTCAAACTCTCCCAATATTTTGAGTATGAGTTCCAGTATCTGTCCACAAAATTCTTGAAGTGGTTTACCGTTTGATGTTAAAAATCTTCATCTGCTAAGCAGTTACAAGTTTTCCATCAATCGAAAATACTTATAGTACCGGGTAGTACATTTTCCTTAATAACGTCAAGCAAGTGCTCTTTTGAATTCTCCTCAATTGGGACCAAAGAGAGCATTTTTGAAACACGTTCTATACCTCCAAAAACTCATTGATTTTCGATTACTCTACTCCTGCTGTATTTTCGCTTACCCATTTTACACTCGTCTATTTCTACTGTTACTTCTCCACCACCTAGTTTCTCAGACCCGTCAGTTAGGTAAACTAAGTACATTTCCCTGCAATAATTTACCAATTAGTCACAGTTTCTGAGCAGGCTGAGCTCCTGCATTAGTCATTCTTGTTTGGATTTCATGACAATCCAATAAAGTACAAACCTGCAAATTGTGATTAATGACAAACCTAAACTAACATTTTTGACATTACCGATATTTTGTTTCTCTCGATTCCATTTCAAAAACATTCCGTCCTTTATTTAGGAAAAGATTTTGAAAAAAAAATAATAAAAAGTATATAGGAAGTTAGAACAAGTTCAATTTTATGATCGTAAAACATCCGGCAGTAGTGTACATTTACTGTGAAAATGGCAGGTATTGTCAACTTCTCATCACAAATACTCTTCAATATCCATTAAACATTAAAAAAAAATCAATTATATATGATAAACTTAGTTCTAAACCAATTGAAAAAACCTTATACCATAAGGACAAGCGTACTTTGTTCTAACACAGTTAGAAACAAAGCTGTATTTCAGATTGCAAGAATACCAGGGATGGGTGGAAGCCTTCCCCATGGTGGTGCACCGTCATCTGTAGACCGGTTTCGAACTTGTTGGTTCTCGTTAGTACAGAATAGGCCAATGCACCTCAGCAATCTGAGATAATACTTTGTCTCTAACTGTGTTAGAACAGAGTACGTTTGTCCTTATAGTATAAGGTTTTCAGTTAGTTTCTCTTATTGTATTTTAAATACCCAACTGTGTGGGAAAAGTATGTAGAAGCACTCTTCTATGATGACAGACCTCTGGAAGAGGGTAATAGGAGCGACTGTTTAACGGGCCCATCAATCACCAAAGAAGAGTTAGAAAAAGCTATACAAAATTCAAAAAACAACAAGACGACTGGCCCAGACGAGATACCGTCTGAGATATTGAAACTTCTGGATAAAAGAGGCATCGCGACACTTCATAAAATATTTAACATCATTTACGAAACGGGTTGCTACCCCAAACAATGGCTATGCTCTACCTTCATTCCCTTACCTAAGAAGACCAACGCAAGACAATGTGAAGATCATAGACTCATTAGTTTAATGAGTCATACACTAAAAATATTTCTATAAAGAATATATAATAAATGCGAAAGAGACATAAGCGACTAACAGTTTGGGTTTAGGCAGGGCCTAGGTACGAGAGAAGCGATAGTCGCTGTACAGGTGCTTGTTCAGAACTGTTACGATCAGAGAAAAGATGTGTGTCTATGCTTCATAGATTACGAAAAAGCATTCGATCGTGTACAACATCATAAACTAATACTGCTTCTTAGAAAACTCGACATAGATCAGAAAGACATCTGATGCCTTGAAAGCTTATACTGGGGTCAAACTGCGCAGATAAAATCAGACAATAATGTATCCAACCCGATACAAATCCGAAGAGGAATGCGACCAGGGTGTGTGCTGTCCCCTCTCCTGTATAACGTTTATTCGGAAACAATTTTCCAGGAGGCTTTGGAAGATATTGAAATGGGAATTAAAGTTAACGGAATATGAAATAATAACACCCGTTATGCGGATGACGCAGTCCTAATCGCCGACAATATTATCGACCTCCAAAAACTCATCAACATAATAGGAGAGCGCAGCAAATCAATGGACTTGAACATCAATACAAAGAAAACAAAATTCATGATTGTCTCAAGAAATTCCAATTTATTCCAAAACGCCAACATGGGATTCAACGCAGTACCCATAGAAAGAGTAACCAAATTTAAATGTCTGGGCACGTGGATATTCGAAGAATTGACTTCTGATAACGAAGTAAAATGTTGCATTGAACAGGCGCTACAGGCTTTTGTAAAACTCAGGCGAGTGCTTACGTGTTCGGATTTTGACTTGAAATTAAGACTAAGGTTCATAAAAGGTTACCTATGGTCAATACTTCTTTATGGTGTAGAGGGTTAACATTAGACAAGCGCTATCAATAAATTAGAGGCTTTCGAGATGTGGATATACAGAAGAATCCTTAAGATATCATGGACAGCGAGAATGATCAATGAAGAAGTTCTCTCACGTATTGGGAAAGAACGTGAACTCTTCAGCATAATCAAGAAAAGAAAGACGGCGTATCTAGGGCACATCACGCGAAATGAAAGATACCAATCCTTACAGTTGATGATTGAAGGCAAGATCGAGGGCAAAAGAGGAATTGGAAGAAAGAAGATGTTGTGGCTCCGCATTATCAGACAGTGGACGGGGTTGCACGATATTCAGACACTGATACACACCGCGAGAAGTAGGGAAGAAATGGAAAATGTAATCGTAAACATCCATTAGTGGATATGCATTTGAAGAAGAAGAAGAAGTATATTGTATGCACAATTGGTATATAAAAAAATCATTAATTATCAAGGATTTAGTAAATTGTTTAAAGCAATCTAATTAAAAATAATCGTACAAAAACTTAAAGTAAGGCAATATCTTTTTATTAACGTAGTATTTGCATATTTATTATATAATTTCACCGCTCACACACCTAAAGATTTATTTTACTTGACATAAATTTACTGAATAATTCTCTTGGAAACTTAATAGAATTTGAAATGCGCACCCAGAATCCGGAACTAAAGCCCAAACTTTTCACACTGACTCTGCATTTATGCCTTATGCATTAGTTCGAAGCTGCAACTATAATATTTTGGTACTCTGTGTACATGTCATGTCAAAAGTTCGGATCGGGTTTAAAGTTTAACTTCGCAATGTAGGATGCTACAAGTCCCATACTACTTATTATTTAATAGTGAATGCGAAAGCGTCAAGGAATATTTTAATTTTAATAAATATATTACTAGTCTAAGCCATAGGTAAAAATTAGTGCTGTTTTTGACGTAAATTCCGACATGGATGAGACCTAACCAGGGGTGTTGAGGGCAATGTAAGAACAAACCCTACATAAAATGTAACAGCAAAGATTGGGACCAAGAAGGGGGGGGGGGTTAAAGTTAGCAAAAACAGTTGTTTTGAGTCTACAAGATAAGGAACGCATTTTGGAGAAAAAAAATTTCAAGTAACCAGTGACAAACAACTTAAAACCCAGTTAGCGTTCTCGGCCTTTAGAAATATTGAATTTTACATTTCAGCAAATAAATCTCTATTCTTAAATTCTGAGCAATCAACAAATGTTTGGTGAATGTTGAATAATACTTACATTAGAGCGCCAATTTTTTAACATATACAGGTTTATTCACCCTATACAACAAAGTTGTGTTTTTGAACGGAACCCCCTGTATATTATCGCATTTTTTGATTTTCCGATAAAAATAAGTGCCTATTTTAATAAGGTTTATAGTACCTAAACTTAAGGGATTTTAAATAATTTGAATTTTGACAAAATTAAACCTAATTTTAATGTTTCAAATACTTGAGAAGTATTTCATTCAGTTATGTACTCGAAATTTACAATGAAGTGTAAAAATAAATCATATTTTATATCCTTATTAAAATAAACTTGATATATTCCTGGGTGTCCAAAAATTAAAACTAATCAACTAAGAAATTTAAGTGGCTATAACTTGATTAATTTAAATAGAACGCTATACCTTTTAACTTACCAGAAAATGTACCTTTTAAATTTCTATGGAATGGTATAAGGGTGTTCTATAGCTCAGTCTTCTCATTTTCACAGAATGCCCTAAATAATTCTTTTCTGCACCATTGTGTGTTTTCTGAATAGATGTTCTAATGTATCTAGTTCCCTGTGGCAAATGGAAAAGACAGGTAACTTACAACTATAAAAATAATAATCAAGAATATCTCTACAAAGGTTTAGAAACTCGAAATGCGATTTATAGTCGTCCAACAGGCTGTAACAGCAATAATGGTAATAACATATTGACGACAGCACAAAATAGAAACAGAATATTTATAGTAGATGTTCTATATGTCAACCATCCATTTCCATACATTTACATATTCTTTTTTTTGAAATCACTGCTAACTCTGAACAACATTTACTAGGTTACAATTTGAAAAACGTCTCTTATGTGTATTTTCACATATTATGGTGTTGTCGGGGGCGCATTGTAGACAATTCCTCGGAGTTCGGAGATCTCAGGGGTCAATTCCGTCTCTCCCAATCCACCTCTTTCGACAGTTGACATTTAAAAATTGCCTAACTTCGCGATGATAATGAGACGGAGCTCCATCCAGTTGAAACCCCATAATTGTTCCAATATTTAAAAGGACATCTTCTAATAACACTGAAAGTTTATGTCAAAGAAAATCGCGAATCACCAAACCATTTAAAGATCCTTCAAAAAAGTATGGACCCAGTGTTCCTCCCCACACATTAACCGACCTCCTATTTTGGTTTCTCATAACCCTGCATTCATGCGGATTTCAATCAGAATAGTAATTGAAGTTGTGTCTATTCACGAAACCATTGTTATTAAAAGTACATTCACCATTCAACAACACATTATCAAAAAAGTGTTCATTTTCTACCACTTTATCTAACACCCACAAGCAGAATTCAATTTGGTTGTCAAAATCATTTCCCTGAAGCTCTTGACAAAGCTGGATTTTATAAGGATGAAATCTGTATTTGTTAAGAATCCTTCAAACACTTGCTGGGCTAAACTTAGGATATATGATTCTGACTAATATTGGGATTTTCGATCCCTAAACCAAGTATAGTAACAACATTTTCTTCATACTCAGTGACAGGTTTTCTTATAAGAGGTTTTTTATAATAAACACTTCCATTTTCAAGAAACTGGTTTAATAGTCTCACAATAACGGCTGGTATAGGATGGTTTCTTTCAGGAATCCTTTGAGCATAGACTCGAGAAGCCAACAAACAATTTTGATGCCATTCTCCAAGGATAAAAACCATATCAATACGCTCCTCCTTTGGATAAGTCTTCATTTTGACAAAGCACTAACACGACAATATTCAAATAAGTCAATTCAGTAAATGAAGTTTCACAATTAAAAAAAATAATACCGCTATTAGAGCAACAGGCTTTGCAGACTAAACTATAACATTAAATAAATTGTCTGACGTTTCTAATTATCATAGGCAACTAGATATATTAGAACATCTATTCAAAAAACAGAAAATGGTGCAGAAAACGATTATTTGGCGTATTCTGTGAAAACGCGAAGACTTAGCTATAGAACACACTTATACCATTTGATAGGTATTTAAGATACATTTTCTGATAGGGTAAAAAGTATAGCGTTCTATTTAAAATAATCAAGTTATAGCCACTTAAAGTTCTTATTTGATTAGTTTTAATTTTTGGACACTCTGTATAATATTGCAAGTTTATTATAATCGGAATATAAAATATGATCTATTGTTATACTTCACTGTAAATTTCGAATACATAACTGAAATACTTCTTAAGTATTAGGTTAGATTTTGTCAAAATTCAATTTATTTAAAAATTCTTAAGATTTAGGGACTATAAACCTTATTTTCTTCGGAGAATCCAGCAATGCAATAATGTCTAGGGGGTTCCATTAAAAAAAAACACAACTTTGATACTTTCAGAGCTTTTGGGACACCTTGTATAATATGAAAATGATTTTAAAATGTAGCTATATTAGATCCCCATATATCTCAAAAGTAAAATTTTTTGAAAGTCACACAAAACCGCATTGTATTTTTTTCAGAATTAGATTTGGTTCTTCACTGAGCAGTGCCTTAAACGTATATTATATATAAATTTGAGACTTTCTAATTCATAATTTCTTAGAAATTTTTTCTGCTAGTTACTTTAAATTCAGTTTCAGTGAAGCCGTTTTTAAAGAGAATATACATAATCGTATCTCATTTGAACATCAAAGCAAGACGAAAAAAATTAATTATTCGCGCAAACACATTTTAAATTCGGCCATTTTTATAGCTCTCTCCGACAGAAAAACACGCGTAGAAAGTTGAAGCTAAAAATTTCCATTTCGCTGCATCTCTATGCCTGTATACATTACTAGAATTAAAAGTGTTTGCAAGTGGAGATATATGTTCGTTTGTGTTCAAGAAGACTCTGATTTTTTTTTGTAATGTTGTTCTCGACTTAATGTAATATACATTTTTTTGTAAAAAAAAAAATAAGAGATCAAACATAATTACGAACTCTTAGAATTGAATCCCAAACAAGCATACCAGAAATACTAGTGAGGTTGTTAGTCGAGAAGCCATGTACTAAAAGAAGTGGAAATCTTTTTACAGGTGCTAGTGCCCATAATTCAATATAAATTTCGTATATCATTGCATTAATATTTTAAACACATTTTAATATATATATATATATATATATATATATATATATATATATATATATATATATATATATATATATATATATATATATTTAAATATTTAATAATTATAAGTATCGAGTCATAAAACAAACATAAGCGTAAGGAACTGCAGGTATTATAACTATTTTTACAAGGGGGAGGGGTGGATCAAAAAGTAAGTTTTCTTAGCGTGTCATTCCTCTTAAGCACAATTTAGCAAGCTTATACCGTACTTAGTTATTCTTTATAGTCTGCCTGTAAGAGCGGAACTAGTTTTACCCGTCTAAAAGATTTTTCTCGTTAGTACGAGTTCGGCAATCACGGAGATTCCTATCAAAATCATCTCTGACTGCGAGTTAGGTGTAGTTATACATCTTTTACCTACAAAAAATCATAATGGCAATGCAGATAGATATTGTGAAGTTTTAGCAAAATTTAGAAGTGCTATCAAACGAAATCATTCTTTTAAGTTGTCAAAAAAGTCTTGCTTTTGCATGACCGTGTTCCTCCTCATTCTGCTGCAAAAACAAAAAATTTATTGGAAAACTTCAAATGGGATATTTTCGAGCATCCCCTATACTCTCTAGACCTTGCACAGAGTGACTACTATCTTTTTCCACTTTAGATATATATATATATATATATATATATATATATATATATATATATATATATATATATATATATATACATACATATATATATATATGTATATATTTGAAGCAACCAAAAAAATTGACCAAGGGCTCATTTTAAAGCTTGGAGCGTCTACGTTCAAATGCTGAGTGCGCCTTTGAAAAATCCAATATGCCGGCCGGAAACCGTAGAAAAATCGAGTGTCTAGCAAAAAAGTTTGTAAAAATAAAAATTCGCAAACCGATCGGGTCATTTTTGCTTCAAATTTCAGCTGATGGACGCCTTTAAAAAGCTGGTTTGGAAAGTTGACAAAATTCAACATGGCGGATCCAGTATGGCGGCAAAAATCCAATAGGGTAGCTGAATTTTTAAAAATCAAACGATTTACACCTAATTTGGTATACGGGAGATTTGGGCTCGCTGATCACGAATCTAAAGTCAAATTTTCAAATTCCTCAAGTTCAATATGGCGGATCTAAGATGGCGGACATATTATTTGAAAGTCAACCGATTTGCACTAAATTTGGTATACGAAGATTTTTGCACTTGCTGATCACGAATTCGAGGTCAAGTTTTCCAAATTCAAGATGGTGGATCCAAGATGGCGGACGATATTTTTGAAAATCAACCGATTTGCTCAAAATTTGTCATACGAAGTTTTCTGGGATTAGTGATCACGAATCAAAGGTCGAATTTTAGAAATTCAAGATGATGGACTCAATAATAACCCAAATCTCTATATTAAGTCCGTAATCTTGGATTTCGAAAATCCTACCTAGGATTCATGATTAGTGACCCCAAGAACCCCCGTATACCAAATTTGGCGCAGATCGGTTGATTTTTAAAACTTTGATGCAGCAATGTCTTTTATCAGCTACAAAACCTCACTGGTCTTTCAGACTAACATATATTTTCTTAATTCAGTGGGAATGTGCCGTGTATTTTTTTATTAGACCGCCTCCTTAAATAATAAAATTTTCCTAACTCGTTCTAATAAAGCAAAAAAATACTATTTTGTCATTTATTTTAAAATATTTAGTGCTATGTGGGAAAAAATACATCTTTGCCTCACTAATTTATGTATCTAAATTCTAAGGAAGAAGCATCATATAATCAAACTACCATTTATCTTCTGTTCTCTACGTAATAATTAAAAAATTATCTTTAACTGCAAACTTTTTTCGCAGCGTTTTAAGGTAACCAAAATTAAGTAAAGGCTAATTATTTCAAGCATAACATATTCTCTGATCCTGACTGAATTCAAAACAAAAGCATGTTTTGTTTACTTGCTGTACGCATTCACCTCACGAAATATTGTATTCAAAGCTATGGGTATACATAATATATTTCCCCATTGTTTAATAGGACAAAATCCATATGAAGCTGCCATTTTCTTCGACATACATTTGTTTTCTAGGCTATAAGAAAGACGAAATAGCTCAAGAGAGATTGATTCAGGTAGAGCAACATTCATATTAGTGGGGATATATTTTCTTTAATTTCATTTCCCGTCTCACCTCTTTCATCCATACACTTTGATGTAACTTTTTTTCAGGTAGCTTATACCTTACTCCAATTGATCTTGATGATATCGAATTTCACCCTAGTTTGGTGATTTTATGATAAAAGTAATTTTTTCTTGTGGATTTGCGTGATTTAACTTATCAAATATTTTTTCTCAAACAGTTCATATATTTTGCTACCTTATGGTCATTTTAGTCATGTTAAAAATGATTTTACCAGTTGGAGAGTCACAACTTTCTTACACATTGATACACAAAAGAAACTAGAATACCTCGTTATTACCCGCAGAACATTTGCAAGTTACTGAGCCTTGACTACTTGTTATAAGTTACATTGAGAAAGTTATTTTTCAACACACCTTTTTTGCAATTTGCAGGTAGCTAATAACTGCTGAGGAAACAATATCGTTCACATTGGGAAATGAGTAAAATTTGAATCTTATGAACCATACAAATAAAATATTTAGTTTATATTCTTTAATTAAACCATCGGACAAATATCTACATCACATCAACAGCATAACGATCAAATACAAAATGAATTTTTTCAAATACTTAAAAATCTATTCGCTGTGGTTTGATGTCAATCAGTTGTGTCTCAATGCTAAAAAAACTAAAAATGTCATATTTACTCAAAAACAGCTGATTGGTGATCGGCAGACTGTTAAATTCTTGGGATTACATATGGACCAAAAGTTGTTCTTATCTGAGGACATTCATCGTATTCTGGCAAATTCTTCAGTCTGCAACGGAAGGCCATTAGAATTATTGTGGGGCTGCGTTTTCGCGCAGACGTCAAAAACCACTTCAAGAATCTAAACATTTAGACATTGCCATCAGTATATATATTTATATGTTTATTGTGGATCCATGAAAGACGGGAACAATTGGCACTGCATAGTGACATTCACCATTACAATACAAGGCATGCTTCATTCATGGCACCTGACTTTGTACGTCTGACTAAGAGTCGATATTCTGTCAATTATTATGCTCCTCGATTTTACAACAAGCTTCCTTTGCATCTAAAGACCCTAGCATTTGATCTCTTTAAAAGCAAAGTTAAAAATATACTGATGCCAAATAGCTTTTATTCACTTGACAATTTTATTAATGCAGACTTAGTGTCTTGTTGAAATATGTTGATGTGATAGGGAATTAATATTTTATTGTTTATTGAAAACCACCAGTTTGATGCATCTTTTAACTTATAAGTTTGTCAGTGTGATTATTATTGTATCTTGTAGGAATTTTTATTTCTATATGTTTATTTTGACGTGTGTAAAATTGTAATAATTGTGACACAAATAAATATCTACTATCTATCTATATATCTATTACGAATATTGACTCGCTTAAGGAACCCCAAAAGGGCAGGCTTTGTTACATGCGTGTATCTATCTATTCCTCTTTTTCTAACAATAATCGGTTAAGGAGGGGGGATATACAACGTTTTTAAATTTGTACCTCGTTTGGGATACTAAACATTATCTTCATATCAAATTTCGAATTTCTGGGGCCAAAGAAAGTACATTTGATTTTTGATGATTATTGGGTAAGTGTCAAAATAGCACATAATTAACTTAGCAACTGAAAAAAAGTCCAATTCAAGTAAGTTCAAAATTAATTTTTCATGCATGATAGTACATAGACTTACAAAGTGCTTTCAGGAAATTAAAAATGACACGAAATCTGGTAGCACTGTGTCTAAATCAGACAACACGCTGAGTTTTGACATGACATTCTGTTTTCTCGAAACCTCAGGGAAAACTCTGCGTGTAAATTTAATTTTAGGCAAGAAGAAGTAATAAAGCAACCCCACATTTTCGAACTTTTTCAGTTTACACATTAAATTTTTTTCAATTTCCCGTAATATGAGTATATAAATGGTGTCTCAGAGTGTTTTTCGTTTTTGTTTGACTGTTACGCGCCAAATAGCCATAGAGAAGGGAGGGAAATGCCGTCAAATATTTACAGGACTACAGTACGTATTTTGCATGGGAGCGTTTTATAAAAACTACGATTCCTAGCTTATTGTTGGACGTCCATACAGAACAAGTTTCAATTTAACCACTATGAGAAATGTACCAAGTGCTAATTGTACCCAGCACTGGGCACGCAAGTTTAAAGAGGCTGGAAACACAACGCAGGAAATCATCTAGATGCAAAAGGACATGAAAAACAAACACGACTCTTGACCGCGTTCTCCAGTTTGTTAGAGACGATCCACGAGTCTCTACTGCTCCGCGCAGCGTCTCTAAATTTGCATATATACATGGTCCATCGCAAAAATTTACATTTCCACTCCTACGAAACTGTTTTTGTGCAGGAAATGAAGCCCAATATCCAGCTAAGCGATAGCACAATGAAAAACCGGTATAAAAGCTTCAATAACATATGAATCTCTAATGAATTTAATTTCCACATCAACGGTTAAATGAACAAACAAAATTGCAGATATTGGGCTCCTGACAATCCGCTCAAACTGTATCAGAAATCCCTATACTCGTGGAAGGTTGTCGTTTGGCTGCTATATCAAGCCAAAGAATAATCGGCTCCTATTTTTTTGAGAAGACTGTTAATTTCGATCGTTATTTTCATATGATACGGACTTTTTTGGTTCCAGAATTTCTAAATCAGATTAACCACAACCGAAATACATTTTTCCAATAAGATGAAGCAGCTTTCCACGTTACAAATGATTCTTTAGCACCTCTTCATGATTTATTCCCTGAAAGGGTGATAAGTCTTCGAGGGGACATCAACTGGTCACCGCCGAGCCCAGATTTAACATCTGCTGATTTTTTTTTCTATGGAGCTCTAAAAAGTAAGGTTTTTAACCCATACCACCCAACTTAAATCTTCTAAAGTAAAGAATCACAGATAAAATCCCTGCGATTCGAAGAGCGATGCTCCAGCGAGTAATTGAAAATTTCAATTCGAGGCTAATTGGTAATGAAAAAGTGGATGGTATACATTTAAGGATGGCGGTTTTTCACAGATAAAAATTCAAAAATTACTCCATAATTTAACAGCAATTAAACAATTCTGATGTTTTAATTTTTAAGAATCAAAAACGATATCCTTTATATAAGAAAATATTTTAAAAATAAATCTTTCTTCAAAAAAACTCAGTTTTTTGTTAACATTTTCATTTCATTCATATAAACGATACGCAGAAGGCGAAATATATATACAGACAGACATGTAACGGCATAACTTTGCAATGACATGTCTGTACGTGAGCCGGGTAAGTGTTGTTAAATTGCATGGAACTTGTCCGACCATAAACATCAGTTCGGGTAGTTGGAAAGGATTGTTGGCAATTAGCGGTCGTTGTTGCCGTATGTCAGCGGCAGGAGGTACAACCGACTTCCGATGTTATACCGAGTAGGCCTGTTTATGTATGCGACAATTGTTTTCACAAGAGTACGTCGCCCTTGGCCCTTGGGTTTGTCACCAAATAAAATAAATGTTTGTTAGGTTTATCTGTTTTTTATTTCTACAGCGTAATTTCACCTTTTAGTATATTAAATTTAAGGTTAATGACAAAAATTAACTAATAAACCATTGTTAGAATATACATTCATTGATATAATTATGGAATGTTTATTACATTTCTTTCTGAAAAAGTAAATTTTGACAAATTAAATCATTTAAATACCTTCTACCATAAAAAATTGTTTTTGAACCTACTTCTTTGAATCTTCGTCATACTGGCTTTAAACTAACAATTAGTTTATCTTACCTTTAGTAGCTCATTTTTAAGATGCGTATAATCTCATTCATTTTACATGAAATAACTGTCAAAATACTATCAACAGGGTTTCTACTTTCTTTGATACCCTTTTAAAATATTCGATCTTGTGGATTAATCTAACCTGAGACACCGTCGGATATATATATTTCGTTATATAGCACTATAAAGGGCCGCTGATCTACTTTACGAAATCGCCGGTTTACAGTGTTACTTTACGCCCTCTGCTACTCAGTCTCTACCTTTCATGGTCTTTTCAATCTCCCAGTGCTAGGTTTCTTTCAGCTGCCTGCAGCCCAAATTATTTTAGCATGCCTCTTTTTTACGTCCCAATTCATGGTCTGTTTGGAAATTATATAGTCTAACATTCTCTGAACTTGACCGAACCAGCAGTAGGATTCCTTGCTATGTAGAATTCTACATCTAGTTTTCTACTTTCAATTTCTATCGACGAAAGTGATAATAGCGGTTGTTGGCATTCTGTGTTTCTATCGCCTCTACTTAAAGCGTTTTCGGATATCGTCATATCAAAGTGATAAACATCAGTTTAAATTTAGTGATATTTAGTAACTATTTATTTTAATTTGCTGTCAGCAACACTTAACCAAAGAACGTGACCTTAGCTTTACCATCCGGCCCATTAAAATTGTTGACGTTATTAACTCAAGGTTTCTTTTACCAATATCTGTTAACAGTTGCTAATATATTCTGCCCAAAATCTAATTATTCTGCTAACATATGTATAAAATTATTTTGCAACACAGAAAACCAGACCTATAAAATTAAATCTACTAATAGAATTCCATATGACACATAATCCAGCTGCAGCATAGTTGTCTTGTATCTCATCTGTAATTACCTCTTACTCTCATTCTATCTTTAATTCTTTTATTTGTTATTCTTTTGAATGTTAATATTCCAACTAATCATTGCCAGTAATTTATATCGATTGTTTCTAGTCTGTTTTCTTGATGTTTATGCAGTTGTCTCGCACCCAAATGTCGTTAAATGTTAGATTGTAGATCATTTCTTTTGTTTTGGATTAATACATTTCTTGACCACAAAATAGAGTTTAGTGCTTCAACGAGTTGTTTGTTTGCTGTAGTCTATCTTTGCTGCTAAATATATATATATATATATATATATATATATATATATATATATATATATATATATATATTCTCTCCATATGACTCAATAGTATTTCCATTTTTAATATTGTGAATACTTTGTCTGATTCATAGTTACATTTACATTTTTTCGTATTATTCCATTAAATTTTTTGTTATATGTTCGAGCTTATCCTGATATGGGGATATAATCACTTAGTCATCTGCAAAGTGCAGTGTATTGTTTGTTGTTTCATCTCCTTTATCAATTCTCCTCCCTTGACAGCTTCTTCTCCATTGTCTAATAGCTTAGTTAAGGTAGATCTTAAAAATAGTAGGCTAACAACAACATCTCTTGTCTTAATACTTTTTGAAATTTTATTTTCCATTTTAACTTTACCAGTGGCCTTTTTATATTAGTATTGTATTGCTTTTATTGTTTATATTAATCGGTGTTTCTCTTACACTTGCCATACTTTATTTATTGGAACGTTGTCGTAGGCATTTGAGAGATCCACAAATAGAAAATGAGCTTTTCTGTTCGTGACAACTTTCTCTTCCGTGATTTAATTTGCCTGATTGACCTAATCTATTAATAACTTTACTTTAAGTGCTTCACCACTTCCATTTTAGTTGTTAAATAGTGTATATATATATATATATATATATATATATATATATATATATATATATATATATATATATATATATATATATATATATATATATTGTTGCGTAGTGTTTCACGGATGGGAACATGTGATTCAGTATTAATCCGGGATTACATCCGTTCTTTCGTTTGGTTTCCTGTAGAGGTTTGCAATCGTTTCGCCGAAATCCCATTTGGCATCTTCTGTGCTTGGTGGTTGTGGTGTGTTGATATATATATATATATATATATATATATATATATATATATATATATATATATATATATACATATATATATATATACATATATATATATACATATATATATACATATATATATATATACATATATACAAAAGCAGTCTGCTTAAGAAAATACAATTAAAGTTTTTTATACAACGTTGAACGCAGCCAATTTTCATAATCGAATAGCTTTTTTACAAACGCAAAACTACCGTGTACTAAAAAGCAGATAAAGCATAAAATAGGAACGGTCAAATTTTTTCGTAAGTTTTGAGTAAAAGCGTAACCATCCTAATAGTCTATAAATGAGGCCCGAGGGAGAAAAAGGTCTTTAGAACATAAATCTTGTAGTAAAATTGGCCAGAAAGGTCAGAGGGCCCAAAAAGGAAATAAAAATGCTTATATTAGCTAGGCCTACATATACGATAAGTTTTACGGGACGTTATTGAATTTTAGCAGTGAAAGGTTTCTAGAATTACGTAAAAGGGCATGTCGTAGTTTTACGACTACGAATAAAGCCTGATAATATTTATGGGGCCTTTTATTATTACCTAAGTAAAAGAAAATTATTATCATCACAAATTTCGTACAAATTGAATCCGATATTTAGGGTTTATAGGAGTCAACTCAACTGCGGGAATGGCTTGCTACAGGGCTACCAGATAGAGAATTCGAAAGTTTCTCAAATTGAACTATACTTACCCCATCCTCGGAAACGTTTTCTCAATTGTAAATTAAAATTAAATATTGTTCAAGAACGAACATGACAAATGCGGCTAACGATTGTTTTTGTTTCGAGCTTTTACCTCTTTCCTATCCACATTAAATATACAGCCAGTGTTCATTGAATTTGAGATATGTTATCATATAACTAATGCACCAATGCATATGAGTTCAAAAAATTCTGAAACTACCAGAAAAAGGTGGACATTTTTCCCGGAGGTAGTGTCCGCAATCTAGACCGGTTTCGAACTCATTGGTTCCCGCCAGTACGGGACAGACATGTACACCTTACCATAAGAAAATTGAGTCCTTTAAGCAACTTATATCATACTAAACAAAAAGTTCAATACAGGTTGGGCCATCTCTCGAAATCTCATGCAGTGTATATTGAATAATAATGTAAATTCCTTTGGTATATGTGAGTTAATTTGAATATACAGAAGTTGAAATATCTTTTCAATTACTTTATTGAAATTTAAGATACCATTTAATCAAATGTAATGTGCAACGAACTGATATTTTAATGAATTGCTGTAAATTCAAAGTAGATATAAATTGTTTACGATTTTTTATACAAAATCATTAAATTTAATGTAGAATGGACATTAAATTTAAGGTAATTTTTAAGAGGGCATGTAAACAGCATTTCAAATTGATTAATATACTACATAAAAAAATTTCACTTTAATGTTAAGGTGAAGTGCTGGAGGCAAATTTCAGAAACCGTTTCTTATATTCATTTAATGTTAATGCATTAAATTTAATACTTTTTACATTAAATCTGATGTAATTATACTAATAATTTCAGTAACTTTATGATAACATTCAATTGAGCCTAATATACAAAGCTTTAATTTCAAAGTACAAGTAACTTATTCATGACTTAAGTCCATTAATTTAAATTAAGAAATGTACCTTAAATTACGGTTTTTCTTAACAGTGTGTACACAGCCAAAAAAGTGCTTATAGTGTAGGGGCCAAGAGAGATCCCAATCACCCTTTCAATTTATGTGGACCTACCCAAGATCCCCTGAATAAGATTTTTTTGGGTAGAAGTCCGCCATGGTGGTCATAAGATGGTTACTAATAAATAAGTGTTTAAACTTTTAAAAATACAATTTTCGCAAAACTATTTATTAGATCGTATTGTTGAGAAATATTGTTTCTCTAATATACCTGAAAATTAGTAATATTAAGTTATACTTACTACTTGATTAGATACAAATAATGGTTAATATTATTCGATAAAAAAAAACTTAATAAAATTTTTATAAAAAAAATGAATCGACTCTAAATGTGCTCTAAAAAATGAAAAATAACTATAAATTTTTATATGAAATTGAAATTTTTGAAGTCGGCGCCAACCTATACCTGACAAAAAGTGATTAGCATAAACAGATTAAAAATACTTTATTTATCATTGCTTTCTTACCATAATTTGTATATATTAGTAGTTATTTATTTCATTTAGAAATAATTTGTCGCCGACTTCAAAAATTTCAATTTCATATGAAAATTTATAGTTATTTTTCACTTTTTAGAGCACTTTTAGAAATCGGTTCAATTTTTTTATAAAAATTTTGTTTCTCGATTTTTAGTTTTGAATTCATTATGATATCCATAAATTATTTGAACTAAGTACTAATCGAGATCAGTATACCTCGCAATGATTCCAAGGTGGCAAAAAGTACTCATTTTATCCAAAGTTGTAAATTACCCTAAAAATAACTACTAAATATTCTCTGATTCTTAGAGTTTTCCAAATACAAGTGAAATTGTGTCAAACAAATATTTAGTCATAGTAAATCCACTAGCTTATCTTTCAAATTAGTTTTTTATTGATAATATAGGCCCCAAAACCTTCCAATTTCGATATTTAAAGAACTTGAGACGTAGATTTATATATATATATATATATATATATATATATATATATATATATATATATATATATATATATGTTATACTGCATATTGAGTTTGAATACAACTTGAGACAAAATCCGAAAATATAAAATTTTCAGTCCTTCATATTGTATCTTATCAACCTAATAGTTGTAAAAAATTAACTTTATATTCGTGATAGACGACCCCGAAAACCCCCTAATACCAAATCTGAAAAAATGCGCATGAGATAAAATTTTTAACCCACCTTATTGGATCTGCCATATTGAATGTCAAAAAAATAGGTTTTAGTGTATTAATCTAATCTAAATCTAAACCCTTCAAAGCCCCCTAGTACAAATTTTGAATGAGATCCGGAAATCTGAAATTTTTAGACCGTCGTATTGCATTTGACATATTAAACTTTTATAAAATAATTTTATTTACGCCATTTACTTCCTCAAAAACGATTCAGTCCCACCTTTAGACACAATCGAAAAATGTAAAATTTTTAGTCCGCTATAATGGATCCGCCATATCGAATCCTGAAAAAATACTTTTAAATTCATAATTTACACCCTCAAGAAACGAAAAATGTAAAATTTTTAAGATGCCATATTGAATTTACCCGATTATTTTTCAAAAAATATTTTAAATTCGTAATTAACACTAACAAAAATCCCCCAATACTGACTTTAGACAAAATCGAGAGATGTAGAATCTTTAATCCGCCATATTTATTTTTTTCAAATAATTTCATATTCGTAATGTGCGATCCCAAAAACTTCCCCATATCAATTTTGAAAAAATCGAACAAAATTAATTTTTTGGATCCACCTTATTGAATTTTTTAAACATAATTTTAAATTCGTTACGTGCGACTCCGAAAACTCCCCTGTACCAACTTTGGAAAAAATCGGATAAAATTGACTTTTTTTGGCCGCCATATTGGATTCGCCATATTGATTTTTTTAAAAATATTTTGGATTCGTTATGTGTGACCTCGAAAACTCCCCCACACCAATTTTGGAGAAAATAGGACCAAACTAATTTTTTTTGTCCACCATATTGGATCCGCCATACTGAATTTTTTAAAAATAATTTTAGATTCGTTGTGCACGACCCCGAAAATTCTCCCATACCAATTTTGAAGAGAATCGAACAAAATTAATTATGTTGGCCGCCATATTGTCAGCCCCATCTTGGATTTTACTGCACCAATTTCGTCCAAAAAAATATGGGATCACCGCAGCAACTTCCTGAACATAACGTAAAAAATTTCATTCAAATCGGTGGCGTCGTTCCGAAGTAATCGGTGTCCACACATAAAAAAAAATACATAGTCGACGAACGACCTCGTTCTTTTGAGAAGTCGGTTAAAAATATTACATATTTTCTATGGAACAATAAAATAATATATGAAAAAGAACTGATTCGGGATCCAAATGTAATGTGTGACCGACACATACGTCGTCGACTTTTTTTTTACTGTTTGAGCTCTTTTGACAATATTCTTTGAATACTATCAACAAAATCATTCATCCGCGTTTTTCCTCTGGTAAATGTACCCCGTAAGTTTAAAATTGTCGAATAAATGCAAAAGAAATATTTTTAATATGCTGACCTTTTTCTGAATATACTTTGAAAAAGGTACTTTAGCAGGCCACTTTCTGTAATCCAAGCATAAAAATTCAATAACCAATTCCTATATTCGATAAATTTCCATTTCTATACACAAGACCTTTTTTTGCTTGGAATAGCTATAAACAACAAATTTCTAGGTCCCCAAATTTTCGTATGTAAATTTCATCAGCTTTTAATGTCACCGCGTGGGCCTGATCTCAAGAAAAATTTACATAACTTGCAAGGACTCACCGCTAAAGAGAAACATTTTCTTCAGGCCTAATACAAAGATCTCTTCTAATCCATGGGTGGGTATCTCGTATTTTTTTTATAAATCCCAAACGAATCGTTCTTTTAAAAAGCTATTCTAAACAAGCTTTAGTTAATAAAGTAACGAATAATAGTTATTGACGTAACCAGTTACGAAACCTTTATTTTATGTATCGCGTGGGATATTGCGGAATGAGCGAACCGAGCCACAAATCTTGAATAAGAAAATTGTCTTTTTTACGTCTCTTAAATGAATTGATTGTTTGGGCTGATACTTGATGGAAATCCACAACTAATATATTAACTGTAAAACAATTCGGGAAATGTTTAAAAAAGGAACTACTATGTTTTATACCACTAAATTTATTAAGAAAACAGTGACTGCAGTTTCAACTCACAGAGTCTTTGTCAAGCTGAATTACAAGATAGACCAAGGATTCAATACAGAAACATGAGAAAATTTAACAATAAATAAAAACTACCTGAGAAATTACATTATTACAAAGGGGAGGTACTAAATTGTGGGAACTAATTATTATTTGGCGACAACAAATAACGGGAAAAACCCAAGTTCTGTCTGGTCATTAAGCAAACTTACATTTTTATTTTTACTATGTTTATATATTTCTAAAGATTCAAGAATATTTAACTTTAGGCCCATTGTTGAATAATGTAATATGTCAGTGTTGCTTAAATCAGGAAAACTGTGGCTGTGTTCTAAGCAACGGTTGGCAAAGCTCGAGTCTGTTTTTTGTAGTCTATATGATCGGTGGTGTTCTGAAAAGCGAGTTTTAAAGCTTCTACCACTTTGTTCAATATACAAGCTATCACACTCTGAACATTTTAACTTATAAACTCCTGATTTATCCAATTTATTAATTTTATCTTTAGCATTGTAAAGAATAGCGGACAGATTGTGTTGAGATTTAAAGGCTACTTTTATGTTATGTTTGGAACGAGTATTAGCTATGTTTTCTGATAGGGTACCACAGTATGATAAAGATATATAAGATGAACTATCTTTATCATTTTTTATTTTGGGATATATTGAATTAAAAGCTAGTTGTTTTTGTTTTTTAGTTATTAATTTGTTTATGGTTTGTTGGGAGAAATTGTTTGATATTGCTATCCTTTCAATGATATTTAGTTCCTCTTGAAGATCTTCTTCAGAGAGAGGCAAAGAAAATGCTCAATGTATCATTGAATTGTATGCAGCCATTTTGTGTTGTAAGGAGTGAAAAGAGTCATTTGATATAGTATTACCTGTAAATGTTGGTTTTCTAAAAATTTTAAAATTACACTGATTATTAAGGTGAGATATGGTGAGATCTAGAAAATTTATTTTATGGTTATTTTCAGTTTCCAGTGTAAATTGAATTTTTGGATGGCAATTATTAATGTATTGTAAGAATTTTTGAAGCTGTCTAGTAGTGCCTTTAAAACATGCTAGAACATCATCTACATATCTGTACCAAAATTGAACATGGTTTTTGCTTACAGGGGAATTAAGAATTTTGTTTTTTATGTTTGACATGAAAATGTCTGCTAGGAAAGGGCTAAGAGTATAACCCACTGGTAGGCCTGAATTTTGTAAATAAAATTTGTTGGAAATAGGTTTGTGATAGGCAAAGTTCAAAAGAGGACAAGATTTCAGTAGTAACTATTGGATTTATATTTCGTTCCTGTAAGATTTCTTGAATAAGTATAAAACATTCATCTGTTGAAATATTAGAAAACATGCTTTTTATGTCAAAAGAAACTAGTATGAAGTTATTTGGGGTTTTTATGTTTTTTAGTTTTTGGACGAGATCTGCTGAATTATTTAAACTGTGACTTGGTTTAAAGTTGCTTATTTGTTTGAAGAATGAATTTAGTTTCATACTGAGCTCTCTCGTGGGGCTATTTATGTATGAAACGACTGGGCGAATGGGATTTCCTGGTTTGTGATTTTTTATAAGGCCATAGAGTTTTGGTGCTTGTGGGTTCATATTGATTATTCTTTTTTTTATTCTGAAAAAAATGACAGTTATGTTTGACAGGGTTTGTTTCAAATTTGTTTGAAAAACTTTTGTAGGATCGCTTTTAATTTCTGTAATATTTTCGGATTGAATAAATGCTTCTATTTTACTGACATATTCAACTTTTGGTAAAATAATTGTTGCATTTGATTTATCTGCTTTTGTTATTATACTTTTAAACATTTCCCGAAGATGATTAACTGCCACATAGTAAGGGCTACCAGCATCAACTTTGTAAAACAATTTTTTTTTCACTATATTGAACAAAATTGTATGCCATGTTTCGTCATCCTGTAGCTTTATCAAATGTAATGTGAGTACAAAAAAATTTTGTACGAAAGGTGGAGGAGTTAAAATTATAATTCACCTCTTGGATGTGAAAAAGTGCACATTTAAGGTCTTAAAATATATTTAATAAAGACGAACTATTCAAATCTACTTGATCGTTGAGTAACAAGCCGTAATCTTTAAAGTTTGTTCATTCCTAAAGATTTGAAAAGGTTCAGGTTATAACCCTTATTATCAATAAAATTATGTTTCTATTGTAAAAGACGATCGGCGTAGTTAGACGTAGGACAACACCCAACACATAAGGACAACAAAGAGATTAGAAGCCTTCGAGTTCTGGATATATCAAAGAGTATTAAAAATTACCTGGAAACAAAATGTGACTAACTTCGGAATACTAAGAATGTAGACGATTAAAACCAGGAAATTTGAGTTCACATGGAACAGATATAACAGACAACACAATCAGGCACTATGTTGCAATGTTAAGACTTCTAAACCGTAGACCGTTATATCATTCAATTAATCATTCAATCAATCAATTAATCAAAATTTGTTGTATTTTAATTTCTTTTTAACGTCATCAGTAACGAAAGAAATATTTCATAACCAGTTGGTAAAAATTTTCCATGTCCCATATAGTAAAGAAAACAAAAGGCGTTTCTAAACTTTTTTCTCTTTTAAAAGATTTCAATTTATCTTGTAGAAAAAAAATATTTTAGTCAATATAGGACACAAATAAGTTCAAAAATTTCTCAAGCCTTGAGAACTCTCAGTTGCGGAATTTTTTAAAAAAATATTTGTTTCCCTTACACCGACAATTTCAAACATCAAGTCAGATAACTTGAAGTCGACTTATACTCATTGTTTTCCTGATTCGACCATAATTTTTCATTTTTATTGGCATTAGTAGGGAACATATACCGGTGCTCGGACTCCTTTTCCCTCCCCCCTCATCCCACTTGTCGTAAATGCAGTGACCTTGATGCACACGTGTGCGTTCTTATAGCACCTGCATAGTCAAGATCAAATTAATATGCATTGGAATTGTATATGTTTGGTCGGACTCTTTTCCCTTCCCCCCTCACCGTTTGTATACCTCATCGCTACTTGATGGCACACGTGTTCATCAAATGAGGCGGCCAACCCTTTCAAGGTCGAGTAAACATGCATAAGAACTGTATACAAATTCATCGTGCTTCCGCCGCAGACACCACTTATACTGTTACAACTTTGATGCATGTTTACACGACCTTGAAAGGGTTGGCTACCTTAGTTGATAAATACGTGTGCCATCAAGTAGCGACGAGGTATACAAACGGTAAGGCAGCTGGTAAAGGGAATGGAAGTGTGAACAAACTTATATGCTTCCAATGTATTTTAACTTGTCCTTGCCTATGCATGTGTTACAAGGATGCACGTGTGGGCATCAATGCGGCCACATTCAAGGCAAAGGGGTAGCGGTATATATATATATATATATATATATATATATATATATATATATATATATATATATATATATATATATATATATATATATGGCTTGGTTATTCCGGGTTTCAATTCATTCAAAAAATTGTTTTCACGACGTTTCGCCAAAATCTCATTTGGCATTTTCAAGTGCGGTTCGTCTCGTTACTCGCTGAGAACTGATGGTGGCCGCTGATGAATATCGAGTTTTGTTTGGTTGGCTCGCTTCCTGATTGGATTAGCGGCTTCGCAGGCTCCTCCCCTCTGCCGAGTGCGATGTATTTTGTTCTTGTATGCTGGTCTCTCGTGTACTAGTTGGCATCGTCTCGTTTATTTAGCTGATCCGTTTTTTCGATTTCTAGGGCCTCTCTTATGATGCGTACCTTATAGTTCTGTACTGGTGCTATTTCTTTTGCTTTTTCGAAATCGATGGTATATCTGGTTGTTTGATGATGTTGATATAGGGCTGTCTGTTTTTGAGGCTATTTTTATGTTCTTGGATTCTTGCTGATATGGTCTTTGGTCTTCTCTTCTCTTGTCTTTTTATGGCTTTCTCTATATCTGATTATGAAAAACCATTCTGTTTTAGGGCTGTTGAAATGTATCTTATTTCGTCTTGTTTTGTATCAAGTTCTGTTAGGCGGAGAGTGCTTGATATTAGTGTGTTGGCTACTGCCTGCTTTAGAGAGGGATGATGATGTGACGCAGCATTGAGATATCGGTCAGTATGTGTGAGTTTTCGATATACGCTAAAGCCGTCACATCATCATCCCTCTCAAAAGCAGGCAGTAAGCAACGAACAGGCCGATAAGTTAGCTGAAATTGGTACCATCCTAAAAGTTTCTATGTCATTAAAACTAGACAAAACCGCGTTCTTCTCAATTCTTACAGACCTAGCAAAGAACAAATTTGTAATAAGATGAAATGAGAGCTTTAACCCGAAAAAAAAACAGTATAAATAAATCCAAAGCTATTTCCAATTTAAACCTTTGTTGTCACAAAATGTCCTATATAGATAAAGAATACATTTCTACTATAATTGGGATGCGTACTACACATTGATTCACAGAAGAACACCGTTATAGACTAGAGTTAAAAAAATATTGTGAATGTGGCGGAATAGAAAAACTCAATCATATTTTCTTTGAATGTCCGATTAATTTTGTCCCGAATTTTTTTCTATTAACTTTCTCCACCGTCAAAATTTTTATGTTTATAGATTATTTAAAAATTGTCACTATTGTTAACTACTTTACTGCGTACCGTCAGGGGGCTTCGAACTTGTCATCCTGGTGTAACTCAATACTTAACTGCAATACGACGCTAAAAGCAAAAAAGTGGCAGCCAACTTTAAAATAGTGGAAGAAGAAGAACAAGACTTTAAAACAAGCTTATATACAATTTTATAAATATTTAAGTATAAATTAAGCCGTTACATTTACGAATTATCTAAATTATTGTGGTTTGTTATAAGTCAATTTAAATATCGTAAGAAAAAACAATAAAAAGAAAATACCAAGAATAAAAAAAATGCATATCTGAGATTCCAAGACGTTTAGAATTACACAAAAGTCAGTGATGTCAAATTCAAACCTCTTGTGGAACATTCAGTAGGGGACAATTCAATTTTTTTTTAAAACAGCTCCGCGGGTGTCTGTAGATCATATAAAATCTTTTTCAGGCTGTAACACAATTCCAGATTCACAGCTTTTTAAAATGACTATTAAAGTTTAAACTTGAACATTTATTTTCAATATCCTTACATTTTTTATGGTGTGTATTTATATAATAATTCTTTTTCCGCATTTCCGATTGTAGTAAAAAAAACCTTTTTTGCGGAAAATATCATCTTTATTTATTTATTATTTGTTATATGTTAGGTTTAATCTTTTCTTTGAAAAAAAAACCTTATACGTGGGAGAATTTTAGCGGCGATATCTAAAGATTGCTCTAAGTTTTGTCCACAGTAAAAGATTACTACAAAAATTTGGAGATACGTAGAGCTAACACATTGTAGCTATAAGCGATATATTGAAAAAAAAATGTTGGCATTGCGTGTAGCATTTGTTTGTTTTCATTGAAGTAGTATTTTATGACTGCAGCCGTTTATATTTCGAGAAATGACAACACTGGCATTGCCTAGGTGCTACTATTTTAACATACGGACGCCATTTGTATTGTTCAGAGTGACTTTAAAATTTCATCTCGACTAAAACTTTCGACACGGTTGATCTCAGCAAGAGTGCATACATGGCGATGAAGCACCTACAAGAACCACCATATATCTCTGTTTAAGTGAATTCAGTCGTAGCCGTCGTTCACTTAGAGACGAGTCACGTGAAGGTAGCACAAGATTATCATGTGACATACTGTCATATTGAGGCATTCTTAGGCATTAGTAAAATCAGCATATAAAATTTATTTCATAAACATTTGACTGTGAGGAAGCTATGATCAGGTTCGTGTTGATTGGTGCTAGGAAATGCCCTAAAATAGATCATGGTGCTTCAAAAAATCTTTATAAGATCCTGAAGGCTCACCAGTCTTGAATTTAGGTGTATCAGTTTGAAGGTAAACAGTAGTCAATCATGATGAGTCAAGACCATTAGACGTTGCTCGGGCACAAAGAACTTCGAAGCAAATGGTCGCCTATTTTTATGGAAAAACTACCCCTGTCGTAATTACGCATTTATAGAGTCGCAGAATAATTAATTCTGAATGATATACAACCATTTATTTGCCAGAAGTGTTCGCTGTATTAAGGAAAATAAACACAAAGTGTCATGACAAAGCGCCCTCTCATCCACTGGCACAGACAAGTGACCTTTTGAGTACTCAAAACATGGAATTAATGGGTCATCCGCCATATTATTTGGCACAAAATAACTTTTTTGTTCCCGTAGATAAAAAGCAATAGTGTATGGAGATGAATTGAGAAAAAGAAAAATACCAACAAAATAGGCCTTGGATCGACTTAACTGGATCATTACTAATGGAGAAAAACAGGAAAAACCAGAAAATTCTTCGTTTTTTTTTAAATAAGTAGAAATAACGTTCTGCAAGCCTATAGTTTTGTCTTGCATCAAAAAGTCTGTGAAATACGTGAAAAAAACTGCAAATTTGATCGACAACCTAGGACATTACCTATACACTATAGCTCTGACCAACCACCTTAGACCACCAATGGCATTCAGAGATAAAAATTGGGTATAGATATTCATAAATATTTCTTTAACTCTCACTGCTGCCTTTCTGGATTTGATGAAAGCATTCGATTACGCGAAACATGAATCTGCCCGTAATACTCTCTTGAAATGGGGCTTTTCGGGAAACCTATCAATTTTGATATCCAATTTCTTACAAAATTGTTCTTACAAAGTGAAAATTCGAGGCTCCCTCTCAACTCCTCTCTTTCAAAACAATGGGACTCCTCAGGGATTCTCAATCAGTCTTTCTAATTGCATAAATATTAATAAAAATTATATTTCCCCAACAACAGACCTCAGATTATTTACAGATGACATTCAACTATCCCTAAGCTCCCTCCTACCATGGTCATACTCCATCGAATTAACTTTCTCTCCATCTAAATCCTTCCTTGTCCACTTTTGCAGAAAAAAAGAAATGCACTATCAATCTTAAGTTAATCATATACTCCCAGATTATACCTCTTAAATTTCATAACACTTTTCTATGGTTGATATTTATTAAGCACCTCATTCGGAACAAACACATCCAATACATAAAATTGAAATGCATCAGAGACCTCAACATCATCCGCATGCTATCAAATAAAGATCTGACAGTACATCATCTTTAAAAATTTACGAATCACTAATTCGTCTAAGATATACTATGGTAGTTCAGTCTACGCCTTAGCCCTCATCTCTTATCTCATACATAATAGCGGTATAACACTTTCTACAGGCGCATTTCACACCAGCCCAACCAACAACTTATACTGCGAATGCGAAATCACATCCTTAGAACACAGAAGGACTCAACTTACCTATACTTATGTTATTTCCCTCCATTTCTTGCCTGCCCTCCCACATTTCAAATAATTCTTCAATCCGTTCAACGTCCTTCTCATAAATATCCTCTATTTATTCAAATAAATCTTACTGAAATTAAAAACTGGGTATTAATAATTTTGCCTTCAATAGATGAACACTTACTTATTACCTCTTATTCCCACCCTGGAGCTATCCTTCCAAAAAATGTAACCTTGAAGTTTTTTTTATACTCCCGGGTCCGTCCTAAAGCAGGACGCACTGCGGCCAAAGTAGGCCTATTGTGCTCACCCTAGACATTACAGCCACTCTGTCAACCTAGCCCCCTGGCTCAATCTATACAGTCCTGCTAAGGAGTAAATGAGTATTTCTCCCGGTTCCAAACTTACTGATGCGAATATTTGTTGTCTAAATCTCTCCAATGATTCACAGTCACATATAATATGCTTCACGGTGAAGTTTCCTCGGCTTGTCCACATAGTCTGCAGCCGAGGTTTCCGTTATATAGATTCATTCTATTCAGATGTACTTTGACGGCCATGTGTCCCGTCATTATACCCGTAATAGTCCTTAATTGGTTCCTACTCATTTGGAGTAATTTCCTTGCCAGTTTCGGGTCAAGATTCCCAATAAATAGATTGCTGTGGTTTAAACCCTGTCTGGTCATCCAGTGGTTTTTATGCTCTCTTTTGATCAATTCCTGTTGCTTCTCGCGCCGCGCACCGCGGCACCCCAAAGCTCGGTTCTGGATCAATGTATTGAGATGCTGATTCTGCTCTAGCTAGCTCGTCAGCTTTTTCATTTCCATGTATACCTTCGTGTCCTAGTACCCACTTTAACATAACTCTGTTATCTTTTGCCAGAATTTCCAACTCGCTCTGATATTCCCAAATCAGCCTCGATGATACCTTTTGGCCCTTGAGGGTTTTTAGGGTTGCTTGGCTGTCAGAGTAAATGTAGATTTGCTTCTCTTTGTAAACTCTCCTGTTTATCTCGTCTGCGCACCTCGAAGTTACTCTACTAAATAAAAAAGAAATTAACCCCACTCAAAATACCATCAAATCCTACAACTAAAAAATAACAGCTATGATCTTATATTTACTGACGGCTCCAAAAAACAAAACACTACGGCGCATCCTATTACACAAAAAATGCCTAAAAAGTATTCTGCCTCCATGAATCCACTTCGGTCCTGACCGCGAAACTATTTGCTATCCTTAAAGCCATAGAATACTATCTAACTACTAACAAAACAAACTGTCTAATAATCACAGATTCCTTAAATACCATTAACTCATAGAATCATACTACCCGACTCAGCTACCTCAGACTTCAAACACTTCCTACATCACATATCCCTAGACCTCGTTAAAATTTAATGGGACCTGCAGGATCCAGAAAATAAACTCTTATCAATTAAATAGAACTTCTTTACTGGTATCCCTCCTTTCCTGTCAAAAAAGATCTAACAATTATCACCAGGTCCCGAATTGAACATACAAAATTGACCCATAAATAACTTCTAAACCGATTCCCTAATCCTTTTTGTGGTACCTATCAAACTCCCTTATCGGCTAAGCACATAATTGCTTGTCTATAATATATAAAACATAGTAACTCAGGATGTCAAAATTTGGACTATACACTCCTTTTTTTAATCCAGGCATGTGGACAAAAAATTATTTAATAGATCTAGGAGATTTTTTGAGCATTATTTTCTAATCCTGCATGTCTTTTTGTCAGGTTTCTACCCTGGATATATAACCTTAAATAAAATACTTATACAGCGAAGTACAATGATTCTTCAAGAACTCTCTAAACGAGCAGATTTTTGTCAGTCAAAAACTTTAAAATTACTAACCTTCTCTGTAACTATTGTGAAGTTTCTAACATTTTTCCGAAGTTCTAAACTTCCGAATGTTACCCATCAGGTTTCCTCTAAATTGGATGTTTAAACTTTTACAAAATAGTAGAATAAAAAGTTTTATAATTCCCCAGAAATGAAAAATATACCATTATAAAGAACTCTACTTTTTAAAATGACTTTTTCCTGTCTGTTTAACCCGCCCATGCATCTACTTGCATTGCCTTTGGAATACTTTATCATTTTTTATAACTTACCTTGCCTTCGGTTCAAAGGCAGCGCTAGTATCGCTTTAAAGAAATAATATTTTGCTCTCGTTCGGGAAAAAGCTCCTCACACCTCGTTGACTTAATAAAAACGTTTTAATCAACGTTTGCTTGCTTTTCACGAAATTTTCTCTATAAAGAAATATCGCAATTTTTATTTAAAAACCTGTAGTTCTAAAGGTCAAAGAGACTTTAATTTGTTTAATATTTTGTACTACGAAGTTTTTGATGTTTGTACTTACATTACTTCGCTGAAAAATGTTTGTTTGCGAGATATCAAACAAAATGTAGCGCTAGCAAAGATTGGGGATCACACCGATAAAATTAGATGTGCGACATAAAACGAAATTTATTAGGACTTGCAATTTAATAAGTATTTAATAACTTTTTAATTAAAATTAACGAAATTCATTATCAAAGTATCATTATGTAGATAGGTAAATTATAAATACGAAAATTTAAGCACTTGTTATGATCTAGTTAAATATTTTATTAGAAAAAACAGCGAATATATACATATATATATATATATATATATATATATATATATATATATATATATATATATATGTATTACTTTTAAAACACCTTGAGCACATGGCTTATCAAAGATATTGTTCTATATTCTCTTCAGTCTTTTGCATTTTTGTTTTTTGGAATAGCGCAAAAGGTGGAGAGTAACCATTCTCTGGGTATATTCCCCGTTTTATATACTGTGTTGAACAGATCTAACAATATATCCATGGTATCATCTTTCATGCGTTTTAAGATTTCTACTGGGATTTGATCTGGACCTAGTGCTTTTCCATTTTTGTTGTTTCTTAGAGCTGCTTTTATTTCATCTTTCAGTATCGTTAATGCCTCGTTATCTTCTACTTCAATCTCCATCTGCTCTACTCTATTGTCTTTAAACAGGTCTTTGATGTATTCTGTCCATTTTTTAAGTTTCTCTTGGGTGTCTAAGATTAGCTTGCCTTTTGCATTCTTAAGCAGTGTCGGTTCTCTCTTTCGGTTACTATGAGTTATCTTTTTTATGTTTTTGTGCATATTGAAACTATCATGTTTTCTCTGATACTCTTCTATTTCTTCACATTCTTCTTGTAGCCATTTATTTTTCGCTAGTTTAATCTTGTATTTGATTTGCTTGTTTATTTCTTGATACTTTTGCGTATCTCTGTTTTTGAATTGTCCTCTCTCATCCATTAGGTCCAGTATCTCCTCTGTCATCCATTGTTGCTTTCTATATCTTGTTGGAGTTAGTATTTCTCTTTGACTTTCCTCTGTTTCTGTTTTCATTGAAAGCCATTTGTTTTCTGGTTCTGCGTCTTGGAGAATCACCTCTTTGACGTTCATTAATCTTTTATTGATATCTTCCGTAAAGAGTTGTTTTATGTTTGTATCCTTGAGTCTGGAAATGTTACTTTTTGCAATGTCTGTTCTTCTTTTAATACACGGACGCATTTATAAAGAACTTGAAAAGGGGATAGATGATGAGTCAATTTGGATTCAGAAATGGTATAGGCACCAGAGACGCGTTGTTTGCACTTAATGTGCTTTCAAAGAGGTGTATGGATATGAACACCGATATACACATTTGTTATGTTGACTTCGAGGAGGCTTTTGATAAAATTAGACATGAAAAACTAGTCGAGATTCTAAGAAGAAAAAACATAGATAACAAAGATTTAAGAATAATAACTAACCTATATTGGAATCAACGCGCACTAATAATAGTAGATAACGAAACAGGTCCGGAAATTGAAATAGAGAGAAGAGGAGTGAGACAAGGATGCATTTTGTCACCCCTACTATTCAATGTGTACAGTGAATCGATTTTCGAAGAAGCACTGTTAACGAAAAGTAAGGGAATAATAATAAATGGAAGAGCTGTAAACAACATAAGATTTGCAGACGACACTGCTATCATAGCTAGCTCAGCTGAAGAACTCCAAGAACTAGTGAACGAAACAAATAACGTTTGCGAGCGACACGGATTAAAAATGAACACCAAATAGACTAAGTATATGGTAATAACTAAAAAACAAAACATGCAAACAAGCATAAAGTTGCGGGGTGTGAATTTAGAAAAAGTGCAAAAATACAAATATTTGGGCACATGGATAACAGCAAATAATCAACAAACAACAGAAATAAGAACGAGAATAGAAATGGCAAGAAGTGCGTTTGTAAAACTGAAAACCATTCTGTGCAGCAGAGACATCACTCTAGGACTAAGAATGAGTATTTTAAGATGTTATGTATTTTCAGTGCTGCAGTATGGGTTGGAAGGCTGGACACTAAAACAAGAACACATAAATAAACTTCAAGCGTTTGAAATGTGGTGTTACAGAAGGATGTTGAGAATATCTTGGACGGAGAGAAAAACAAACGTAGAAGTATTGTTAGCGATGGACAAAAACTATGAAATAATTAACGACATAAAAATAAGGAAACTGCAATATCTTGGACATATGATGAGAGGCCAGCGATACGAGTTGCTTAGATTGATCATGCAGGGTAAAATAGAAGGAAGAAGAAATATCGGAAGAAAAAGAATTTCATGGTTGAGAAATTTGAGAGAGTGGTTCAATTGTAGCTCAATAGAGCTTTTTCGAGTAGCGGCAAATAGAGTGAGAGTGGCAATGATGATATCCAACCTCCGATAGGAGATGGCACCTGAAGAAGAAGAAGCAGATAAAGAAAATGATAGAAATTAAAAAAGATAAAAACATTGCTAACGACAGCACGGATATAGGAAATTTGAGCCACATTTACTCCACCCTAATTTATACAAAAATAATAAGTAATCGATCCTGTAAATAGACATCAAAAATTTAATATCTTCTTAAACATGAATTTAAATGTATGGGTACTTTCAGTTTTTTTGGTACATTGTAAAATATAAGAAATAAAACACACTCGCATTTCATGTATCTTCAGTACCTAAATAGATGATGTTAAAGTTGCATTTAATTATTAATAAATAAACAAAATGTCAAGGTGTGTACTGGTAAAATTAAATACTTCTTTAAAAATTTGAATAGTGTTTTAAAGTGTTTGTTTGTTTTTAAAACTGTAGATATGTTCTTGTATGAATGTATTTAATTACATAAAAAATAATTTAGGAAGATAAATTAATAAAAAAATTTTGAAAATGCCTTAAGTAAAGGGCGAAACGTCAGATTGTTTTTTTTTTGTTAAATAAAGAACCTAAACCCAAAAAAAACTAAATTAAAAAAAGAATATATATATATATATATATATATATATATATATATATATATATATATATATATATATATATATATATATATAGGGTGATTCAAAAATCGATCACGAAACTTAAGGGGGTGATTCTACTTGACAAAATAAGGGTAGAGCTTCATATAATTTTTTTTCAAAATGTCATTCGTTTTCGAGTTACAAGCCGTCCAAGTTCAAGTTTTTATTTTTTGTTTTTTGAATTACTCGCTTACAGGAAAACCGATTTGACTAATATTTGAAAGATAGGCTAAGTCTTCTGCGCTTCATCATTTTAGTAACAATTCACATTGATTGTTTGCCGCTAGAGGGCACTTTACCTACATTGAAAATTGTTTTTTTGTCATAATTTTTTAGTGTTGACAGCTACAGTAGTTTTAGGCATAATTTCTGAAAGACTGATGCCAGGCCTTTAAAAAGGGTGCTCTTTATTTACATCGCTAAACCCAACGGTTTAGACGTAAATCACCCTTAAAAATTAAGTGGTAAATTTACTTTTCTCATTTCATTACCACCAGCTACCAGGTAAATAGCTATCAAAGTATACTAGAGCTGTCAGTTTAACATCAAATAAATTCGCTTTTTAAACTATTTAATTTATAATCTTAAAATAACTAATAATGGCTAATCAGTAAATATTCATATTATGGATTATTGCGATATACATTTAATTGATAAAAATTAATGAAACAGTACTAAACAAAATAAAAAAGATTCTCAAAATGTCACCCATTTTCTTCAATACATTTCCTAACACTCTTCAAAAAATGTCGCCTAACTCGATGAAAAATTTCTGGTGTTTCTTTAATAATTTGGCACTTTTCGATTATCCTGAAGCGAAGATCCTCGACGTTGATTACTGGAATATCGTACACCAATTGTTTCAAATGACCCCAAAAGAAAAAATCCATAGGATTAAGGTCTGGTGACCTCGCTGCCCATGCGAATGGTCCACTTCGTCCTATCCATCGCTCAGGATACGTTGCATTCAAATACTGTCGGACACGTATACTAAAGTGGGGCGGAGCTCCGTCTTGGAGGATCCACATGTTGGCCCTTACTTCCAATGGCACATCTTCCAGATACAATGGGAGACGATTTTGGATAAAATCTAAGTATACGTCACCAGTTAATGGGCCATCAAAGAAATGAGGACCAATAAGGTAATCTCCTATTATCCCTGCCCACACATTTAGTGAAAATCTACGCTGATGTTTCGTTTCTACCACATTGTTTGGGTTCTCGTAAGCATATGTGTGGATGTTGTGTGGATTTGTTATGCCATCACGAGTGAAACCAGCTTCGTCAGTGAATAATATGACGCCAAATAATCGATTATCGTGTTCATACTTAGCTAGGATCTGATTGCACATTTCCAACCGTCTCGGCCGATCATCGTCATAAAGAGCCTGCACCTTTTTTGAATGAAACGGGTAGAGTTGTTCTTCTCTTAGTATCCTCCATGAACTAGCCTGACAGAGCCGCACTTCATTCCCAATTTTTCTAGTACTAATACCTGGATTATCTTCAATAATTTCAAGCACTCTTTCTTCTTGTTGCACGTTTCTAGCAGTTCTAGGTCTTCCCCTATTTCCATTATAACTTTTAAAGGAACCACATTCCGCAAGCCTCCTGTGCACACTGGAAAATGTTTGAGCATGAGGGATATTTCTTTCCGGATAACTCTCCATATAATATCTTCTTGCCAACTCTGCATTACCATTTGCTTTTCCATAACAAAAATGGATATCACAATATTCGATATTTGAATATTGGTGATTAGCCATTATTAGTTATTTTAAGATTATAAATTAAATAGTTTAAAAAGCGAATTTATTTGATGTTAAACTGACAGCTCTAGTATACTTTGATAGCTATTTACCTGGTAACTGGTGGTAATGAAATGAGAAAAGTAAATTTACCACTTAATTTTTAAGGGTGATTTACGTCTAAACCGTTGGGTTTAGCGATGTAAATAAAGAGCACCTTTTTTAAAGGCCTGGCATCAGTCTTTCAGAAATTATGCCAAAAACTACTGTAGCTGTCAACACTAAAAAATTATGACAAAAAAACAATTTTCAATGTAGGTAAAGTGCCCTCTAGCGGCAAACAATCAATGTGAATTGTTACTAAAATGATGAAGCGCAGAAGACTTAGCCTATCTTTCAAATATTAGTCAAATCGGTTTTCCTGTAAGCGAGTAATTCAAAAAACAAAAAATAAAAACTTGAACTTGGACGGCTTGTAACTCGAAAACGAATGACATTTTGAAAAAAAATTATATGAAGCTCTACCCTTATTTTGTCAAGTAGAATCACCCCCTTAAGTTTCGTGATCTATTTTTGAATCACCCTGTATATAATTTACCTCTTCTCTTGTATATTACGTCTAATTTTAAAGCCTTGTTACAAAGAAATTTGTAGTATATTAGAAACATTGTATCCGATAACTCTTTAACAATTGTTTAACTTAAACAACCGCCACTAAATAGTGGAGAACATCCAATAGCAAAATTCCAATGTGAAGCTACATGTGTTAAAAGGGACTACATAGTCAGACATGGGCCAAGGCGCAGTATAATTTTATTATAGCCCCAAATTTACGACTGGAGTCGGTCGTGCCAAGATGCCTTGTTTTGCAGGCATTAAAGTAACAAGATGGGGATGGAGAGAATAGCTCTGTAAATTTAGGATGGGCGATTAGTAGGTAAATGCTTTAATTAACATGCAAGCTTTAGTGGTACGTGTATGGTGTTGGGTAACGTCTTTATGGCAAAGAGGTTACCGCTTCTTATGAATTTTTAAGGGACTGATTAAATATTGAATCCTTTAGAGTGTAAATTATATGGAAATCTTTAATGTTCTGAAGCGTAGTGTTACTTAGGTGCGTATAATCGTTAAAAGGATGATTGTAAAAGCGGCAATTTTAGAAGTAAAGTTAGACGATAAGCTGCTGTTTGGCATATCAATATTTTATTTGCACTAATGATAAAATGACATTCCAAGTGTCGGTAGTTTGAAGTCTGAATAATTAATTTGGTATTCACATTAAAATAAACAAGATATCTAACTTCACTAACATGGTCTAAGTTTAGCACTGGTCTAAGCTGACAATAAATTGTTTAAACTGACAAGTGAACAATAAGTCGATCAAATTTTGTACCTCACAAATGTAAATTATAATCAGCAGCATTTTATTTTACGTAGTTCAGCAAAAAATGTTTAATATATAGGGTGTCCGGAAAATACGTGTACAGGGTGAGTCACCGATTGGATCAAGTAGGTTTGTGCCTTTTCGGTGAAATTAACAAAGAAAGTATATTTATTGTTTGATACAGTTTATTTTTACGCAGATTTTAAAAATATTTAGGACTCTACAGGGTGAGCCAAAAAACTAGGACAGCATAAAGTTGTATTTTTTTAAATAGTACACCCTATATACGAATCGTATTTTCGATTTAGCTTATAATTTTAAATCTTTTTATTAATGGTTTACTATAACAAAACTTTATAGTTTCTGAGATAACTAAGTTTAAAGAAAAAAAGTCACATTTTCAAGCATCAATTCAATCCTAAATAACGTTTTCAATTTTGTGACAAATATATTCAAATTTGGAATTTAGCAAAGCCAAGGACAAGTTAATATAATTTTTACCTAATATTTGCAATAAAAGCTACAGGGTGTTGAACACATCGGCTCAAATTTGAACAAGTTTAAATGAATAAATATCTTTTTTTTTAAATGGTACACCCTGTATATTTTCGTGTTATTTAATAGAGTAATAAAAACCCTAAAAGTTTTGTTCAATATATCCTATACCTATTTATAATAGTTTTTGAGATATTTCAGTTTTTCTTATTTTCCATACTTTTTTACAGAAATAATCTTCATTATCATAGTAGCCATGTAAAATAATAAAAAGAAACTACAGAAATAAACAGAATGTGGTTAAATATGATGAAATACATTATTCGTTATATTACAACGGCAATAGTTTAATTAAACATAATGTGAAAAAATTAACACAACAATAACGACAATGCAAATACATATTTACTTTTATACTAAATTGAAACAAAAAAATTACCTATTAAATACTGAGATTAATTATTTCTTTTTAATAAGTGTTCGAATAAACGACCCTCTTGTGCAATTCACAAATTTAGTCTTTTTTGCAGATTTTCTGGGACCCTGGACAAAATTAGTGGCGTTATTATTCTACAGATATCCCTAATCCTGTTTCGCATATCTTCCACAGTTGTTGGTGGATTAACATACACCTTATTTTTAATATAACCCCATAGGAAGAAATCTAATGGGATGATGTCGCAAGACCTTGGTGGCCACTCAATGAAACCCCCACGTCCAATCCATTTTTGCGGATATCGTTGGTCCAAAAACGCACGAACTCCACGATGGTAATGCGGAGGCGCACCATCGTGCTGGAACCACATACTGTCGAGCTCATCCCTATCGAGACCTTGAAGCAGTTGGGGTAGTTCTTCTTGTAGAAAGTTCAGGTAACTATAGCCATTTAGTGGTTCATTAAAAAAGTGGGGTCCAATAATTCGATTATGATGAATACCACACCAAACATTTAATGACCAGTGGTTTTGATGTTGCACTTCTCTAATCCAAAATGGGTTTTCTGTGGCATAATAATGCATGTTGCGTCTATTTACGGCACCGTTACTTCTAAAAGTAGCTTCATCACTAAACATTAACTTGCATAATAAATTTGGATTTAATTGAATCTCCGCATTTATTGTACGACAAAAGTTTACACGACTTTCAAAATCCTGTCCATGCAATTCTTAGTGTAATTCCATGTGATATGGATGATACCTATATTTCTTGGTAGTACGATTAGCGGTGGAGTGTGATGTTTCACATAATGCTGCTAACTGACGGCTACCAATATAAGGATTTTCTTGAACATTTAACAATACTTGTAGTTCTTTTTCTTCATTAGTTACTGGTTTGTTGACCACTTTACGTTTTGGATAATCAACAGTACCAGAAGAATCAAATCTTTGCATTAAGTTTTGAAAAGTATGGGTATTAGGCTGGCGTCGATCAGGATACTTCATTTTGTAAATTCTTTGAGCAAGAAGGCAATTTTTTTGAGCCTCTCCTATTGTATAAATCATATCTATTAACTCATTCTTTGGAAAATTCATTTTACAATATAAGATGAATGCAAAAAAAACAAACTACACTACATAAATACCAAAAGAAGCGATTGCGGTTATAAATTTGACACACAGAAAAATGTTCTTTTACATTGTTTTTGCCATGGCTACTATGATAATGAAGACTATTTCTGTAAAAAAGTATGGAAAATAAGAAAAACTGAAATATCTCAAAAACTATTATAAATAGGTACAGGATATATTGAACAAAACTTTTAGGGTTTTTATTACTCTATTAAATAACATGAAAATATACAGGGTGTGCCATTTAAAAAAAAGATATTTATTCATTTAAACTTGTTCAAATTTGAGCCGATGTGTTCAACACCCTGTAGCTTTTATTGCAAATATTAGGTAAAAATTATATTAACTTGTCCTTGGCCTTGCTAAATTCCAAATTTGAATATATTTGTCACAAAATTGAAAACGTTATTTAGGATTGAATTGATGCTTGAAAATGTGACTTTTTTTCTTTAAACTTAATTATCTCAGAAACTATAAAGTTTCGTTATAGTAAACCCTTAACAAAAAAAATTAAAATTATAAGCTAAATCGAAAATACGATTCGTATATAGGGTGTTCTATTTAAAAAAAATACAACTTTATGCTATCCTAGTTTTTTGGCTCACCCTGTAGAGTCCTAAATATTTTTAAAATCTGCGTACAAATAAACTGTATCAAACAATAAATATAGTTTCTTTGTTAATTTCACCGAAAAGGCACAAACCTACTCCATCCAATCGTTGACTCACCCTGTACAACGTTTGTTGACAGCCTCCTGACGTCAACATAGGTCGATTTAAGTCAACAAAGATTTTGTTTACTTACGAGGCGTGCTTTACAATATCTGGAGTCATCAACTTGCACAACAAACCTGTTTATGCGGATGAAAATCCATATGCTAATAAAATTGTACACCGTCAGCATAGTTAAAAATAAATATTTGGGCAGGTATTACTGATCGTTACCTTATTAATTCTGTCGTGATTTCATGCCGGATAAAAGGAAATATCTATCTAAATCTTTTGCAAAATACATTACCAGTGCTTCTGAAAAATTTGCCGATTTTACTTCGACGCAAACTACGGTATATGCATGATAGTGCTCCATCCCATTTTTCCGTTACTGTAATATTTATACGACCAATATCCCAACCGATGGATTGGCAATGAGGCACAAGTAAGATGGCCACAATGTTCTCAAGATGTGATAGCTTTTGATCATAGATTTCTGCAAACGGAATATTTGGGGTAGTGTTGGCCATTCCGTCTACAATCATACTGCTGTTCCATATTAATAGCTATTCTAAAATCAAATAATTATCACAAAGATAAAGGCTCCCTGGAAGTGCGGTGGCTCATTTTCGCTTTTGCAGTTTTAGTTCTAAACAACTCCAGGTTATTTAGGCCTACCACTACCACAACTCAGGACTTCAGGACTCGGGAAAGCTGTTATTTAGCTGATCAGATCTCGGCTTTTATTTTGAAGGTCTCATAACGGTGCGTTTGCGAATTTAATCACGTAATTAAATTAAACAAAATAAGTTTCTCAAAACATTTAAGCCTATTAATAAAAAAATAATAGGAAAACCTAAAAATCATAGCTTCATTTTCCTGTTAGCCCATGAACATACTGTACATGAATAATAAGTTGCTTTACATATTTAGACAATAACTAATTTACATTTCTTTTTTGAATATGACACACCTTTTCAAACAGTTTCACCGAATTTAAAGTTATGATATGCTGTTGATATATTCGGATAGAATTTTTTAACGCTATTTTATTTTTTTGATTTTTAATGCATTTTGATTACCATAAAATAGTTGTTTTATCCCTTGTGCCGTTATTTTTCTGCACGTGTCAGATTTTATTTTGTATTGAGGATTTTGCATGAGATAATGGTATTTTATGCAATATTAAAACGAAATATCTTTTTGTTTTATTACCTCTTTTGAAAAAAACAAAATCAGTGGGAATATTATTACCATTCAATAGAAGCAAAAAATCGTGTGATTTTTTTAAATACATTTCAAATTTTTAAACGTTTTTGTTTGACTCATAGATAAATACACTTATAGATAATATTATTAAAAAAGTCCAATCGCTGCCTATTGTAAATAGGCTGTCGTAGTTTTAGGTTGAGGTTATCATTGCAGAAAAGTGGTTTCATTTTTTGAAAAGTTGCTCTCTCTATTCTACACCTTATCTCTTTATCTGGGTTTAGATTTTCGGTGATACAACATCCAAGATATTTAAAATGAGTCACCCTGTCTATACTATATATATATATATATATATATATATATATATATATATATATATATATATATATATATATATATATATATATATATATATATATATATCATTTTTTCTTTATTTTGTTTTTTTTTGGGTTTAGGTTCTAACCTAAACCCATGAAAAAACAAAATAAAGAAAAAATGATATAATCTATGGTTCAAGAATCAAGAAAATATATATATATATATATATATATATATATATATATATATATATATATATATTCATATCTTACACAGTTAAATCAGTTAAATAATAATTTGATTTTTTAATAAAATATGACATTTTTCACGTACATTTTACATTAGAATTTTTTAAAAATGCATAACCTTTAAATTAAATTCAGACAATGGTATTTTTAGTTTGGAATATCTTAATATAGAACAAGGCAGCCTGTCAAGGTCCCCCTGCCTATTCAATATCACAAATCACATGATTAGAATTTGTCAGAACACATGATAATGAATGAGACTAAAATCCAGTTATAGAAACTAAAGAGATGATCAGGGCTATCGAAGAGTTGGTAAACTGTACATTAGTTTAGAGAACATAATAATGCTTTAAGGGGTATTTGTTGGAAAGAACTGCGGAAAAATATTCTGAAGGGGTGAAAACAACTCCAAATTACACCTCTAAAACTCCTCTTAAATAATAGTGGATCCTTCGGAAGTGTAACCGACATGCGTTCATTTTTCTCTTAGAAGTGCATTTCACTTTGTTTCGTAAACATGTTAGTATCTCCACGTGCTAAAACTACTTCAACTACTTCACAATTCTACTGCAGAAATTTTTCTAACCTATAGACCTTAGGACTAAGATCTCCAGATCGCCAAATTTGCGATAAACACAAACAGAAATATAATGGAAATTCTAAAATATACAAAACATTAAATAAGAACAATTCTCCAGTTTCTACTCTTCTAAATTGGATCACGATTTTTTTTTCAGGAAGATATTTCTTCAGTAAAAAGACCAAAACCTTTATGTCATTTAAACCACCTAAAACATATACCATCTGGTTTCCACATTTCAGTCAAGTCAATGCAGTTATAGAGTTAAAAATGTAGTGTCCACTGTCCCAGTTGGACTTTTAAAAATACTGTTTATAAGATAATATTTAAATATAATAGAGTGCGTTGTTATAACTGTCTTGGTATAATTAATCTTTACTTAAAACAAAAATCTCCGTTCTTAATAGTAAGTTTTTAACCTATAATTCTATATATAATAACATTAAAAGGTACTATCAATTGAAAAAGATTCGGAGGAATCGAAACGTCCTGAAGTAATAAATAATATATAATAAGTATGACTATTCTATATATGTTTTAATACAAAAATGAATCGAAGTATATATATATATATATATATATATATATATATATATATATATATATATATATATATATATTCTTGTAGCCGTAGAAAAAAAAACAAGCTAAAATTAACTTTCAAATTTTCCTATTATTTCAAATGAAACAAGTTGATTTCCCTCCATAACTTAACGTATGTATCTGCATACTGAAAGCTCCAAATAAACCTCTTCAACTAAATTATCATTATAACTGAGAAATTTCCGCCAAACTAAACACAAAACTGTCAAAGTTTACGAACAAGCTGCAAATGAACCGGCTCTCTTGAGGGGGTTTTATGGCTCTAACCCGACCGTGTTACATATGTTTCATTATATTGGTTAGAAATTTGTGGTATGTTAAGTGGAATGGTATGTCTTAGATTCGAATATATATTGTGCAATATGGGGACATTAATTTCATACCTTACTAGATACTAAAACAATAGTTATTAGAAAAACTCGAAACAGTAAAGCACCAGTTATTATTACTAAAGATAGAATTTCTTGGTATACGTGGGATACCTGACTTGTTGAGGTCTTAATTAGATAAGAGATCTTTCACTTCCTGCCTTACGTCTGCTTCTAGTGAAGATAACTATTTTTCTAGAAGATTACTCAGGAACCAACTTTTTTTATCTTTTGCCAGTTATTTCAATTTAAGGGTATGGTGTATTCAGAATTATTAGAAACTGATTACAAAGTCGCGTAAACATAGGGCAGGTATAAATTTACAGCCGCACAGGCACGGAATAATTTACAAATGCAGGTAAAACTCTAGGTATTTTTTACATTCACTATGTATAATATAATTGGATCTGATCGGAAATAGCTAGTTTAAATTGTGTCTTTAGTCATAGTACACGTGGTTATTTCGTATTTCATTTGCTACCATAAACCTAATAATTATTTAGAAATGTGGCGGTCTTGGAGCGCTAGTGAGATTTGTGAAAGTGAAACAAACCGAAAAGTACATTTATCAACAGATGCTCAAGAAATTATTAAGAACGTATTTCTATCCTTAATGGAGCGCGGTAATTTGTGTCTTAGAGGAAACAGCTTTACTTACAAGGAAAACTTTGTCCACGGTGCGGAAAATTACGCAAAAGCCCATTTTAGCACGTAAAAAAAGAAGTGATGCTGGAGTTTTGGGAAAGTTAGATCATGGTGACGAAGACATTATACGACGAAAAATTTATAAAATGTATGAAGACCAGTATGTTCCAACTTTAGACAATTTAATGAAAATACTTGAAACAGACGAAACCGAAATTAAGTGCTCAAGAACGACTTTGTGGCAATATATCCCGGGAATGGGATTTAAATTCAAAAAGATTAATAAAAGACAAATTCTTATGGACTTCAGGCGTCTTCAAGAATGGCGGGGGAAGTATTTAAGAGAAATCAGTGACTACAGAACACAAAAAAGACCAAAAATTTATTTAGATGAAACATGGATTGACACCAATGACACCCCCACCAGTGGATGGGATGATTCAAGCGGTAAGTGTGTGACACGTGCGCCGTCAAACCGCGGTAAAAGAATAACAAGTTTACATGCTGGATCTGAAAACAGGTTTGTGCCGAATGCTGTGTCTTTTTCTTCCAAAAACATTAGAAATTCTTGTGTTGACTATCATGACGACACAACAGCGGAGCTATTTGAAGATTGGTTTAGAACTAAATTATTGCCCAATATTCCGCCAAATAGTGTTATTGTTATGGACAACGCGAGTTACCATAGTAGACAATTAAACAAAGCACCATGTACAAACGATCCAAAACCCAAAATTCAAGACTATATGTACGATAATGATTTATATTTTCATGAAAACTATACAAAAAAAGAGTTATTGCTTAAAAGTTCATCAATTAAAAACCAATATTATTGCGACGAATTTGCGGAAAGTATAGGTCACACAGTATTACGGTTACCACCTTATCACTGTATATTCAACCTCATTGAGCAAATATGGCACCAACTTAAAGCAAGAATTCGTCATAATAATATTTCACCTAATCTAGATGACAGTAGCGACATTGAAATAGACTTAGTTTAGTAATATAGATCTTAGTGTTAACTAGGTATTTATACATATGCATATATTTTTAATTTAATATAAAAATCAACTCTTGCCTGTTAACTTATTTCCTACGAACATAACAAAATTAAAATTAGAATTAAAAATAAATATTACTCCGGACCTGAACGGATTTCGGTATAACATTACAGCTGTGGTTGAAAGGTTTTATTGCAGTTTTATTGTTATAAGTGATTGAACTTTTTAGTCGGTTTCTAATAATTCTGAATACACTATAAATTTTGAGTTATTAATCCAGTTTGCGGTTAGTAGCTCGTGTGTGACTTCTTTCTACAGTATTAAGTTCCCAGCACAGATCGTCGCTGAGTGCTGCCACTATAATGAGATTGTTCTCAATAGTGAAATAGCAAATTAATTTTTTATAGAAATAATATAATTGAATCTCTGTGTATTAGAATCAACTCCAGTACAATCAAACAGCATGATTGTACAGAGGTTCGACAAATTTTATATGCTTTTTTCCAGTCCGATGCTGGGAAGTTTTCAATTTCCCGCATTGAGAAGCAGAGCATATACGAGAATTTTCGCAAATAAAAAAGTTGTTGAACTCGTCAAAGTTAAGCCACTTAGAAAGTTTCAGAAGAGTGTTAATCGTGTTGAAATAGGGGCTACTTCCTGTAGAGTATTAAAACACCTAAAACGTATACCATCTGGTTTCCTCATTTCAGTTAATTATCGTATTTTCCACAGCTAACAATGTAGTGCATATTGGTCTAGTATAGCTTTCAAGATTTTTATGTTTTTTGTATATAAATATTAATAAAGTGCATGTTCCTTTGAGCTTAAAGTAAGTTTTCGACCGTTTGTTTATATATAAATACATTGCCAATATGCATTTTTGTATAGTATGCTGACAGTTGAAAAAGAATGAAAACCGTCCTGTATATATTAGTATGACTACTTTATACCTGTAGTTCCTGGGTCACGACTGACTAGAGTAGAAACAATATTTCAAACTAGGGTTATTGGGGATGCAATCTGTTTAAATCTGTAGGCCTTGGTAAGGAGAAAAACCCTTTTTTGGTTCTCTCAAGCTTTCGAAAATTTATTTATCTCTTTTTCAGGACATCTCTACAATTATTCATTAAACAGTTAGAGTATTAGTCTAACTTATAATAAAATAACCCACCAATGTGGTATGATTATGAAACAAGTACACGTTTGAAAAACAGAGGAGAAACCCAACATGAGCACTTTTTAACTCTATTTTAAGGCATATTTTGATAAAATTGTAATAATTCGTTTCATTCTAGAAAATTCGAAAACAGCCAAACATCCTACTTGACCATTCCATCATTTTGTAGCGACACCTGTCGTGTGTCAGCCGGGAAGTGTCATGGGTAGTATAAATAGTGGGGGAAAATACGGATCTGTAAACAGTGGCGTAGTCAAGTATGAGATTTAGCAAAAATTGAATATAAAGTTAGGAAATTACTTGTTTGATATTTTTCGAGGAAGAGCCTTTTTGTGATAAGCAGAGACTCTTTCCAGAATCTCCGTGCCATCCCAGTTAATATTGTGATCTTGATAAAAAACAAGTTCAGCCAGAGCACAAGAGGGCAAACCTCAACTAATATCACTACGATGAGAAGAGAGTCTGCCTTTGAGGCTTCTGAAAGTCTGGCCTATATAAACTAATTGACAGTTGGAACAGGGAACCTTATAAACTATGCAGGATGGCTGATTAAGCTGTAATGACGTTCTAGTTTTAGAATAAATTTTAGAGAGAGTAAGTAATTGTTTTCTAGCTATTTTAATATCAATATTTTTAATAATATTCATCAATTTGTCATTAAGATTTTCTATAAATGGTAGTGTGTGGAAAAACTGAATTTGTACTGTTACATTTGATAGTGTCAACTGGGCCTAAAGATTGAATATGTAACAGCGACGGTTGAGAAGGTATTTCAAAGATGGTTTCAGGAATATTTTATTTAGTATTATAAATAAATTTTTTAGTAATGTTGTCAGGATAAGAATTCTCCAATTAAAATGGCGCAATGCCTCTGTTCTAATTTTTAGAGCGATTTTCATTGTTTTCTAGTTGCAATAAGTAGTTATATATTATGCTGAGATTTTCTATGTCTCCTCTTTTGTTCATGGAAAGTGGTTCGTTGTTATGGGAACCATTTCTAGGAAGACTTTTTATGAAAGTTATTTTCTTTTTCTAAAGTTTTCACTCTCTCAAAGCTCATCATATGACCTTTATTTAAAACATGCTCAGCTAGAGCACAAGAAATCTCCTCTGTAACAATCGCTTTTATGGGAACTTATTCTACCTAAAAGGTTTCTAGAAGTTTAACCTTTAGTCCCAATTAACGAACGGAATTTTATAAACAATGTTCCAGTTTTCTTTCAGTGAGATAGGTGTTTTGGTTCTAGAGTAAAGTAGTGCGATTGTTTTAATTCCTATCTGGTTCTTTCAGTACTACTTTAATCTCTGAAATGACCCACGTGGTCAACTTTATAATGTTTTTTTTTTTAACTAATTTCTTAAAGTAACATATTATTAAATTTAATTAATGTTTACACAGAATGCAGTCTTGTTCGTGAAATTTTGTGTGTTATTTTTAGCTCCCTGTAAATTTTAAAGAAGGAACGTCAATTTTATATAAAAAATATAAAATATAGAAAGTACACCTACACTGTTACATTTTGATCCAATTTTTCTAACGGACCATATACTCAAGAAAATCAAAGAAATATATATATATATATATATATATATATATATATATATATATATAAAGGGTGTTTTTTATAGAGGTATAGAACTTTTAAATGGAATAAAAAAAAGATGAATTTTTTAAATTGACATGAAATTTACTTTATTCGAAAGATAACCTTCTAGCATTATAATTTAAATATGACTTCTGGCATATGACCGCCACGGCTGGCTCGGACGTAGTCTAATCTGGAGGTCCAATTTTCGATGACTTTTTCCAACATTTATGGCCGTATATCGGCAATAACGCGGCGAATGTTGACCTCCAAGTGATCAATCGTTTCGGGCTTATCGGCGTAGACTAGCGACTTCACATATCCCCACAGAAAATAGTCTAGCGGGGTTAAGTCGCACGATCTTGGAGGCCAATTCACGGGTCCGAAACGTGAAACTATGCGGTTACCAAACGTTTCCTTCAATAAATCAATTGTGGCACGAGCTGTGTGACATGTTGCGCCGTCTTGTTGAAACCACAGCTCCTGCACATCATGGTTGTTCAATTGATGAACGAAAAAGTCAGTAATCATGGCTCTATAGCGGTCACCATTGACTGTAACGTTCTGACCAGCATCGTTTTTAAAGAAGTATGGACCAATGATTCCACCAGCCCATAAAGCACACCAAACAGTCAGTTTTTCTGGATGTAACGGTGTCTCAACATACACTTGAGGATTATCATCACTCCAAATACGGCAGTTTTGTTTATTGACGTATCCATTCAAACAAAAGTGAGCTTCATCGCTAAACAAAATTCGCTTTTGAAAATCGGGATCAACGGCAATCTTGTTTTGGGCCCATTCACCGAATCTACGCCTTGCTAGATGATCGTGTGGCTTCAATTCTTGCACGAGTTGGATTTTGTAAGCACGCAAACCAAGATCTTTCCGCAAAATCTTCCATAAAGTGAATGGACACATATCCAATTCCTGTGCACGATGGCGGATATACTGATTCGGGTCTTCCTCTACGCTACGCGCTACAGCAGCAATGACTTCTTCTGTACGCACTGTACGACGTCTCTGCGGATGCGTATTATCATTTAGAGTAAACGTGGCGCGAAAACGTTCCATAGTTAATCGAATTAACTGCTCTGATGGACGATTATGTTGACCGTAAAATGGACGTAGTGCGCGCTACATATTTCGAACAGAACCATGATTTTCAAAATAAATTTGCACAATTTGGAAGTGTTGTTCAGGCGTCACTCTATTCATGTTGAAATGCCAAACCAAACTAAACATAAATCACTTGACAGCTGACAAAATGGCCGCCAGTTAAAAAAGTGTTGTCAACTTAAAGTTTTATACCTCTATAAAAAACACCCTTTATATATATATATATATATATATATATATATATATATATATATATATATATATATATATATATATATATATATATATATATAAATTACGCAACGAGTTACAAATGAGCAAAAACAATTGAACTCTCTGAATCCTTGTGTCAACTTCTTTGTGTCACTTTTTACGTATTATTCACAAATAGGTTATCGATGTCAACAATTTCGGTAACCACTGGTAGGCACCACAAAAATCACTTTTGTAGTGCCTACCACTAGGCAGTGATGTTTTTTAAGTAGTAATTATAAGTTTCGAATAAAATGCAGAACACCGATTGTTCCCTTTAATCGTTCATAAAAAATTGTTTGCGAAACAAAATTTGAAATTCGTCTTCATTCCCCTAGAATAATGATTTTTAAAAGGAAAATAGTCATTAGCGTTTTTTTCTAATATTCCTGATCTATATTATTAACTCATTATTCTTTTTTATACTAATTTGCATGCATTAGATTTGAATTAGGATGGCTTTAGTGGCTTATACGTAATAACAAACCTCAAACTTTTTAATTTGGGATTAGGGTCGCCTACTGGTTTTAAATTTCATCCAGTTAATAAATTACCTGTTAAAATAAGTACAAGGTAAACTGTGTCCCCAAACTTCTAAGCCTTATTTATTTATTCCGGGTTATTCTGGCCATTCGAGATTATACCCTTTGAAAAATTAACCAGATAACGGTAAAGATCAAAGTTAAACGAGGATTAGTAACAGATACGGTATCTAATTATTTGTCACGGCAAGATAAGGCAAAGACCGAGCTGTTTAGAAAGGAAAGAGATAGAACTAGATCCCTTCTAAGCCTAATTTATATAAAAGTGGAAAGTACTAGGATAAAATCTTTTTAATCGGTTTTGGCGAGGGCAAAGTTTTATTTTCTGGCCAATAGGGTGGAAAATAAAAGTTTTTTTTTATGTTTCTGTCATGATTTGAAGCTTAGGTTAAGCTCGAGTTTAAGTTTTTAAACAGGATAAAAGACATAAAAATAAAGTGAAGTGAAACGAGTATTATTATGTTATTTCCGGGTTTCTGTCAAGCTGAAAAGTGAGGAAAAATTCCGTTGCGAATTCTAAAGGAAAAATAAAATTTGTAAATTACAGTTTATGATGAATCCGAAGATCTTTAAAACCTTATTGCTTCTACAACAATTATTTCTTACTTTTCTCTTTCTTTTGTACTTGTTAGTTCTCAATTCATACCATTATACCAAATGAGATTTTGGCGAAACATCGTGAAAACGATTTTTTTGAACAACAGGATTGGAACCCGGAATAGTCAAACCATGGTATTTATATATATATATATATATATATATATATATATATATATATATATATATATATATATATATATATATATATATATGTACATTTATTCTAAGTTGTTTATCTGCAAAATCATGACCATGCATATACACAGTAAACAATTCCTGGACAAAATATTCGTTTATCCTAAGGGATCTCGCAGCTTAATAAAAATGCTGACTTTATTTAATTTACAATATCATTTTACATATATATCCTGTTATTTTTCGAAGAAACCTAATATGACATGGGAACAGACAAATTGCGTCCTAACCAAAATTGTAAATTCCTCTATTTGATCTACGCTCTTCCATTGTAACTGCGAGTGTAGTGAATAGTCTTGTTAACATGACATATCTTTAGTAAATTATTAAGTTTAATGTCAATCACAGTGCAAATCAAATTGTAAGGGTCTAACTTAATCTAAATATTATTAATCGTGCTTCTGCAAATTAAGTATTTTTTTTAAAAGCCTTTCCCCTCATACACGATCGAACATATATATATATATATATATATATATATATATATATATATATATATATATATATATATATATAGTATAGGAATTAATTTTTCTTGAACCATTAAATATATTTTCAGTTGGTTATTTTCTTAGGAATATGGTTCATTTTATATTGAAACTACATATATAAAGTAGTCATACTTATTGTGTATATATTTTTATTTTTCAGAACGTTTCGATTCTTTCGAATCTTTTTCAACTGACGGTTTCGGCGAATGCATTAAGAACAGAGATTTTTGTGTTAAACAAAAATTAATTACAGCATAAAGCAATTATAATCACTCACTCTTTTGTATATTCACTTTTCAAAAAAATTTTTAACAGTCCAGTTAGAATAATGGACACTACATTTTTAACCCTATAACTGTCTTGACTTGACTTTGACTTTGAGTCTGGGGAATGTTAATAATCTGTCCGTCAAGTCGTCCTAGAAAAACTACCCCTATGACGAAAAGTGCATTAAAAGAATTTCAACATAGACATAACGGCTCGAATTGTGAGAAGACGTCTTTGTCAAGTTGGACTGTTTGGAGGAGTTGCTGTCAAAAAACTTTTATTCTCCAAAAAAAAATCGAAAGACAAGAGACATTTAAATTGGACGCCTCAAAACTGGGGTGTGGTGCTTTGGAGTGACGAAAGTAAATTTAAAGTGTTTGTTTCAGACGGAAGATTGTTCAAAGACCTGTAGGAAAAAAATTGACATTAAGTAACAAAAACCTACTGTGAATCATGATGGTGGCAGTATTATGGTCTGTGGATGCTTTTCCAGGTCTAGGGTGGGCTTAATAGGAAAAATAACTGGGAAAATGGATTGATTTATGAACCGCGACGTATTTCAGAATGCTATGTTGCTCTATGCCGAAGGAGAAATGCCACTTTTATGGAGATATCAACAAGATAATGATCCCATACACTCATCCCGTTTAGTAAAAATTATTTTATAGAGAAAGGTGTTGATTTACTGGAGTAGCCTTCTCAATCGCCAGACTTAAATCTGATTGGGCACCTTTGGGAACACTTGAAACGAAAAATTAGGGCAAGAATAATTCATAATGAAAATCATTTATGGGAAGTTTTACGAGATGAATGGCGGAAGATTCCAGTTGATGTCGATTCAGTGTCAAGAAGATGTAGGGAAGTCATTAAGGTAAAGGGGTTTTCAACAAAATATTGAACTTTACTTATTTAATTTGTACAGACTTAATTATTTTTTGTGGAAACAATATTCTTTCCATACTTTTTTCGTAAATGTTTTTTTTTTTTTATTATTTTTCATAGGAGAATTTTGTTTCATTTTGTTTTTTCATTTGTTGAATAAAAAGTTATCAAACAAATCTTTCCATATGTTTGTCCATGACTCTACATATGGAAGGAGAAATAAGGGATAGACCTAAATCCAAGATTGGATAATGAGTGGCTGATAAAGAAGAAGCTGAAGGCGAAGAATGAAGTTAGTACTAAGTAGTCCGGGAGCCCAATGGGCTTTCAGACGATGAAGAGATATGGCATTTGAAAAATGGCAATTTTTCCAACTTTCAACATGAAACACTTTTGATTAGAGAAATGTTTTCAAATTCTGCGTCCAGCAATAGTTAAGAACTATAAGCTCGAGGCCGAGAAACACGAAAAAATATTTTTTTTTTTAAAAAACAATTTTTTTATTATTAACAAAGTTTTTGTTTATAACTTTTTACCTGTTCATTTTTAGGGAATCCATTCTCGATATTCATAGTCATAGTGTCAAAATATATATTAAAAATTTTGGTGGAGCCATGTTTCTTCATCGGAGCTCCCCGACTAATGTATATATGTGAATAAAATTCACATGTGTTCATTTATTTTGTTTAAAGTTAAATTTTCATTTATTCTTAGGTTCAATATTTGGAATTTATAGAAAGTAATGAACCCATGACCTGTGTTATAATTTTAATAACCTCAGATAATATATTGTTGACGTATAAAACTTTAAAATTAAAGCTAAAAATTTAGTTATAGGTTTTAATTAAACTAGAGTAAAGTTTTCATTGAGCAGGAAGATTAAAAGGCAAAGCGTTTTATATTGTTTAACTTTCCTTTGTTTCCAAATAAAAGCTTTTTCATCCTCGAACGGCTCATTTAAAAAAAGATAACATTGTCTTATTAAAATCCACAAAAATATTAACATTTTTATTTCTTACAATTAGCAACTTACGTCGACCATAAAGAAAAATAATTAAAAAAAGTTCGTTCAATTCAGACGCTGCCAGGGGCAACATTTCTGTCCAAAAACTGGATACTTAATCAAAAATATCTTTTGTCATCGAGACTTTGTGGTGCTGATGACATCTCGTTAGGACTTCTTTTTTAATTAAAAAAATCTGTTACAAACTTAATGCTTTACAACGGCTGTATCTGTTAATATAAAAGATTTGCCCCGTAAGTTTTATTTACTAAGTATTTTGTAATATACGGGGTGCAGTAAAGCCGAATGTCCCAACTTGAATCTTGTGAGCCATAAAAAAAAAAAGAAAATGGTTAAATTGAAAAAATATTTCTTGTAGTATACGAAAGGAAACAAAATTCCCGTATTTCAAAATATATTTCCGGATAAAATTAGCGATTTTATATATATATATATATATATATATATATATATATATATATATATTATATTTTCTTGATTCTTGAACCATAGATTATATCATTTTTCCTTTATTTTGTCTTTTCTTGGGTTTAGGTTCTATATTTAACAAAAAATGCAAAACAATCGACGTTTCACCCTTTATTTAAGGCATTTTCAAAATTTTTTCCTTTCTAAAAATATTTTTATATAATTAAAACATTCGCATAAGAAACATATCTACAATTTTAAAAAACAAACAAGACACTTTAAAAACAGTATTTAAATTTTAAAAATTTTTAAAAATATTTATTTTCACCGGTAAACACCTTGACATTTTGTTGTCTTTTTCTTTCTAACGCAGTTAACCATGCTAGTAAGCTATTCATTGCCATCACGTCTTCCCCGGAAGATGAGGTCCAGCATTCTCGTCATCGTTTTGGTGGTCTTCCCTGTGATCTTTTTCCTACGGGTTATTCATTTTTGCGCTTTTAACGAGACTACCGTCCTCCATTCTCCCCATATGTTTATTCCAGAATCTTCGCCTTTGTCTAACCAATCTTCCTATGTCCTGTATCCCGCATTGTTGTCTGATATCCTCATTTCGTATTCTGTCATGTAGAGTTTTGCCTTGTATACTTCTTAATGTTTTCATTTCGACTGTATTTGTTCTTCCACACAATTTCTTTTAGGCATCCAGAAATTCTAGCCGCTTTCATTGTTTGCTCTCTTACTTCGTTAAAAAGGTTTCCATGGCTCGTTACATCTGCTCTCAGATATTTGAAGTGATTTACCTGTTCGACAATTTTGGAGTCGATTTCCAACTTGCACCGTACTGGTTCTTTGGATGTTACTAAGCATTTGGTCTTCTCGGTGTTGATGAGCATATTTAGTTATTTCGCTTTAGTGTTAAAAGAGTGCAGTAGTCTTTGGAGGTTATCTTCAGAGTCTGCAATAAGAACAGCATCGTCAGCATAGTAGACGGTATGGAAGAACATGTTTCCCATTTTGTATCCAGCTGTTCTGGGGAGATTTTCTATTATTTTATCCATTATTAAATTAAATATGAAGTGGCTGAGTGAATCGCCCTGTCTAATTCTTGTGATTACATATATGTCTTCCGTTGTTATATGTCCTACTCTGATTTTTGTTTTGCACTGGATGTTAATATCGTATATTATGTTAATTAGCCTATGGTTTAGATCTTTTGTTCTCATTATTTCTAAGAGGTCCTTTAAGCGTACTCCGTCAAAATCCTTGGTCATATCGACGAAGCACATGTACGCAGGTTTATTGAATTCTAGGGATTTTTCAGTTATTTGTTTGACAATGAATATTGCGTCAATAGTAGATCTGTTCTTTCTGAAACCTTATGATTTTGGTGATTACTTCCAGTATAGTTTTTGTAAATGCTTTGAGAATGTTATCAAGCAGTGTTATTCCTCGATAGTTTTCTGGGTGCGTTTTCTGTCCTTTTATAGAAATGGGTATTGTTACACTATTCTTCCGTTCATTCGGTATTTTTTGTTCTTCTATATTTATTGTCGCGGATTAAAAAATATCTACAACAAATCTGATTAACAAATCATTCATTATTCTTTATGGTAATGAACTTATTTAAGTAATACTGGAATGGTGCAGTTTTCACAATGGCGTTCCCCTAAATCCCTAAAACAGTGTCGTATATTTACTTTATTAGGCACATTTCCTTTCTACTTTAATAAAGCAGGATATTGCATGACGTCATAAGTCCTGCGTTCATTTAATTCCGGTTATTTAAATTCCAGATTCGCTTAACTGACATCTCCGTCACATTTAAATATACTTAACATTTCTGTGCCCCGGTAAGAAGTGCCAACTTAAGCGCTTGCAGCGTGAAACTCGACCGGGGAAAGAATAGTTATGTTAATTACCTTCCTGAAGTTAGTTCTTTCGAAGGCACAGAGGGGCAAATATGCGATTTTGTTGGGAGAAAACTGCATCATTTAGAATATATATTTTTTATTTAAGCTGACTATATAAACGTTTATTAGGAAACCACGATAGTGAGATATTCGGAAATAAAGTAAGAAAAATTTATTTTTGAAAAAATATTTTTTATTTACAATAATTTTATATGATGTTTTCATTTCGGTAAGTAATTATTGAAACTTTAAAAATTTAAACAAAGTTGTATCAAAATAATTTTTAACAATCCTAAATAAATATAACAATTACAAGTAAATAGGGCTTCTATAAAAAGTAATCGCCTAATTAAATAAAAATATTGATTCCAATAATTAATTTAAGTGTCAGGTTAGGTCTTTCAGTTTAAAGTTTTTGGTATGACGACATTTTTATATTATTGTTCCACTGTATCTCGTTCTGTTCCCTCAGTAAATCCTCTTTAGAATAATTAGAATTCTAAGTGCAGAATTGCAAGAATTATAAAAGTCGTAATTTACATATGCGGTATTATTTATGAAGGACCTTGTTGAAAATGTATAGCACATATTTAAATTTAAAGTAAAGAGCATTATCGGGTAGTAGCTGTTAGTAGACGATTTTAATAACTAAGTAGCAGAGTCCTACAATATGTAATTATATTTAACAAATAAACAAAGAGTTTGAATTTTAAAATGCAACTGCAACAGCTTTTGAGATATTGAGAGTGAGAATATTATGACGCAGCCAAACATGGATTCGTTTTATGCCCATGTTTGTATTATATACTACTTTATTCCAGACATCGCCAACGAATAGAGGAGGAGGAGGTTATTCCGATGATAATTTTACGTTTACAGAAATTTCTTTCAATGGAATAAGAGAAATAATCGATCATATGAATATTTTTGGACTTAATATAAATCTAATAAAAATAATAAAAAATTTAATCATGAGTCCTCTGATTAGGCTGGTAAATGGGTGCTTTAGGGAGAATATTTTCCCTGCTATACTCAAACAGGTCACGGTTATTCCTGTGTTTATACATGGATATAGAAGTGTTGTGTCGAACTATAGGCCAATTAGTTTATTGCCGGGCATATCCAAGATAATTGAAAAATGCATGAAGTTAAGGGTGGTGAGCTTTTTTGAGAACAATGGCTGCTTTAGCCAGTGTAAATTTGGTTTGCGTCGGGGAAGGAGTACGGTGCTGGGCATTCTGAATCTGATTGGCAGGATCATACGGTCGCTTGAGTCAAGGGAATATAATGCCATCTTATTCGGCGACTTAAGTAAGGCGTTTGACTGTGTTGCTCATGATTTCCTCATAAAAAGCTGCACTACTATAAACTTTAATGAGAGCAGTTGCAAGCTTATAAAATCTTACTTGGAAAATAGAGTTCTGATTGTGAGAGTTGGAAGGGAGTCCTTAGCCAAGGGTGCCCCAGGGTTCGGTATTCGGGTCAATTCTCTTTTTAGTCTACATAAATGAGAGCAGAGCTGCTACAGATTTCACACTCTTTGCCGATGACACCACTCTCTCGATTTCAGATATATCTCTAGAAGGGCCTTTGAGCAGATTGGGAGCGGAACGGTCTGGTGCCAGGGAGTGTTTTGATGTAAATAGACTGCTTCTGAATGAAAATAAAACTAAGCAAGTGCTATTTTCTCTACGTGATGGAAGATATTAATGAGGATTTGCTGTGTGATATATTCTTGGGAGTCCAGATTGATACTGGTCTTACTTGGGAAGCTAATATAGAGCAGGTTTCAGGGAGGCCCCGTAGCAATTTGTTTGCTTTGAGACATCTGGCGCTGTGTGTTGGTATGTGAGTTCTGAGAACTTCATACTTTGTTCTGCTCCATTCGGTGATGTCATATGCAATGTTTTTGTGAGGTCACGCATCGCGGGTATCTCGCGTGCTTGGGCTTCAGCGGAAGGCTGTGAGAGTGATGCGGGGTATGAATTTTAGGGAGGACTGTAGAGCAGCATTCTCGTAACTGAAAATTTTAGCATTGCTTTCGCAATACATACTGGCTAATTTACTGTATGTCAAAAATTACAAAGACAGTTTCAAGAACGCACAGTGGGGTCCACAGCTGGGACTCAAGGCACAGGGATAACTTGGTGCCCGCATATTTTCGTTTGGAAAGGTGTCGGAAAGGGCCTGGTTGTCTAGCAATAAAATTCTTTAATTTCTTGCCTTGGTCAATGAGAGAACTTCCGAATTAAATATAGAATAAAACAAATTTTAATCCAAAATGCATTTTATAATTTTGACGAATTTATTCATTACAAATTTAATGACAATTTTAAACTAAACCTAACCTAAGCTCCATGTGTAATGTATCTAATTAAGGTTTTAAATGTAACTGTAGTTTTTTATTTTATTTACTGACGCATGTAAGTGTTATAAAACATGGTACTGATTGAGTAAATTAGAATTGAATGTAATACTAGTATCCTCAGCCTATGTTCTAATATTCCTACTGACATTTAAATTAAAAATATCAAGCTAAATAATAATTGTCCAAGAAGGATGCCATGAAACATCGTAAGTAACCTCCCGGAAATATCGATTGTTAATCTAAAGTATAACAAATTCCTTTAATATCATAATGAAAAATTTTGTATGATATACAGTATCAAAACCTTTTTTTAAATCTAGGAAAACTGCTAAAATGTTTTATCTTTACGTTTGTTAAGTACGGTTTTAAAACAGTAACAGCATCGCTTGTACTCATACCCTTAACAAAACTAAACTGTACTTTACTGACGATAATATTATTTTGTGAAAAAGGTTGTAATATTTTCTTGATAATAAAAATATCTTTGCAACTCTCAGGAAAACTAAAATTGAAAATTAATCGCATCAGTATCGACAACAGTTCTTAGACTCACAATCGTGAAATAAGCAAAATTCGGTTTATAGTAGACATGATTTATATACTCGTCAAAGATGAGTCGAAGATCCATGAATGTACTAAAAAACTTGACCTTACTAAAAAGGGTAATGTTGACTCTTGCTCCAAAATGATCATTAAGCTGCTTATGATTAAACATATTCAAGTATACAGTTTTATCAATATTCAGTGTTAAACTATTTTGTGAACACCACACTTTCATATCAAAACAAATATTTAACGCAATGATCGAAGCGCGTCAGAAGTATCAGCTACAGCAACAGTTGTTGTATCATCCGCATACATAGTTACATGCCTCTGTATTATATTATAAGGTAGATCATTAACATCCAATACAAAATAACACTAATCCCTAGGATACACCAAGCTCCACTGTCCTGCATTCCTTACTCCGAAAACATAATTCAAAGAACTATATGACGCAAGTTCTATGAACTTTCTTGTTAAGCTGGAGTTAAAATATTGTAGTTATCAATAAATTTGATTAATTTGTTATAAATAATCTTTTTATTAACCTTTCTCTAAATTGTCGGATTCGTTCTTTTTGTGAACAGGAATAACACTGGTCCTTTTTGAAATATTTGGAAGAACTCCTTCTCTATGACTACAATTTATCAATTATGTAAGGGGGCAAAAAATTTAGTAGTTTTTTGATTTTAACTTCAACTTAACCACCAATCTTTTCCCACTCTTTAAAAACGATTATTACACATAAATTGCATAAATTATTATCAGTACTTTTGCCCAGCTTAAAGCGCAGTTTGTAAACTGTAAACGTAACTGAAGACCATCCAAAATAAACCAGAAAATATTACATGTAATACAACAAGAAATAACATTAGAGGGCTCAAGGAGACCCTTAACGGGTTGTGCCATCGCTTTGTCTCAACGGCTGCAGGGTGAGTTTGTAGTCAAGCGGAATTACACAAGTTAGAATTATTATTGTCATCAGTGGCGGCTCAAACGACCAATTTAGTAAATAAACCAATTAAAATTATAGTGCATAGTTTTAAATTAATTGGTACAATAATGTAGTGACTGTCATTTTTCATAGACGGTAATGGTACATTTCAATTGGAATGTAAGCGAGTTCTTTTAGTCAATGGCGTTTCTGCCGAAATCCACCAAGCCGTTCTAGCCGAGTATCTGTACAGAGTTTTAGAGACACCCTGTGTAAATTTAATAAAACCATATAACATATTAGAAGAAAACATTTGTTCATGGATTTTTGAGGTAGATATTATTGAGTCGGCAAGACAGTATTCTTGGTTGTCGCACATAGAGAGCATTGTAACTGTTTTGAAGGATTTTTGGCAGTGTTATGGTTTTTCTTTTTGACATTTGATATCAATCACATCCGGGCGGGGATTAAAGGGGGGGGGCGAACGCTCCTCTCTCAAGAACTTTGAATTAGGGAAAATAGATCCGATTCTGCCTTCTATACTAGGAATGGGAATGTTGCTGGCGTCTTCCCCCCGTCGATAACTTGCTTTCGCTTGCCACACTGTACTTTTATGATATCACCGCCCCCCCCCCCCCCCCAAAGAGAGAGGCTAGACCCGCTCCTAGTCACATTTCGGTTACTTTAAAAGCAACTTGTGCATAATTTTGTTTGTAGTTGTCAGTTTAGGGTCTATTTTCACATGGTGTGCAGAAACGAGCATTTTCAGCATAATTTACTTTTTTATTTCCATAAAGGAGGCTACTGAGGCTCATAAAAATATGTGGTTATGGTCTTGATTGCAAAACAGAACACACGTCTCAGAATTGTCAAGTTTTTTTTATATATTTTGAGCTCCTGAACAATTGTTATTAACAAACAATTGTTGTTAGATTGTTTTATTTGCATTTGTAATTTTTTAATGCCTTCAACTGTCAATAAAAAAGTGAAAAATCAAAATGTTTTAATTTTTCCTTCGGGGACCTTTTCTAAAGCCTTCAAAGAATAGCTCCAATAAGTTAAAAAAATCCCAGGTTTTTAGTTTACGAATTATCTGGGTTTTTATGTTAATTTTCAAATAGCAGAAATTAAAAAATTGAGGAAAAATTTTTTTTAAACATATTATTGTTTATTTATGTGTCTAGATAATATCCATTTTTTTTTCTTGATATTCAGATTTAATCGGTCAAAACAATTTTTATTGTTAAAGTGTCTGAATTTTCACCTCAAAATTAAAATTATTACTATTGTCGGTGCAGTTCTGCGATGTGGGACATTTTTTTAGGATATTTCCTGCTCTTTAAGGATTTTTTTTTGAATTTCAGGTATCTCAAACAGTTTTTTTTATATATTTGCAGAAAACCAAAGCACTCTTTTTTTTTACTAATTTGTTTATAACTTTTACAAATTCCGCCGGCCCTTCTCGAAAATTTTCATAAACTTTCTAGATGTCATTACGAATCCAATGATACCTTAACTATAATTTACGGGCTGGGAGGACAGGTCTTCGGTAAAATGCCACTTGTAAACTAGACTAATAACCAAAATATAACCGATATAAGCTTGTCATATGAGTTTTCCGCATTGCATTAGATTTTACCTAGAAAGCTTACTTTTATTCGATAACTTGATTATCGTAAAATAAAAAAAAAAGGTTGTTTCTATGAGTAATTCTACTAACGACAATAGTCCGACCGTTGTCGTATTCTATGCAATAATCGAATGTAGATCGTTTCAAGTTTGTATGTATGCCTCCATACAGCACTGACCTACCACCATCTGACTACCGTTTATTTCGAAGTATACAAAACTCTATGAATGATAAAACTTTCACGAATGATAATGATTTTAAATCGCACTAGGTTCAGTTGTTTTCTGATAAAGATCAAATTTTGTACGAACACGGGATCATGAAGCCGCAAGAAAGTAAGCGAAAAATCATTGAACAAAATGGGATATTCATAAATCATTAAAAGTTATTATTTGCAATAAAAAAAAAGCGTTTTTATTATACTGTAAAACCTAAATTACTAATATTTAAACAAATTATTATCTACATTAAATAACTTTACTAACGGAACTTGGCTAAAATATCCCAACCCGCTACTGACTTGTAGTAAAGTAGAATTACACAAGTTATAATTATTGTCATTATTTATTTGAGAAGGGAAGTTGCTCTAGTCTGAGGTAGTTTAGATCTACATGGGTTTTAATAGGGTTGGAAGAGTCATTAAATATTGATGTTGTGGCTGAATAAAGATGCTTAATAATAATTTGTAACCAAAATTTGGAATTGGGGTAGTGGTTCCGGTTCTTGAGGGATAAAAAGACAATTACAATGTTAAATATTTGGGTAATTAAAACTTGTGAAAAAAATTAATAGATTTAATAGTTGTGGTGTAAAATAGGCTTCGAACTTCGTTGTTAAAATGATTGCATATTTACTTTTCCGGTTTTTGCCGGTAAATAAATAATTCAAAATATGTACAGTGTGGCCAGTAAAGTCCGCATCATATGAGATTTTTTTAATTAATAGCTTTATTCGAAATTTGATTTTGGCATCAATTTCTGCTTCAATCGAGATGAAAATTAATCAAAAAAAAATAGTAGTCACGTGATTAGCATTGTCTATCGAAGTTAAAAATTTAATAGTGGGGTTATGTCTCAAAATATCGGAAAAAGTTTCTAAACGTAATTTTTGGCCCATTTTCAAAATTTCAGCTATATTAGATAATTTAGATTTTTGGTCCATTTTTTTCTAAATTGCACCACTGTCGCAAAATAAGACTCAACATAACCTACATAAAATTTCTTAATTTTTACAATGCTTCATTCCAGACATATTTTGTTTAAGGGATGTGATGCAAAGTTTATTTGTTCTTGACCCTGTTACTTCATAAAATAACTATATGTGAAAACGTAGTCTACGTCTAAAAGTAATACATATTATAATTAAGACAAACAAGTACACAGTGTCATCCGTCAGCATTAGATGGAAAATAAATTTTTTTTTTACGTTTTTTTTATATTATGGTTTTTTTATTAGAAAATTTGAGCCTTGTCAATTAAATTTTTTTCTTAATATTAATGTGTATTACTTTTAGACACAACATACGTTTTCAAAAAGAGTTATTTTATGAAGTTGCCTTATACAGGGTCAAAAACAAATTTTAATAGTCCTATTTGGATTTTGAAGAAAAACACACATTTGATATGGCGCTACTTTAAACAAAATTTATCTGGAATGAAGCATCGTCAAAACTAAGAAGTTTTATGTAGGTTGCGTTGAGTTTTATTTTGCAACAGTGGTACAATTTACAAAAAATGGTCAAAAAATCTAGATTATTTTATACAGCTGAAATTTTGCATAAGGACTAAAAATTGTATTTAAAAAAAGTTTTTCAAATAACTTTTTTTGATATTTTGAGATATAACCCTTCTTTTGAATTTTCTTTGGAAAAAAATTAAAATTGCACAGAAATTTTTTTTGGGTAATTTTCATCTCAATCGAAGCAGAAATTGTTGCCAAAGTCAAATTTCGAATAAGGCTATTAATAAAAAAAATTTCATATGATCAGGACTTTACTGGTTACACTGTATATGATGATTTATTGTTGTGGTTTTGTAAGAGTTGTCTGTCTTATTTCCACAGAGTTAATAAATATAAGGACAAGACTTTTGTTACAGTTTCTAAGAAAGTTCCTATACATATAATTAAGGTTCAAACTCCCTATTAGTGTAGGGGCCAAGGAGGCCCCAGTCGCCTCTTTAATTTATATGGATCAACCCAAGATTTTGAATGTATTTTAGCCCCTGAACAAAAATTTTTTGGGTAAAAGTCCGCCAGAATAGTCATAAAATTGTTATTAACAAATAACTTAAAAACTTTTAAAAATACAATTATTTATTATATTTTTTGAGTGATTTTAAACAAAAAAGATTTTTACAAACTTTCACGTACGATGCTTAGTTTCCGAGGTAATAAACGTTAAACAATTAAAGAATGCGATTTTTTCGGTTTTTGAACCGTAATAACTTTTGACTGGGTGAACTTTTTTAAATTTCGTTGGCAGTGATTGAAAGCTCGAATCAACATCTACGAGAGAAGCTCAAATGACGTACGAAAAAGTTACGCTTTAATTGTTTATTTCGACTATAAACAAATAGCTTTTGGCTACTTATGTACTGTCGCCGTCGTGTATGGCGCGCAGATAGAAGTCTACTACAGGCGTCCCAAGGGACATAGCGCTCTTAGTTCATATCATATACCTATATCTGAAATATAGCCGAAATTAGCCCGTTATACAAGTATTAGATAGTATCTAGAAAATTTATTTTTATTCAAAAACTTGATTGTCGTAGAATAAAAAAATGTTAAATTTATAAGTAGTTCTAATAATGATAAGATTTTACCCGTTGTCGTATTCTATGCAATGATCAAATCTAGATCGTTTTAAAGTTGTATGCACGTCGTTGCTAATTGGTTTTCCTGATAAATAATAATATTAAAAGCATGACATAAAGTAAAATCCACGTTTATTCAGAATTGTATTCATTTTGGTATATTTCTTTTTCAAGCACGAATAAAATTTGCAGAAGAGTATACCCCAGCGATGGCATCTAAATAATTTCGTAGTTCATATCAGTTCATCAGAATCTTAATTTTTTGCGGGATTAAAAGATAATCTTCTAGAATGACGCCAGAAAAAATGGGTCTAATGTACCCATATGTAACGTCAAACAATGAATCTGGATAAATACAACGTCAAAATATACAAAGGATTGTACATTACGTTCTGCAACAGTATACATCGACTCAGGTTAAAACAATTGAATACTCAAAATAAACATAGTCTGCTAAAAGGCGCACGTAAATGATAGAAATATTTGAAACAAAGCAATGATATGAAATTAATTTAGTGACAGTCTCGCCATTTTATTAAATAAATCCTTATATCTGAATATTTTGCTATGAGGCTTATGAGTTATATTAGCCTCGTTTTTATACAAAAATGATAAAATGAAACGTACCATATATTTACTGAACGACAAGGATAATTCAGCGTTGTTGCAATGCCATTGTTTCAAGAAATTTCATAGATTTCATTATTTATCAGGAACATCAACTAACATTGACCTTCGTATGATGAAATGATATAAATTCGATCATTGCAGAAAATACTAAAACGGTTGAACTGTCATCGTTAGTAGAACTACTTATAGATTTAACCTTTTTTTTATTTTACTGGTTAGTTTCGTGAAAATTGTGTTTTTAAAAGTTTAAACAACTATTTCTTAGTAAAAATTTTGTGACAAATCTGGCCGACTTTTACCCAAAAAATGCAGGGGCTCAAAATACATAAAAGAAACTTGGGTAAGTCCATATAAATTTAAAGGGCTGGAACCCTTTTGGCATCTACAATATATATATTGCTCTCAGCGAGTAACGAGACGAACCGCACTTGAAAATGCCAAAGGAGATTTTGGCGAAATGTCGTGAAAACGATTTTTTGAACGATCGGATTGAAACCCGGAATAACCAAACTATTCATATATATATATATATATATATATATATATATATATATATATATATATATATATATATATATATATATGTTCCTACCTGTTAATTTGACTCTCTTCTCAGGTGAGTTCAGATAATCGATACACAAATATATTAAAACACAATATAAATATTTTATTCAACAATTAATAAATAGCACAGTTTTCTATAATTCTGAATGAAATTATATGAAAAATGCTATAATATTTCATGCAACTATATTTCATATCTATATTGTCATTTATTTATTTCAATTTACCATGCGTCGTCCCTTTTTAACAACCTGTATCACTCCTTAGCAAAGTTTTATTATTTTAATTTACAAACCATCCACTAGGTGGCGTTACTGCAATTTAATTTGTGAAACGTGGTTAATTTCACGAAATTTGGGTTATTTTAAAAAAAAATTTCGTTTGCCGTTTGCTGTATGATCAGGTTAGTATAACAAGCTATCATTTATTATTCATGCTAGTTTTTTAATGTTTACAAAACAAATAAAAGCATTCAACTGCTTAGACAGCCATAAATACCTTGGTTTTGTTTTCTGTACCTTGGTCCCAATATCATAAACACAATTCCAGTATATTATTTCACTCGTTTTCTTCTTCAAAATTTTTAAATATCCAAAATATTTTGTAGTAGTTTCCTGTCAAGTAAGGAAATTACAAATATTTATTCCAAAATCTCGTAGAATTATTTTCTTCTTTAAGAATATATCAATTAAAATTCTAAACTTGTAAACACACAACCTCTGTTAAAAATAAAAAAACAAAATATTTCACTTTTGTTTTCAGATGACGTATGTAAACAAATGAAAATTTGAGGTTATGGTAAATTTCGGGAACAAGATCGACGCGATGCTTTTAGAAACAGGATAACTTCAACTCTCACGAAATTCCTACGCTTCGGCTATTTAAAAGAAACCGAAACATCTGAAACGTCTTCAACCTGATTGGTCAGATTTATGACACTAGACAACTTGATAAATGTTACCACCTTGAAAAATTGCGATTTATGAATGCTTTTTAATTTGACCAATTTTTACTGGAATTTTTTTATGTTTTGATGAATATATGAACCAAAATTTTATCATTGAGCATTATTGAACTTCCCAAAATAAACTTTAGAGCTTTCTCGACACTTTGATATATATTAAAACCACTTTGACATACTATTTATATATTAAAATTGATGAAAATTAAAAGTTTGCACATTGAAATTTATGACTATTTGACTCTAATTTTGTTCGAAAAAACTCTAAAATGTTTATTCTTGCCTCGGATATTATTATCCACGTATTAAACAATATTTTCTTGACATTTTAATCCTAAATTACTTAAATCTATCTGATAAACTAGATAAATCTGTATTATATTTTTCCGATATGTACCATACATGGTTTTAATTTTCACATATTTTGTTCAATAAACCTTAAAACTTCTACATTTTTGTTTGATACTGAACATTAACGAATGTTTTTCACTTTACACAGTATTTTTTGCTCAAAATCCGCACTAATATTACACTTCACGCACTTTTTGTATCAATGTGTGATTGTTTATATTGGGACCAAAATAGATGAGTGACACTTGATTCTTAGTTTTTTTTAACGCATTCACTCACTTATAGTTCAAATAAAAATATATATTAGTTTACAATAATATTTCCTCTTTCTTGTTCAATATATTTAACACAGTTTTTTATTGAACTTTTGTCTTTAAAGAGGAAAATAAGTCAAAACTTTGCTAAAAAAATCAGTTCTAAAATTATATGCTTAGTCCAGCATTTTGGTAAATATTGACTTATTCTTAAAACTATTCCTAATTATCTAATCTATATTTTAAACAAAACACCTTAAATTATACTTAATTCTAATTGATACTCTAATCTACACTATGGTTACTGATTTATTATCTATAAATGTTTGATCTTAACCTTTCTATGTATTATTTTTATCTTTCAATCTCTAACAAATATTGGATTTTATCCATTATCTACACTATATATATATATATATATATATATATATATATATATATATATATATATATATATATATATATATATATATATTATTTTAAGGTCAACATGTTCACTGTAGCGATAAAAATAATCATTTTAAATCCACTAAAATAAGAAACATCACTACAATTCCATAATGCGTATAATTGTAGCATAAATTCTATATAATTTAATTTCGTTTTGTAGGAATTTTTAATCTCAATAAAACATATTTAAAAAACACGGCTTTCTCTAATTTTATTTTTACTTTCTCTAATTTACTTTAAAACAGCTCTCTATTTTTCTATCAAAAAATATCAGCTTGACCTTGACACGACCCTTAAGGCCACTCTCAAGGTCACCATAAGATGCCCAGTTTGTTTTCCTAGAACTATGACTTGTTATGAAAGCAGGGACAACCCAATAGGTCAGGGTTGAAGCATAGGCAACAATTCTTCAATTTTTTTTTTATCAAAAACGCTGTAGGATCATTAACTTCAATGTATTCTCGTATAAATTTAATAAAAACACATTTCGCCACAAACGTAACGACACATTTTCAATAAAATATCCTCTAAACGTAACACAAAACCGATTGCCAATATTAATTTTACTCGCCGCAATCTGCGTTTCATAACTTATCAGCAAACCGCTTTTCAATAGAGACTGAGCCTAAAGCCAAATGGAAACGGACAGTAATCATTAATTTCGCAAAACGCCTTTGATAATAATGAAGTATGACTGAAGTGGTTAATTAAATATAATCGAGAGCTAATGGACATAATAAGCGGTTAGCGTTGCGGCTTGATCTGTGGTACAATTATTAGTGCCTAGTTAGATTTACGAAGATAACCATATTTTATTTATACAAATGGAGGGAGCATTGTATCCGTATTTCATAATCTATGGATCTCTTGATCTATTTCACAATATTTCAACCTTTGAAGATTGTTAGTAACTTTACAGAGGATTACATTTCTAACATTGTATTTCTCCATTATTTCAAATTTATGGAAGTGGTCTTTTCTATTTTAGCTCTCTCTTCTAGCTTCCTAAATTGTCTTTACCTGTCTTCTTTAATCCATATATTCCATATCCTATCGTAATTCCATACACGCTCATTTTTAACCGACTTCTAAAAGAAGGAGGTTCTCAATTCGTCGACTATGTATTTTTTTTTTTATGTATGTACACCGATTACTCCGGAACGGCTGCACCGATTTGAATGAAATTTTTTACGTTATGTAAAGGAAGTTCCTGCGGTGGTCCCATATTTTTTTAGATGAAATTGGTGCAGCAAAATCCAAGATGGCGCTTACAATATGGCGGCCAAAAAAATTAATTTTGTCCGATTTTCTCCAAAATTGGTATGAAGGAATCTTCGGGGTTGTACCCAACGAATCTGAAATTATTTTTAAAAAATTCAAAATGGCGGATCCAATATGACGGACAAAAAAATTTAATTTAGTCCGATTTTCTCCAAAATTGGTATGGGAGAGTTTTTGAGGTTGCACATAACGAATCTGATATTATTTTTAAAAAATTCAATATGGCAGATCCAATATGGCGGATCAAAAAATCAATTTTGTCCTATTTTCTCCAAAATTGGTAAGGGGGAATTTACGGGATCGCATATGACGATTCTAAAATAATTTTAAAAAAATTCAAAATGGCGGATCCAATATGGTGGATAAAAAATTTATTTTTTTTCTTTAAATATCGATATTGGAAGGTTTTGGGGCCTATATTTCCAATCCAAAAAATTAATTTGAAATTTAAGATAGTGGATTTTCAATGACAGACTAAATATTCGTTTGACCCAATTTGATTGGTATTTGGAAAACTCTAAGAACTAAAGAATTTTTAGTGGTTCATTTTAGGGTGATTTACAACTTTGGATAAAATGAGTACTTTTTTGCCAGTTTGGAGTCATTGCGAGGTACACTAATCCCGATTAGTACTGAGTTCAAATAATTTATGAATGTCATAATGAATTCTAAAACTAAAAATAGAAAAATAAAATTTTTATTAAAAAATTGAACCGACTTCTAAAAGTACGCTAAAAAGTGAAAAATAACCATAAATTTTTATATGAAACTGAACTTTTTGAAGTCGGCGCCAAATTATTTGTACACGAAATAAATAACTACTAGTATATACAAATTATGGTAAGAAAGCAAATACAAATAAAGTATTTTTAATCTGTTTATGCAAATCACATTTTGTCAGGTATTAGTTTGGCGCCGACTTCAAAAAGTTCAATTTCATATAAAAATTTATGGTTATTTTTCACTTTTTAGCGTACTTTTAGAAGTCGGTTCAATTTTTTAATAAAAATTTTATTATCTATTTTGTACAATGCTACATTCTCTTTCTCTGTTTGAAAGCAGAGGGTAGATTATAATTAATTAAAAGGTACTATAAAATAAAGTGGCCCTGCAGGAAAAAGCAGTTGGGCGCAGTGAGCAAACCATCGGCTGCTCAGGAGAGGAGGTTCGAATTAACTAGGGCGCTAGCAGCTCTAAACCAGCTGAGCTTCAAGCTGCCTAAAGTGGTCGCGGTACTTTTCCTGCAGTCTCCACTTACGTAAAGACAAAAGGAAAATAAATAAAAAAAGGGAATCAACATTCAACACTCAATATTTATCGTCAATAGCACAAAATAACAAGTCAGACGTTGGACTAATCATGAATAGACTGTTATACAATTTAACTCTGAGTATTATTACCGGTGTAAATGTGATCACTTTTACTTCAAATATAGATCAACATTATTAAATAAATAGATAAGTAGTCCAGGTAAATGATAATAAAAAAGTAAGTAAATTAAAAGCAATTACATAAATTGATAAGTAATCAAGTTAAATAAATAAAATAAACAAGTAAATCAAAAGCAAATGAATGGTCGGCTTATCTGTGTTCCTTGTGTGATTCTTCCCAATTCCTGAGCTGTAGCGGCTATAGGTAGCAGCTAGTGATGGTGGGAAGTAAGTTGACCTCCGCATGGGGAAAGAAGAACCAAGGAACAAGAAGAAGAAAATGAGGAAAAAGAGGAAAAAAACCCTTAAGGTTTACTGATTGCCGGTAAACTTAAGAGTTCTGGTCAAATGAGTGCCTCGATACGGTTCTTGAGGACCCTCAATCCTCGCAAGTTGTCTTAACAGTTTTTGTGGATAAACGTCAGGGCGACATCGGAAGGCACCCGGCTGTAAAACACATTCCTGGTCAATACGGAAACAAAACTAAACTTACGGCATTCAATGCGTGTGAGTATAGGTGACGGTAGGAAGGAAAGAAAGGAACTGACGCTGCCCGTACTTATAAGGTCCCTCGACAGTGGACAAAGGACAAAATCTATAATTATTTTAAAAACGAAGAAAACACATGAAGTAAAGCTGGATGGAAAGCAAGTTGGGCAAGTAGATTACTTCAGGTGTTGGAGTGCAAATATTAAAGATAATAAGGAAACGAAAAAAGAAATAAATGAAAAAATAGAAATATTACAAGGCATATTAATTACTATGGAGATAACATTTCCAGAAAAAAAATAAATACCGAAAAAAAGATGAAAACAAAAGCAAAAAAGACCAAAGCATAAACGAGACGAAAAAATTATAGAGAAACGGTTGAGACGTTTTGCTCATGTGTACCGAATGCCCGATGATAGACATACCAAAATAGCGTTTGAAATATGAGAAATTTCGGGAAAGTATGGGAGAAGCAGAGCAGAAGGGTCCAGCATGGAGTAAATCCAATTTTGCCACCTCTAAATCAATTCTCACTCAAACCAAAATTACATATTGTTGATTTGGTTTTCGTTGTCAATTCTTACTTATTTAGGAAACCTTATTCTACTTAGAAACAATATTTTTGCTTTCTCGAATCTGTTGTTGATGCCATTCATCATCATCATTCTTCTATGTTTCAGATAGTTCCCAAGTATTTGTAATTATGTGTTTGTTCTATGTTTCCGTTTTAATTTTATATTGACGTTCCGTCTCTCTTATCAAAACTATATATTTTCTTAAATTATTCTTTACTGAGATCATCCGCAAATATAAATATTTGGTCATTTACTTGCATTCTTTCGGCATATCGTCTTCTGTAATTATAAATAGTAACGGAATGAGTCCTCATCTTAATTCTCTTGTTGTTGTCAAAAATTCTAAAGATCTGTCGTGTATCCTCACTTGGTTGATTCAATTGTGACATGCTTTTCCATACGACTTCCTTTGTTAGCTTAATTATAAATATTTATTCTTTTGAAGTACTTTTGCTTTTAATTATTGGTGTGTGAATGCGTGGCTCTAATAAAATTTCTCTATAGTTTTCATATTTAGTTGTTTCCCTTTTTTTACCAGAGATGACAGACGACATTTGTCTTGTCTTTAGATACTTTTATCTTGCTCCAAGCTAAGTTTATAATATTTAATGGATTATTTATTGCTTGTTTCTCATGTTTTTTACCATTTCTTTACTTGTCCTACTGTATTCTTTTCAGTACTTCTTTTTATTTACTCTATGCTTATACTATACTTTTTGTGTATTCTGTGTTGTTATCTAAAAATTTATTAAAATATATTTGTTATCTTATTGTCCTTAGTTAATAATTTCCCATAGATATCTTGTATTTGCATTAGTGATATTCCTAAGTTCATTTAGGGATCCTATAATAAGAGTTTTACATTTTTTCTTCTGTTTAGCTTGATTAATTGTTTAAATACTTACCAGCTTTTCTTGTTGACGTCTGCTACTACTACTTTAGTTTGGTGTCTTTATTATTTTTAAAGGATGAGTTTTCTGGTGTTTTGTGTTTGATATATTATTATATAAGCCAATTTTTTCTTTTAACTTTGCCATTCCGCTAGGGTGTTTGCATTTTTTATTATTATTCTACATTTCCGTTGCAATTTTACTTACCTTTTCTTTAAATAATGCCCACTCTTGTTTAATATCTTCGCTTAAGCCTCTTTTCTTGTTTTCAACTTTTAGTTCTTATTTTCAATCAAATTTTATTGAGTTTCTGAAATTCTAAGCTTATAGAATTTGATGCTTTCTTTATTTTATGTGGTTTCTCTGTTTATATGTATTTTCTTCCAGGAAACTAATAAATTAATTATTAATGTCCCGTCTCCTTGCTGTTACTAGAGATAAGATGTCTTCGATGTAAATAAATTTAACTTTAAATTTTAATATATATTTTTCAAGCCTATAGTTTTCATATTAGCATTTAAAATTATAATTCAAAACTTAGAAAAATATATTTCAACTAGGATTAGGGATTTTGATGATACCCATCTAATCATCAAAATATATTTCAAGGCACTGGCTCTCTATTAACTTGTCAGCGCTTGGCACATAAACCACCGAAACAAGTCCGCCATCTTTTGTGCTTCCATATCAGAGTTTAACCAACTCGTTCCAGAAGTACAAATATTCCGATTTTGTTAAATTATCATTCCAAAGGACGCCGGTAATACACAGCGGGACAATTTAAGCGAAATTACACAGTGAATTATTCGTTAATAGGCAAAACGGATTTTAAACAAACTTCATAAAAGACTACTTTCTTTGCTTTTGTTCTGGAAACCTGCAAGGCGAGAATTTTCAGCGAAATGCTGCTGGTTTTAACAAGATTTAGTTCTCTTGAAATATGTCTGACGAATTTTCGGGTTATTTTCTAGGGAAATAGTTTCGGCACACAGATGGGGAAATATTATGCTGGTATTATCATTATTGTTTTAAAAGCGAGTGAAAATAGAATGAAATTTATGCACAAGATATATTGTAAAACTAGTAATTTAATTCCAAGAAAATGTAAGCATTCTACTGATTTATTAAATGTTCATTGTCTTCTACTCAACTTTACGTAAATAATTTCTCGAATTCCAAGTTGTCCTTTATTTTTTAAACAGTGTAGGCACACACTCTGAAAGGATTTTTCTAAAACCTTACTCTAAATTAGTAAAAAGGAGCATATTTCATCTCATATCAACCTTATTATTATAGTTTTTTTGCTTTACCGATAATTTGCCCAAGGAAACAAACTACATTAGTTTAATCGCCCAGTGCGTTTTATTGCACATTAGAGGTCTGATCAAGTAAGTAGACATTTTCTATAAACTAGATTACACATTAACTAATACTGAACACATTTATTCTTCAGTATAATCTCCTTTGAATTTAATAAGCTTTATCCAGAAATTCACATTTACATTTTCCGCTGAAGTGATTTTCCAGAAGGCTTTCAAAATATCGCTCAACGGCTGCAATGACTTCTGCGTCCGATGAAAGACGCAGTAATCTTATGAGGTATGGGAACAGATAGAAGTCGGAAAGAGCTAAATCTGGTAAATAAGCTGGATGTTCAAGCAATTTTTTGATTTTCGCCATCGTCAAGACACTGTTGTTAGTAGATGCATTGTCCTGATACGTCTTTTCTACCAAATTTTTCATCCAGATGATCTAAAAGGTTGTAATAATATTTTACTGTTGTTGTTTTACTATTTTACAGCTAATCAATTAATGACATTCCATTTGCAAGCGACAAAACTGATGCTATAACCTCTTTGGATGATCTTGATCCCTTCGCTTACTTCAGAGCAGAAAAACCGGGTTCAATCCGCTCTGCGATTGGTTGTTGTCGTCAGGATTATGGTCATAAACCCAGATCTCACCCATAATTATAAATTTATATACAAAATCAGTTTTGTTCTTTGTATATCGATCCAAATATTATTGTAAAAGTCGCACTCAGAATCCTAATTCACTGTTTAAAATATGAAATACTCTTTCGTTTGAATGTCTATAGCCTCAGAAATTTCATACGTAGGCATCTGTTTCTTATCCGGAACCATAACATGAATACAATCAATAATTTCTTTGTTGGTACCAGTTTTAAACGTCCCCTGCCGCATCACTGATATCTGTGCAACCACTTTATAAAGAAAGACAATAAATTACTATTGCTTGTGAAGAAGCATCGTTCTCAAATACATTTACCATATCGGTATAAAGTTTATTGCCCTTTAAACCTTTTTTAAATAAATAAGTGTTCACAGCACGATTCTCCAATTTTTCCATTTAAAAAAAAAATCAGAACAGCTGTAGAAAAAAAATATTTTACAGAACGTCTTGAAACTTCCCCCTGGTTTATAAGAAGAATGAAGCATTCCATAGTATATGTTTTCGATATCAACGCCATCTATGTGGTGGTCTAGAAACTTTCCATATCACCTCGTATTTTGAGCTGCTGGATCTAAATATAAAACTTTTTCGAGCATAAGGTAGACAAATTTGTTAATTTCAATTTAACTGCTTAAACGATTATAATTATTAAACTATGATAGATACTGAATATTTTTGGTTCATTTTCACACAGTGATGAGAATTGGAGATATTGCAATTTTATTGTAAAATAATGACAGTCTAAAATGGAAGCACATCGCTCTGGCAGAAACAAGTATAAGTCGACTTCTAATCGAAATTTCTTATCATGTTATTCTCGTTTTATTTGAATATATATATATATATATATATATATATATATATATATATATATATATATATATATATATGGAATGAATGGTTTAGTTATTACGTTCCGCCAAAATCTCATTTAGCATTCTCAAGTGTGGCTCTGTTTTCTCCCGAGTTTTGTTAAATTGGCTCGCGTTCTGATTGGTCCAGCGGCTTCATAGGCCTTCTGTAAATTGCGATATATTTGTTTCTTGCGCTGCAAATATGCCGACGATGTTATAACCTAAGTATAAGCTAATTTTCGACCACTAAAAATTTTTAAAGCGTATTTTGTCCTGACACCGGTGGTGGTGCTTATCTATTTCTGGAATGTTATATTTAAAGTTATTCCTTGACGGGATCTATAGGTAAGATGTTCCACCTATAGGCGGTCGTTCATACAACATTTGTGTGCTACTCTCTCGTCCCGATTTCAAGTGTGTCATGGCATTTACTTTGTAATTTTGTGTTGGTGCTATTTTTTTTTGCTTTTTCGGAATCGATATTATGCCCGGTTGGTTGATGGTATTGAAGTTAAGCTGAGGTTGTCTTTTTGTTTTTGAAACTATTTTTATGTTCCTGGATTTTTGCTGATATGCACTTGTTTGTCTGTCCTATGTAAGTTTCATGGTAATTTGCACATGGAATGGTTTAAAATCTACGATTTTCAAAGTTTGTCTTATCTATGAGATTTCCCAGGATACTGACTATTATTTTTGTGGTTTGAGTACCCGTTGTATATTGTGTTGTCTTAAGACTCTTCCTATTCTGTCCGTGATTCCTTTTATGTATGAGATGACGGCTTTGTTCCTTGTTTGACATTGGTCTCTATCTGATTATGAGAAAACATTCCATCGTAGAGTTATTGAGATGTGTTTTATTTCATCTTGTTTTGTATCCAATTCTGTTAGAAGGAAAGATCTTGATATGAGTATGTGTTTCCTATTTTTGTGAAGTGGTGATATAATTCTGTATTTAAATATCGATCACTATATGTGGATTTTAAATATACGCTAAAACTCAGAGTACCGTTGAGTTTTCTAGTTAGCAGCAAGTCCAAAAAAAAGTTTTTTATCTTGCTCGATTTCTAGCGTGAATTTGGGTATGCGAGAAAAGTATCTAGATATTCTTTTCCGTAGGGCCACATTATGAAAATGTTATCCACGCGTTACCAAAATTACGGTTTCAAAGGTGACTTTTGCAGTGTTTCTTGTTCTTAATATATCATGAAAGTATTGGCTATAACTGGTGAGAGTGAGGACCCCATAAGGGCACCATCTCTATGTACAGGGTGAGTCAACGATTGGATGAAGTAGGTTTGTGCCTTTTCGGTGAAATTAACAAAGAAACTATATTTATTGTTTGATACAGTTTATTTTTACGCAGATTTTAAAAATATTTAGGACTCTACAGGGTGAGCCAAAAAACTAGGACAGCATAAAGTTGTATTTTTTTAAATAGAACACCCTATATACGAATCGTATTTTCGATTTAGCTTATAATTTTAAATCTTCTTTTATTAAGGGTTTACTATAACAAAACTTTATAGTTTCTGAGATAATTAAGTTTAAAGAAAAAAAGTCACATTTTCAAGCATCAATTCAATCCTAAATAACGTTTTCAATTTTGTGACAAATATATTCAAATTTGGAATTTAGCAAGGCTAAGGACAAGTTAACATAATTTTTACCTAATATTTGCAATAAAAGCTACAGGGTGTTGAACACATCGGCTCAAATTTGAACAAGTTTAAATAATTAAATATCTTTTTTTTTAAATGGCACACCCTGTATATTTTCATGTTATTTAATAGAGTAATAAAAACCGTAAAAGTTTTGTTCAATATATCCTATACCTATTTATAATAGTTTTTGAGATATTTCAGTTTTTCTTATTTTCCATACTTTTTTACAGAAATAGTCTTCATTATCATAGTAGCCATGTAAAATAATAAAAATAAACTACAGAAATAAACAGAATGTGGTTAAATATGATGAAATACATTATTCGTTATATTACAACGGCAATAGTTTAATTAAACATAATGTGAAAAAATTAACACAACAATAACGACAAGGCAAATACATATTTACTTTTATACTAAATTGAAACAAAAAAATTACCTATTAAATACTGAGATTAATTATTTCTTTTTAATAAGTGTTCGCATAAACGACCCTCTTGTGCAATGCACAAATTTAGTCTTTTTTGCAGATTTTCTCGGACCCTGGACAAAATTAGTGGCGTTATTGTTCTACAGGTATCCCTAATCCTGTTTCGCATATCTTCCACTGTTGTTGGTGGATTAACATACACCTTATTTTTAATATAACCCCATAGGAAGAAATCTAATGGGGTGATGTCGCAAGACCTTGGTGGCCACTCAATGAAACCCCCACGTCCAATCCATTTTTGCGGATATCCTTGGTCCAAAAACGCAGGAACTTCACGATGGTAATGCGGAGGCGCACCATCGTGCTGGAACCACATACTGTCGAGCTCATCCCTATCGAGACCTTGAAGCAGTTGGGGTAGTTCTTCTTGTAGAAAGTTCAGGTAACTATGACCATTTAGTGGTTCATTAAAAAAGTGGGGTCCAATAATTCGATTATGATGAATACCACACCAAACATTTAATGACCAGTGGTTTTGATGTTGCACCTCTCTAATCCAAAATGGGTTTTCTGTGGCATAATAATGCATGTTGCGTCTATTTACGGCACCGTTACTTCTAAAAGTAGCTTCATCACTAAACATTACCTTGCATAATAAATTTGGATTTAATTGAATCTCCGCATTTATTGTAAGACAAAAGTTAACACGACTTTCAAAATCCTGTCCATGCAATTCTTGGTATAATTCCATGTGATATGGATGATACCTATATTTCTTGGTAGTACGATTAGCGGTGGATTGTGATGTTTCACATAATGCTGCTAACTGACGGCTACCAATATAAGGATTTTCCTGAACATTTAACAATACTTGTAGTTCTTTTTCTTAATTAGTTACTGCTTTGTTGACCACTTTACGTTTTGGATAATCAACAGTACCAGAAGAATCAAATCTTTGCATTAAGTTTTGAAAAGTATGGGTATTAAGCTGGCGTCGATCAGGATACTTCATTTTGTAAATTCTTTGAGCAAGAAGGCAATTTTTTTGAACCTCTCGTATTGTATAAATCATACCTATTAACTCATTCTTTGGAAAATTCATTTTACAATATAAGATGAATGCAAAAAAAACCAAACTACACTACATAAAAACCAAAAGAAGCGATTTCGGTTATAAATTTGACACACAGAAAAATGTTTTTTTACATTGTTTTTGCCATGGCTACTATGATAATGAAGACTATTTCTGTAAAAAAGTATGGAAAATAAGAAAAACTGAAATATCTCAAAAACTATTATAAATAGGTATAGGATATATTGAACAAAACTTTTAGGGTTTTTATTATTCTATTAAATAACATGAAAATATACAGGGTGTACCATTTAAAAAAAAATATATATTTTTTCATTTAAACTTGTTCAAATTTGAGCCGATGTGTTCAACACCCTATAGCTATTTGCAAATATTAGGTAAAAATTATATTACCTTGTCTTTGGCCTTGCTAAATTCCAAATTTGAATATATTTGTCACAAAATTGAAAATGTGACTTTTTTTCTTTAAACTTAATTATCTCAGAAACTATAAAGTTTTGTTATAGTAAACCGTTAATAAAAAAGATTTAAAATTATAAGCTAAATCGAAAATACGATTCGTATATAGGGTGTTCTATTTAAAAAAATACAACTTTATGCTGTCCTAGTTTTTTGGCTCACCCTGTAGAGTCTTAAATATTTTTAAAATCTGCGTAAAAATAAACTGTATCAAACAATAAATATAGTTTCTTTGTTAATTTCACCGAAAAGGCACAAACCTACTTCATCCAATCGTTGACTCACCCTGTATATTTGATTATCGGATATAAAATATGTGCAGCTTGGAAAATCTTCGTTTATATCTCGACATGTTTGATTTCTTGGAGAAACTTGCAAACGCTTCAACATTTTTTGTGCTTGCTGGTTGAAGATCAGCTATTAATTGTAAGAAAAAAAAATTTGGTTTAACGAAAAATTCAAAATAAGCACTGTTTTAATATTTGCATGTCCTAAATAGATGATTTCAACCTTATGACATTATTCTGTAATCACATTATCATGATAAAATTCCATTATATGGACCAACCAGCTGTACTTTAAAATCACTTCGTGCCAAAACTTTGTCTTGAACACAACAAAACAAAGCACATAAACAAAGCAAAATTAGCAAGTTAGCTTTTAAGAATAGCGACAAGCATTCTGGCAAGCGCTTTCTTCGATTCGAAGGGATGTTTTAATCATGAGTTTTATTAAGTCGTCTCGCCTCGGCTGGTATAATTGAATTTTAGGAAAATTCTGGCGCAGCACCCTTCGCCCGGTTAAGAACGAATATTCAAATGTCATCTTTTCTCTGGGCCGGTTTGTATTAGATTATTAATTGTTTGAATTCTGGGGAGAACTTATTTCTTAATTTGTTTTCTGCAATATTTTGGGTCAAAGATTAAAACTTTTAATGAAAATTAATGTTTTGTTTTATTTACTCGAAACAATAGGTTTTAAAAATTAAAAATTTTACTTTAAAGTATTTCTAAAGGCACATTATCAATCTTATCGTTTTATATCTATTGAAAATTATTGAAAAGTAAATCGAAGAAATTAGATATTTCAAATTAACAAACGTATTAATTAATTTGACAAATAATCGGAGTTAATACTCCTGGATATGACATCATCTTCCAACTCTTGCAACACTATTTGGGTAATTACACTGGATATAGAGGACCCCATGGCGGACCCCTCAATTTGTTTGTAATATTTTCCAATACATGAAAAATTTGCGATCTTAATATTATTTCTACAGCCAACAAAAACCCGTCAAAAAGAATATCAGTATGTTTTCGATGCTGTTCCATTTTTTCTTACTACATCCAGGGCAAGTTGTGTTGGTACGTTCTATTTTATTATCGTTGTGTAGACAACTGTATAACAGCTATCCGAAAAACTAAAGATGGGTGGATTCTTTATTCTTTTAAAGCTTATCATCCAAAAGTTAATTTTACAATCAAAGTAGAGAACAATAATAAGATACATTTTTTGAATATGACATTACATCATATTCAAAACACAATAAAAACGAAATGGTATGCCAAAAAAACATGGTCTGGTAGATACTTAAATTACCATTCAAAAAACCACGTGTCCCAAAAAAAAATCTGTGATCACTGATTTGGCTGAGAGAGCAATAAAGCTAAGTGACACAATATATAGAGGGACATCAATAAAAAAGACCTGAGATATTTTAGTCAAAAACAGCTGCTTAATAAATCTCATTAACTCAATGTTTAGATATCTAGAGTAAAACTTCACTACATAGTATAAAACAAAGTCGCTTTCTCTGTCCCTATGTCCCTTTGTATGCTTAAATCTTTAAAACTACGCACCGGATTTTGATGCGGTTTTTTTCAATAGATAGAGTGATTCAAGAGGAAGGTTTATATGTATAATAACATCCATTAAATAGTGGAGAAATACTGTTATTTTTGAGGTTTCTAATGTGATGTCGTTAATTATCATATTTTTTTCCGCTTACATTGCAAACGCAGGCTGAACCCTACGAGATTTATCAAAATAATGTACTAATTATTTGTACACATTGAAAAGGTCTACAGAAAACTCCGCGATGGTATATGTCTATCTCTCATGGATATCCCACAATAACATTTTTTTGTCATTTACTTTTTACGACAAATAATGGCAAATTTTGAAGCGATTTTAACCAATACAGCATTAATCCTTATCCAATTAAATAGCTTAAATACATTGTTGATTTAATATAGATCTATATGGTCCTTTACAGCACAAGATTTAAATGAATATTTTCGAAGATATTACAGATTTAAAATTGCGGGAAGTAGCGCTTGCGGCGGTACTGGCCGACCGGGGCGGCGGCAGCGTGCCTATAAATAGCGCGTCGGAGGCCGATGTAATAATTGTTGTAAAAATAAAATAAATAGTCACAGTTTTTCTGTAGTGTATTTAGTATCAGCATTGCACCCGTGCGAAGCCGGGGCGGGTCGCTAGTAAATAATAATCCCAAACTCACACAAACCTATAAAAAACATGAAAAAAACTTGCCATACATACAGGATTTATCGGAGCAACTGGAGAAACTCTTTCAAAATCAAAATATATCTGTTGGTCACAAAGGATATAACTTTATCAAACAGAATTTTAGTTCACTTAAAAACAAAACTCACAAAAAAACACACATTACATAAGACATTTCGTGTAATGAACCGTAGCGTATACATAGGACAAACTTCATAATATTTACAAAACCGACAAAATGGATATCGCTATGACAAAAACAAAACTGCCTAAAGCAACCAATCGGCATTCCTACATAAATATCAACGCAACGTGAAATTTTAGAAATGATTTACTTTAAAAAAAAAACAAAACGGATATAAAGGGTTTAAATAAAATCTATCACAAGGTCCTCCTTGATTAATATTGTAATAACAATCTTAACAAATTAACCCAAATGGCCTATCTTATTGTTTATAATTAATAAAAAATTATTAAAAACATTTTTAAAAAAATTTATTTATCCTAGAAGTGAAATCCAGATAACAAATAACAGTTTAAGTATCAAACACTGAGGTATTTTAAAATATTAATTTTTATTAAGCTGAACCCATATTCTTAATTTTATAACGTGCTTTTAAAAGCAAATCTTTAAAAAGTGAATGTATGTAAACGTAATTTTAAAAAAACTTGTGACTTAAAAATGGTAACTCGCAAAAATTTTTTTATCTCGATTTGTTTATCCATTAATTATGTAATTCATTTTACCTAAGAAAACAAAAAACAGTTATAATGAAAACATTATATGGATTTTAATTCCTATATATATATATATATATATATATATATATATATATATATATATATATATATATATATATATATATATGTATATATATTGTGACGATTTAAATATATTATATTATATAATAAATATAATAAACCCACAAAGATGCGCTTAAATTTAATTAAATTATTAATATTTATTTGTTGAACGCCAGGTAAAAAATAATTATAATAAATTATAACCATTCTTTGCCAATTTGAAGTTTTTTCAATTTTCAAGTATTCTATATAAATATAGATGTATTGCTACCTGTAAATTGACTCCTATTCAAGTGAGTTCAGTGGTTTATAAGATATCAATCAGACAGTCAATACACAGAATAATTAAAACATACAATATAAATTTTATTAAACAATAAAAAAAATGGCACGATATTATTTATTATTACTAGACGGAATTTAATGGTCAATATTTTATCTTTCATCCAATACTATTTCTAATCAATATTACTTATTAGTTACTTTTATCTACCATGCATTATCTTTTAACAACCTGGATCACAAATTGGCAACGTTTAATTTCGTAATAGTCTACTAGATGGCTATAGTGCAGTTTTGTATGGAAAGCCTCGTTTATTTGTTAGAGATAATATTATTTTAAACAAATTATTGTGTGCTGTGTCGTGATTCAAGTAGTTAATATAGTTTCACACCTAATATTTATGACGATAAATATTATTATATTCAGGTTAATATTGGATGCTAGTTTTCAATGTCTTCGAAAAATTTAAAGCTTTCTACTTCCTTATCCAATATAAATACCTTGTTATGTTTTCTTTTATTTGGTCCGAATATATTAAGAAACACAATTCCAGTAATATTATTTATTTCCTTCTTTAAAAATCCTCCAAATTTCCAAAAATTTTTTGTCTTTTCTTATAAAGTAAGGAATTGACAAAAATACTTCCAAAGTCTCGTTCAGCTATGTTCTTCTTAGTTCAATTCAAATTAATTTTTCTCTATCACAATATTATCGTATTTGTTGTTGTCTGAGAGTTGCACAGCCATTTTTTAGAATAAAACTTATAAACTTTTACTAATTACTTTAAATAAATTAATAAATTCTTTTTACTTGACAACAACAAAAACACATAACCTCTTTTAAAACCAAAATATTTAACTTTTGTTTTCTTGTGACTTTGGAAGATTTCTGTTTTTTTTTAAACAATTGAAAATATAAGCTTATGTATATTTTCAGGAGCTCGAAAAACGCAGTGCTTCTGCCAAACTGATAAATTCAACTCTCCTGAAATTCCTACGCCTTGACTTTTTATAATCGGCCAAAACATACGAAATTTCTGGATTATGATTGGTCAAATTTTTTGACACCTGGCAACTTGATAAATTTAATTTTATCATAGCTTTTTAGTTTTACCAATTTTGACTGGAATTTTAATGGTTTTATTAATATATTGACATAAATCTGATTATTGAGCATAATTGATCTTACAAATAAACTTTAGAGTTTTCTCGACATTTATATATATATATATATATATATATATATATATATATATATATATATACTACTTGGGCATATTATTTATATATTAAAATCGATAAAAATTAACAATTTAGTACCTTAAAATTTATGACAAATTTAATCAAATTTTGGTCACTTTAAAATGTTTATTGTTGCTTTAATATTATTACCCTTTTATTTAACAAAATTTTCTTAATGTATTAGTGCCAAAAATTGCTTAAAATAAACTTAAATTTACCTTATAAACTAATTAAATCTATATTACATTCTATAGTTTTATATAAAATATGGTTTTAATTTATACATCATTTCTTTAATAACCCTTAAAACTAAAACATTCTTCTTGTATTTTATACAGGAGTGTTTATTTATCACTATTCACGATATTTTTGTCCGAATTTTGTACTAATTTTTCTACTTCACGCACTTTTGTATTTTATGAGTGATTGTTTTAATGGGGCAAACGACGATATATAACACTTCATTATTAGCTTTTTATAAGCATCCCCACTCCTTTTGTTCATTTAAAAATATATATTTGTTTGTATTAACCCTTACCCTAACTAGTACAATACTTTTTACATAGGTTTTTAATTAATTTTAGTTTTTATAGAAAAAAATATGTTATATATTTTAAAAATATAACAATTCTCAATTATTTTACTTATTCAAGAATTTTAGATTTTATTGTCTTTTTCTTAAGACTTTATCTGTTTATTTACACTACGATATAAACAATATATATTATACTGTACTTACATCTAATTTTATCCTATTCTAAACCAAATCTAATGGCATATTAACCATTAAAATACACCATTTAACCTTTCTGTGTCTGATTTCTTCTCTTTTTATCTCAAATACAACTGAGTCTGTATGTATATATATATATATATATATATATATATATATATATATATATATATATATATATATATATATATATATGTTATATCGTAGATTTTCACGGATGGTAGAATGAATAGTTTGGTTATTCCGGGTTTCAATCCGTTCGTTCAAAAAATCGTTTTCACGACGTGTCGCCAAAATCTCATTTGGCATTTTCAAGTGCGGTTCGTCTCGTTCTCAGCGAGTAACGAGACGAACCGCACTTGAAAATGCCAAATGAGATTTTGGCGAAACGTCGTGAAAACGATTTTTTGAACGAACGGATTGAAACCCGGAATAACCAAACTATTCATATATATATATATATATATATATATATATATATATATATATATATATATATATAGTGTGACCCTTATGATGCGGACTTTACTGGTCAAACTGTTTATATGAGATTAGAGAGTTCTTGCGAAAAATATATTATGCGTAGCATGACGAACAGTCATTGTAGAAACTATATATAATGCAGTTCTCTTAGGCATGCCAACATTTTAAAATATCCCATTTTATACAAATTAAACACGGAATATGCCCGAATAGACTCCTTTATTCGCCGCTTAAGCTTCTTCGCTAAATGATTTCCCCAGACAAGGGTTTTTAGGGATAATCAAGAGTTGGTAACTTGTTTGGCGGGCTCTCTGGGGATTCCCCAAACAAAATGTGATCTGCAGAAAAAAAGGAGCAACAAACCGCAGCGAGCTGTGCTCTGATTTCGTTTCCCGTATTCGTTAGATCCAAAAATGCATTACCTTAATTATTTTTAACGATAAAGTAGTTATTTATTTACAGTGTTTACGTTTACAGGGTGACTGTTATGAAAATTACATTTATTTAGACTTTAGATACGGCAATAAAATAGTGTTCGTTTCTTATGAATTATGGAGTTCTCTTTGACATAACTTTGCATTATTTTCTTGTACTATTACTGGATCCAAACTTATTCTATATAATACTAAATTCTGGTTTACCAGAATTGGCAATAATAAGTAACCTAAACCAATTTTCAGATATTATATATTTGTCAATCGTATTTTAAGCACTCTCTCGAATTATCACTATCCAACTTCACTCAAAGTTGTATGGAACCACTACATCAACTTTCTGAACGTAACCCAAAATATTTCATTAAAATTGATGGAGCCGAAGTAATAGCTAAAAAACAAATTAACAATCGAATTTTATATCCACGTTGAAGAATTCCTAAAATATTATAGTCTACAGAACGTATTATAAATGTTTGACATCAAATGTATTATAGAAGTTATTCTCATATAAATATAATCTTGTTATTAAACTCTAAAACTTCAAGGAGCTATAAAAATCAACCATAAACCTTAAAATTTTCCAACAGTAATATTAACTTTTATAAAATATAATTAGGTATATTTTAAAATAATTTTACGTCAATTATGTTATAGTTTTTCACGTGCGAAATTATAATCATTATAAACACACGTTGCATGTGACTCAATAACCACTTTAATTACACCGTTTTCTTCAGTTAATTTAACTCCTCGTTAAATCGTACTTAACCACCAAAACTCATGTAAACGTATTATTATGCAACAGCTTTTTTGATTTAATAAGCCATTTATCAAATTAACGTATGTTAACCAAGAAAATTTTTTATAGTAATGCTTGCAAGAAACAGTTTTACTTTTAAAAAGTTGATGCTGGTAGCCGTTACTATGAGGTAGTTAATCATCTTCGGGAATGTTTAAAAAGGAACTATTATGTTTTATACCACTAAGTTTATTTAGAAAACAGTGACTGCAGTTTCAACTCACAGTCATTTTCAAACTGAATTACAAAGGTAGACTAAGTATTCAATACAGAAACATGAGAAAATTTAACAATAAATAAAAACTACCTGAGAAATTACATTATTATAAAGGGGAGGTACTAAATTTTGGGAACTAATTATTATTTGGCAACAACAAATAACGGGGAAAACCCAAGTTCTGTCTGGTCATTACGCAAATTTACATTTTTATTTTTACTATATATATTTCTAAAGTTTATATATTTCTAAAGATTCAAGAATATTTAACTTTTGGCCCTTTGTTGAATAATATAATATGTCAGTGTTGCTTAAATTAGGAAAACTGTGGTTATGTTCTAAGCAATGGTTGACAAAGCTCGAATCTGTTTTTTGTAGTCTATATGATCGGTGGTATTCTGAAAAGCGAGTTTTAAAGCTTCTACCACTTTGTCCAATATACAAGCTATCACACTCTGAACATTTTAACTTATAAACTCCTGATTTATCAAATTTATTAATTTTATCTTTAGCATTGTAAAGGATAGTGGATAGATTGTGTTTTGAGATTTAAAGGCTACTTTTATGTTATGTTTGGAAAGAGTATTAGCTATGTTTTCTGATAGGGTACCACAGTATGACAAAGATATATAAGATGAACTATCTTTATCATTTTTTATTTTGGGATAAATTGAACTAACGGCTAGTTGTTTTTGTTTTTTAGTTATTAATTTTTTTATGGTTTGTTGGGAGAAATTGTTTGGTATTGCAATCCTTTCAATGATATTTAGTTCCTCTTGAAGATCTTCTTCAGAGAGAGTCAAAGAGAATGCTCTATGTATCATTGAATTGTATGCAGCCATTTTGTGTTGTAAGAGGTGAAAAGAGTCATTAGATATAGTACTACCTATAAACGTTGGTTTTCTAAAAATTTAAAAATTACACTGATTATTGAGGTGAGATATGGTGAGATCTAGAAAATTTATTTTATGTTTATGTTCAGTTTCCAGAGTAAATTGAATTTTTGGATGGCAATTATTAATGTATTGTAAGAATTTTTAAAGCTGTCTAGTAGTGCCTTTAAAACATGCTAGAACATCTCACCATATCTCACCTCAATAATCAGTGTAATTTTAATACTGAATCTCTCGAAGAAAAAGAAAGAGATTTGTACAATATATATATATATATATATATATATATATATATATATATATATATATATATATATATAATATTTCTGATTTGTTAATTTTGAAATCGATAATTTGGACTTTAGATGCAATTTTTCGGAAAATAGCCTTGGATTTTTTAATTATAAAGATTTAAGGAAAATAAACCTCCTAAAAGGATACTTGTCGAAGAAATCTACCATTTTACATCTAAAAATCGCTTGTTGAATTTGTTTTTTCTGTAACTGGGTAAGCAAAAAATACTGTAGTATTGAAACAGAATAAATATAAAATCATTTGTATTCTGTGTACATATTTTCATCGATTATATATAAAATCTGGGTCAAAATTACCTATTTTTATTAATTTGATTAGTCGTTTTGAACAACAAAGAAAACCTATTTTAATTTGTTTTTTTGGTGTCATGACCACAAAAAAAAACAAGCTATTTATATTGTTTTCTTTTTAAATTTTAGAGATATGAATTAAAATTTCGTAGTTATTAAAATTTCAATAATTAAATTATTCATAATTATATTAAAAGATTTCATAATTTAATATCGAAATTGATCGTTTAATTTGCGCCGTAATTTCTCAAGGTTAATTTGCTGATTTTCCTGTTATTGCGCGTGTTTCTCCTTCAGGAGATCTAGTAATGCTAAAGGCGAATGGTGCATATTTAAAGATGATGTCTTTAAAGAACTAAACTGGGAACATAAGGGCATTAGAATCGATGGTAGATATGTCAGCCATTTATGTTTCGTGGATGACGATAAGTAAAGATTTAGACAAGTTACAGAAAATGCTCTCTGAGTTGAAAAATGCTTCAGAGAAAGTTGAATTAAGCATGAACTTAGCAAAATAATGTCTCCAGAAGATACGCCACTTTATGTAGGAAACAACGAAATACAAAGAGTCGAGGGATATATGTATTTAGGCCATCTAATTAGACTTGGGAAAAAAACAAGAAGCGGAAATAAATAGAAGAATTAGAACGTCATCGCCAGCCATCGAAAGATTCTCTCTGATATTCCTATTAACTTGAAAAGAAGATTGTTTGACTCGTGCATTCTCCCGATAATCAGACAATCACATTAACAGTTAAGGCAGCCAATAAACTGCGTACTACACAGCGAGCAATAGAAAGAATCATGCTAGGAATATCACTACGTGACCGAATCAGAAACGAAGAAAAAGACGCACGAAACGGGAGGAATTGCTAAAACGCATTGCTCCTTTGGAATGCACTTGAGTGGGATACGTCGCTAGGCAAGACTATACCAGGTGGACAAAACATACATTGCAATGGAGACCGTCAAAAAGAAGTATCGGAAGACCGCCAAAAAGATGGATACACGACATAAAAAGGAAAATAAGTAGAAACTGACACTGGATTGCAGAAAACAGGTTGGAATGGAAGACACTAGAGGAAGACTATGTCCAGGAATGGACAAAATTGGGCTGCCAGAGAGAGAGTTTTATTAATAAATAATAATTCAAATACTACAGCAAATAAACAAGTCTGAATTAAGTCTGATGTGTTTTTTTAAGAATCAAGAACGTAAAACATTCTGAGACACCATTTGTAACTAAGGCTTGTCCGATATTAATGGACGGTTGTTTTGCTTGAGCATCAGCGAACGAGGCTGTTGAGCTTTAGTTTGGAAAAGTATATTATATTATTTAACTTTTTCTTTTTTTTAGTGATTCAGATTAATAGCATATATTTTCTAAATATTTTGTTCTGACTTACTACTGTTATACAATTAACTGAGTGAAATGTAGTCAATAAAGTGTCTATCATCTATGGGTGTTTAACTGGCTATGGAACCCAAAAAAAAAAAACAGTTATTGAGCGTATGGGTCAAAGGACACCCCTCATCGGTCCTGGTGCACGGTCTCGTTGCTAAAGATTCTCTCTACAGGGTTGCCATGTCGGTTCAGGTACCGCTCCTCGTTGAACCTTCGGGAATGATCGAAGCATACGGGATTTCGGAAGAAATTTCTACGGAAGAGCTTGCCGAGCTTGAATCCAAATATATTGCGGTTGTGCTTTCGAAACGTAGTTTCTGTCCCGGAAACTAATGCTTGACATCTGTTATCCAATGGTCGTGAACTAGGGATAGATGGGCGCAAGAATCTTTGAAGAAGTTGGAGCGCAATCGTCGAACGAACGTCGTAGCGTGGCACGGGTTTGAATTCTTCCCTGTCGATGCCGACGTGTCTGCTGAGCGGAACGTTGTGGTTGTTGAAAAGGGCACCCTTGCAGAGGGTGTCGGAGAGGACCCACCATAACCGCTCGACACAGCGAGAAGCAAAGCCGCCTCACCTTTCTTGATGTTAAATTGGGGCACTCAGAGGAATTTTTATAATGATATCTAATACATTCTTATGTTGGAAAATAGTTTTTAATAAGTCATGCACTGCCAGTAAGAATATATCTTCACTAATTGTTTATGATTTGCCCACTTTTGCGAGTAACAATGAAATATTAAATGAAGTTTGGGGAACTAATTTCAATGGAAAAAAATTACAATTTTTCCTTGCAACTAGAAATCGTCTGAAAGTTCTTTATTTGTTGCTTTATTTCCGCGAAAGTGAAGCCAAAAAATCGTATGTTTGTCAGTCTTTTGTTTCTGGAAAAGAGTACGCAAAATTTTCAAGTTTTACGACTGATTTTTCCGACATGTTTTGCCCTTTCCGACTTTGCGGTGTTTTTGTTGAATTGCAGTGGGTTTGAGGAAATATTTTGTTGTTATTTCGAGCTTTGAAAAAGCCAAAATTTTTTCCAAGTTTTTCTTAATTTTGAAGAAAAAATCGAGATTGACGCTTCCTAAGAAAAAGATAATTTCAAAGGACTAATTCCTTTGAAATTATCTCTCGGTTTTTGTTTTGTCAGGGCTTTAAATCTGCCGTGATATCTGAAGAAATGAGTATGGGAAACTGCCCCAGTTACTGCAGTCCCGACTGACATCCGACTTTCTAACCGTAGTCTCTGAGGGCCTGGTAGTTGTGAAACTTACCCCAGATGTTCGTAAGCAGATACTCCTCTCCAAAACACTCTAGTTTATACACAGGGAGACCTCACACACCGTATTTTATCCGGAAATTTGCGTTTCGCTTTATAGCTTCTTGAATCACTATCTTTGTGCAAGTAGTAGCCCAGTAATCCCGCAAAATTTGTTTTAAATTATTTTATTGGCTCTTTTAGAAGTTCTTAAAGTGCTATGATGCCTTCAAAAAGATCGTCCCGGTTGCGAGGTCCACAATTTTTCCTGTTCTTCAATGTTTCCATAAATTTTCTTCCAAAAAAACGAAAATGCTACGAAAATAGCAGCCTGTTAACAGCGAAATCCGTTTTCGATCCTTTTTTTTCTTCATAACTACTGGCCTTCTTTCTTCAAAACTGATGATCTTGATCTTGATAAGTTTTCCTTGTTTCCAAGTAATTTTCTTATCAGATCAAGGCGTACTGCTTTGGGCTATGAAATATGCCCCTTTTATAGCTTCAGCCAATTTCGTTAGCAGAAAACAATAAGATCATTTCATTTCAGTCCACTGATTTTCAATGCTACCATAAAAGAAAATTCTTTCTCGAATTACAGCATTATTATTTGTTCGATTGTCAAGATTTTTGCTGTAACCTATAGATATTTTATCTAGGCTTCTTCTTACCAACATTGGAAATATATAATTATTGTTATATATTTACAATAAGCGTAACATTATCACCTAATTCCTCATAATATTTACTGCAAGCGACACTTAACCTAGAAATTAGTGCAAAATATCATATCACGTTACAACGGCAACTTCCAAATACCCACCAGCTGATAATTTTATTACCAGCTTAAACGCAATTGTGACAAATTCACATGTATGGCAATTTATTACACCGGTACAAAATTTAGACTAAAGCTGTGGTCCGACAAATGCCACGCAATCACTTTTTTCTCATATATAAATCAAAAGCAAACCCTGGTGTGGCCAGGTTTCTGCGTGTCCAAAACTGGCCACCTGTGAAATTAGTATACTGCAGAATTTGACATTTTGCGCGTTCACCGCTAGGTTTACATTATTTATGCATGGCCAACTGCGTTACAATATAGTTAATTAACGAAATAGAAAAAAGCCGTCGCATTCGGGGATTCGGAACAATATATTATTTTGTGATGGGTTTATAACATAATCAGTTTGAATTGCCCGCTCAAACAAATGCAATTACGAGTTCGGAAATACTAAATTAATTTATTATTTGCGGCTTAGTGTCAATGATCGATAACTTCATATTTGTGCAAACAATGTTATTTATGATTGATTTTTTAGCTATTATTTCGTTTTTTTTTATGCTATCTGTTAAGTCGAAACTTTTCCTCATTTGCTCATTTTAAGAGTTTAAGGTGCTATTGAACCACACTATATTTAGGATTTCTTACATGGATGTAGAAGCAGAAGAATTTTACAGCGCGCCAATTATACAGTCCTGAAAAAGGATCCTACATCAGTCAGAGAATAGTGGTTGAGAACTCCTTTATATACCATAGCAGTCGTGCATTCTAAGCACGTAAAAATAGGCCTTGAAAATTAAAAAAAAAAGTAAATGCGGGGCCAATAATTCCCTTCAAGCCATCACACTATGGTCTGAAAAGCCGAAAATTCGGAGCTAGTAAGCAGAATGATGGATTTATATCTAATGTTTTTTTTTTGAAGCATTGGGACAATGGAACATCGAAAAAATGCAAAATAAGGAAAGCCGCGAAAATTACGCACAGAAAATGAAACAACTAAATAAAATAGACCAGAGTAATGATATCGAAAGACTATGGAAACAAGTGGAAGAAACAATTACAGATACAACAGAACTAATGATCGGAAAAAGCAGGAAGAGAACAAGAAAATGGTTTGATAAAGAATGCCAAGAAAAACTACAAGATAGACAGAAGAAACGAAACATTATGTTTCAACAAGAAACAACAGAAAACAAAGAAAGCTATTCAACATCCCGACGATAAACAACAAAACTAATTAGACAAAAGAAAAGGGAATATGAAAAACAGCAATATGAGGAAATGGAAAGGAATAGACAAGACTCAAACAGTTGAGCATTCTACAAATCGGTGTCAAATGAGAAGAAAGGCTTCGGACCTAACTCTGTGTCTATACTTACAAAAAATAATGATGAACTCATAATCAACGAAGAGGAGATATTCCAAACATGGCAAGAATATTTCCAAAGTCTACTAAACATACATCAAGAGGAAGAACATAGAGAGGATATATATATATATATATATATATATATATATATATATATATATATATATATATATATATTGGGGTGGACCCACCGATAGAAGACCCAACAATAGAAGAAACAGTATAAGCAATTAACAAATTAAAGAACGCTAAATCCCCAGGCTCCGACAATATACCGGCCGAATTTCTCAAGTACGGAAGGGAGGTTTTACATAGACAATTACACACACTAATCGCACTTATAAGGAAAGAAGAGAAAATGCTAGCAAAATGGCACGAAAGCATAATAATCCCTATCCATAAAAAGGGAGACAAAACCAAGTGCTCCAACTATAAAGGAATCTCCCTACTTAACACGGCATACAAAATCTTATTGAATATCCTATTAAGTAGACTAACGCCTTTTGTAGAAAATTTCCTAGGGGAATACCAAGCCGGATTCAGGAAAAATAGATCGACTATAGATCAGATCTTTCTATAAGGCAGCTACTTGAAAAAGGATGGGAATTCAATAGAACTATCCACCATCTTTTCATCGACTTCCGACAAGCATACGACAGCATTAAAAGGGGTCAACTGTGGAATGCAATGGCAGAACTTTCGATTCCAAAAAAACTGATTCACCTCGCCAAAGTATGCGTAAATGGCTGTAGATCCAGGGTACGAATAGGTAACCAACTCTCAGAATCGTTTGAAATAAACAATGGCCTAAAACAAGGAGACGCACTGTCACCCCTCCTCTTTAATATAATCCTGGAAAAAGTAGTGAGAACAACACAAATTAGAACAGAACTAATAACAGTAAATGGACCAAAATTACTTCTAGCATACGCGGACGACATTGATATTGTTGGAAACACCGTCACCAATGTAAAGGAAACTTTCAACAAAATAGAGATAGAGGCAAGGAAAACCGGTCTAATGGTCAATGAAGAGAAAACCAAATACATGTGCATAAACAGACAAAAGAATCGAGATAGAATAGGACAAGATGTAACAATAGACACGTAAAACTTTGAAAGAGTGGAGCGTTTTAAATATCTCGGAGCGACAATCTCCGCAGATAACGATATCACAGAGGAGATAAAAAGGAGAATTCAGGCAGCAAATTACTAAAATAACGCATGGAATCAATCAGCAAAACAAAAACTAAGGCTGGTTTTTGCAAACAAATTTCCAATAAAATATAAATTGCAATTTTTTGTATCCAATTCGGAATGGATAACCCCAAAAACCAATAACCACGTAAAGCATTTTAATTCAATCAGTTTAATGAAAATTAATACAAGTTTTTGCAAACATAACACATAATATAACAATAAAATATGATTTTGCAACTTTTAATATCAATTCGAAATCTGTGATTTGAAAAACCTTAAGATGTAAAATTTCAAATAGATTGCATAAGTAATTGTGAGTAATTCCGAGTTTTCAGCTTATCATACTATAATGCATCGTATTTACTATTTTATTCCAATAATAGCGAGAGACAGTTTTTTTAGATTTAGCGGCAGGCAAAGGCATTTTTAATAATTTTTCTTGTACCATAGACAAAAAAGTTCCTGGAAATTCACTACAGCTTTTATTCAATTGTAGAACCTATATATTTCAACAAATTCGATCTGTATTAAATCAAATGATAACAGATTTCAATAAAATTATACCAAGAAAAGAACAATTTATCGAAATTGTTAATAATATAAATATTTACTGAAATGAAACAATCAAAGAAGAATAATTTGTTAGAAGTTAAGCCGGTACTATTTGACAATTTTCATCTGCATATCTGCCCTTTGGAGTTGCCATCTCGAATTGTTGAAAGCAAACACCGTATTTAAAATAATATTATTTCTGAGAAATAAATGACTCTTTCCATATAAAAACTACACTATAGCCATCTAGTAAACGATTACGAAACTAAAACTTTGCCAATTTGTGATATAGGTTGTTAAAAGACAATTCATGATAGATAAAATAACTAATAAGTAATATTGATTAGAAATAATGTTGGATAAAAGATAAAAGTATTTACCATTAAATTTCATCTAGTAATAATTAATAATATTGTGCCACTTTTTTATATTGTTGAATAAAATTTATATTTTGTGTTTCAATCATTCTGTGTATTGATTGTCTGATTGATATCTAATAAACAACTGAACTCACCTGAGAAGGAGTCAATTTACAAGTAGGAACACATCTATATAGACAAGCTATAAATTGAAAATATTAAAAATTGGTAAAGAATAGTTATAATTTATTATAATTATATTTTACCTTGCGGTCAACAAATAAATATTAATTTTTAATTAAATTTTGGCAATATTTGAAAATTCGAAATATAAATTCAGAAATAAAATAATAATAAACTTTTCTAAAATTTATAATCGGCCAAATATTTTGTGCGGGGGCAATACCACCCTAAAATCGTCACAATATATACATATATATATATATATATATATATATATATATATATATATATATATATATATATATATAAAGAAAGAAAGAAAGAGAGAGAGAGAGAGAGAGAGAGAGTTTGCTTAATAATAATTCCCCGTCTGAATTATAAAAATATTTTATTGCTGCATTGACTACTTTTAATTTTCTCAAACCTTCTAGAATTCGTTTCCTATAAAAATAGCCACATGCAGGTATAATTCCGTATTCAAAAGGGCGCGATATTTCTCACCATTAAATATAATAGACGATGTGTGAAACAATAAACCAAGAACTCAGTAATGATTTACGAAATGGCCCAATAAAATAATCCAGTAATAGTCCATTTTGCGTGGTCGTTTGGCCAGAAGTGAACTTTTATACTTTACCTAAACGACCAATTTTGCATACTATAATTTGTTCTTTCGCGCAATTGAATAAAGATAAAAACTGGCATAAATTTTTACCAAATACCGATTTATGTAAAATATACAATGACGTTTATTACTATGGGATGACGGGAATCGTTATATTTTTATTTTATTGTGTATTTAAAATTTCGAATATCCATCCATTTGTGGTGTGGCAGAGAAACGTTAAATTAAACGGTCATTCTGTAGCAATCTGTTTTTAAAGCATTAGCCAAACATATTTTTATATATATATTTTTTTTCCAACAAAGTTTTTGTTGATTTTCCTGACAAAATACAAATTTATACTGGGTGTCCCACCGGCAACCAACTTGATCTATATATGGAAAACTATATATAGGACCATCTTGATAATTGAACTGAAACTGCCTAATTTTTTAAATTTTATCTTATTTGGAATTAAAAATAAGGGTAAGTTTGTACAAGGCTGTCTATGCCAAAAATTTTTAGTTTTCGAAATATCGCCAATTTAATATTTTTATATGGCCATTTTGCTGCGGATTTTTAGTTCAGTTATAATCTTAGTTGGCTATGATGATTTACTCAAATTTGACTGTCAAAATGTGGCTCTATCAATTATAATTGGTGTTCTGAAATTATAATGATATATTTTAAGGTATCATTCTATATATTCATATAAATTCGCAAAATTCTTTCTTAGGAGCAACAGGTCCTGGGAGATGGTATTATAAGCGTTTTTTTTTTAATTTATAAGGATCTAGGAATGATACAGAAATGCACGATTTTGTTTAAGTTAGTGATATTAGAAATCACTTTTTAAAAATACCAAGTTACCCTTGGGATCTAAGAAAACAACATTTTTATATGACGTTTTAAAGTTAATTGGTGGAATCTAAAGGTGAATGTAATATAAATATAAATTCGCAAAATTCTTTCTTAGGAGCAACAGGTCCTGGGAGATGGTATTATAAGCGTTTTTTTTAATTTATAAGGATCTAGGAATGATACAGAAATGCACGATTTTGTTTAAGTTAGTGATATTAGAAATCACTTTTTAAAAATACCAAGTTACCCTTGGGATCTAAGAAAACAACATTTTTATATGACGTTTTAAAGTTAATTGGTGGAATCTAAAGGTGAATGTAATATAAATATAAATTCGCAAAATTCTTTCTTAGGAGCAACAGGTCCTGGGAGATGGTATTATAAGCGTTTTTTTTTAATTTATAAGGATCTAGGAATGATACAGAAATGCACGATTTTGTTTAAGTTAGTGATATTAGAAATCACTTTTTAAAAATACCAAGTTACCCTTGGGATCTAAGAAAACAACATTTTTATATGACGTTTTAAAGTTAATTGGTGGAATCTAAAGGTGAATGTAAGAATATGCTAAATACACTTGGTACAGGTAAATTCATTTTTTATTAAAGTGTATAAACGAAAAACTACATTTTAAAATAGTTTTAAGCTACTTCCTATTGTTATTATATAGTCCGTTTACTACATATATGCACTCCACTTTTGGGTCAGTTTACCTGTAATACACTCGGCGAAAAAAAACTAAGTGAAATTCGAAAAAGTTACAAGAATACTTTCTTTTAGAAAATCAAATCTCAAATTTAAATGTATATATATATATATATATATATATATATATATATATATATATATATATATATATATATATATATATATTCAGTATTTGCATGCTTCCTTCCGATCTGTCCTTTGCACAGCCAGGTGCATGTCGGTACCCTGATGAGTCTAGTAGAGACGAAACATGTACCTCTGCCGTATCACTGTGGCGGGAAGGAGTGTATATATATATATATATATATATATATATATATATATATATATATATATATATATATATATATATATATATATTCTAATATTTTTGGGATGTAGACATATTAATCTTCTAGAACTTCTATATAAAATATTTTTTCTTAATTTTACGATAATGAAACTATTAGGCATTGTCACACCCTGTATAATCCTTGCTGGAAAATGGTAATTTTTATTTTCAAATAAATCACGAGTGTGTTGAGGTTCCAAAAATGGGCGCTTTTTGCTCATTTTTCATATTGTTTTAAAATCTTGACAAATATAGAGCTTCAACTCGATATGAATTCTGAAATAAGTTTGCTGAATGTGATTTCAGCACTGCAACGGCATAATGTGGATGTATCCACTGCTATTGCATCTCACACGGAGGGATCCGTGAAAGCCGCATAAACATATATATATATATATATATATATATATATATATATATATATATATATATATATATACATACATTTATTCTAAGTTGTTTATCTGCAAAATCATGACCATGCATATACTCAGTAAACAATCCCTAGACAAAATATTCGTTTATCCTAACGGATCTCGCAACTTAATAAAAATGCTGACTTTATTTAATTTACAATATCATTTTACATATATATCCTGTTATTTTTCGAAGAAACCTAATATTACATGGGAACAGACAAATTGCGTCCTAACCAAAACTGTAAATTCCTCTATTTGATCTACGCTCTTCCATTGTAACTGCAAGTGTAGTGAATAGTCTTGTTAACATAACATATCTTTAGTAAATTATTAAGTTTAATGTCAATCACAGTGCAAATCAAATTGTAAGAGTCTAAATTAATCTAAATATTATTAATCGTGCTTCTGCAAATTAAGTATTTTTTTTAAAAGCCTTTCCCCTCGTCCACGATCGAACTATATATATATATATATATATATATATATATATATATATATATATATATATATATATATACATATTATGTCAAAGACAAGCCACTAAAAAACTTATAATAGGAGTTTGTTTTATATTTTTGCTTATAACTTTTTTCACAGTAAAGATAGGCATACAACGAAAGAAAAAGTTCGTAATCTTCAAAAGGCTCCTTACATCAAGTTTCTACGATCAAAATTGACTGAGACATTGCAGCTCAAATCATCAGATAATAATAAACTCTGATTTCAAGAAAAAAAAAATTAATAAGCTTGTTCGATAGATATTTCTATTTTCTACAAAAAAAGACTTTTGTAATTTTTTCAAATTTTGCTTAGGCTTTGAGATATTTTAAGAGAGAACGAAAAAATGAAATTTTTTCACCCCGTTCTCAAAGACGCTATCCTAAATTTATTATTATTTTGTGATTTTATAATTTTTAGGAGGCAAGCGAAACGTTAAAATAATAAAAACCCTTTAACGCAATTGTTCCTTACTTCCCCTTCCTTTAAGGACATAGATAATAGCCTATAAATCAATCATCACCCAGTTTTACCTACAGCTTTATTATGTATTCCGAGGTTACATACAGTATAAAAAGATAAAAAATTACTTCTCATTCTGGGCGCTAGATGGCGAACTGCTTAAATATTGGTCAATCATGCAGACACAAAAATAATGTGTGCGATGAGGGATGGTAGTAATTTATAAAGATGTTTTAAGAAAACGCTTGTAGTTTACTATTTGCAAGTTTGACTTGACTTTGTAAACTTAACGTAATACTTCAAATAGGCCAATAATAAGCCTCGTGGAATTTATCTTTAATTTTATTTCCTTTATTAAAATATTTTGGTATCTTATGTGAAAAATAATATGACATGAAAAGTATATAATTGATTAAATTTAGAACTATAACAGTAATATAAAACGATATTTTAAGCTCTACATTCTTTTCTTAAAATTTAATTGGACTCCAATTATTTGAGTCCCAATTTTTGATGCTCCCATTGGTCAGTCGAATACGCGGAGAGTAGAAAATGATCTTCGAGCCCTGGCTTAACGTCGGGGGAGTCGTTTGGCTGATATTCTTATTTCAAAGAAGCGGAGTTAACGGTACCTCTGAGACCCGCTACATCTTCGACTGATAAATAAACCATTAAAAGTTCGGAGAGTGCCAGCATCGGACTGGGAATGGGCCATTAGTTATACAATTTTATATATGTTTAATATAGAAAGCTCAGATTTAGGCTTATTAATAATTGAAAATTTAAACTATATTCACAGTTTTGTTGTGTAGATGGTGTCTCCTAAGGTATCTTTCTTTGTAATAAAACTACATTTTTTTTACATAATAATGGTATTCTTTGTAAATGCCATGATATATTTTTTGTTATTTGTATTTTTAACTATTTTTAATAAAATCTAAAACAGCAAGAAAAACGCCAAATAGGGAAGTAAAAATATAGTAATAATTTACCAATACTTAAAAAAATATCATCTAAACTAATACGGGTAGCTATATCATAGGGAATAACTAATAGCCCAGTCAAATTAGATATTGAGGTTGCAAAGTTGCAAAGTCTTTACTTTCTGGATAAATCACGCCGGAATGATTATTCAGTACCTGAGTAGACGCCATAAAAGTCACACTTCATTATTAATTATTAAACAAAATGTTCAGGAATGGTAAATGAATAAAAAATGTTTGAAAATGCCTTGAATAAAGGGCCAAACGTCAGATTATTTAGATTTTTTCTTAGATAAAGAACCTAAACCCAAGAAAAGACAAAATAAAAAAATAAAGGGTATAATCTATGGTTCAAAAATCTGGAAAATATTATATATATATATATATATATATATATATATATATATATATATATATATATATATGTATATATATATATATGTATATATATATATATATATATATATATATATATATATATATATATATATATATATATATATTATTTATTTTTGTTTCTTAAACCTTTTGTTAAATATTTTTTTGTAATAATTTTTTTGGGTATAGGTTTTTCCATTAGAGAAACAAAGGACAACAATTTTTCTGACGTTTCGCTCTACATAGTGAGCTTCTTCAAAGAGCTGGTATATTTATTTTAAATCTAAAAAATTACAAATTTCTTTCTTAAGAAACATATATCACAGTATTTTCATATTACATTTATATTTTCAATTTAATCAAAATTAATAAAAATAAAACATATTTTACAACAGTCTTAAAGTTTAAAATTTAAAACAATACAACAGGTTAAAATAGTAAAAATTATAAAATAGTACATACCTTGAAAGTAGTTTTGTGTGTATGTTAAAAATAAATTCAATTATGATCCTTGGTATGCAAGTTTTTCCAAGTAAGCCGCCAACTCAATATGAACATTTCTATCAGCAAAACCAAATGCATGACAATCGCAAAGGATCCACTCAGATGTAAGCTGGTGGTGGAGGACAATCCCATAGACCAGGTGATGCAATTCAGATACCTAGGCATAGACATATCAAGCACCCACGACCCAGTTAAAGACCTAAGGAGCCAGATTAACAAAGCATCCGCACTATCAGGATGCCTACGAGATATAGTCTGGTCAAACTCGTACATGCGCAAAGATAGCAAAATTAGAATCTACAAGACTTGTATCAGACCCATCATGACATACGGCACGGAAGTCCGTGAGGACACTAACAAGACGAAACACATGCTAAGGGTGGCCGAAATGAAAACACTGAGAACAATAGTGGGGAAAACAAGAAGAGACAGAGTAAGAAACACAGATATCAGAGAACAATGCGGGATACAAGACATTGTGAGATGGGGAAGACAACGTAAGAGGCAGTGGTACAACCACGTAAGACGGATGGACGAGAACAGACTTCCGAAAATAGTCCTAGAAAATAACCCGCCCGGCTCAAGACCTCCCGGGAGGCCCCCTAAAAGGTGGAAAGATAGTTGGCAATCTGCCTCTCAGGAAAAGATGCAGAGGCAGCTTCAGAATTAACAGATCGACAGATCTCCAAGAAGTAGAAGAAGAAGAAGAAGAGGTATGCAATTGATATGGATAGATTTATTTTTATAAAATGCAAAAAATAGGAAAAAATATTATTATTATTTCTTTTTTAATAACGTTCTTTCATTTGCATGAGTGTTTATGAAATTGTCCCAAGCATCATTACATTATTTCTCATATTTATTATAGAGTCGCTTCAAGTATGTTATATTAAAATATCAAATTATAGTATATCTGATTTTACTTTTTGACATCTTGCTTGTCATTTACAGCATTTTTATCTTTTTTTTGATAATTTCTGTCAATATCTAAAATGTGGGTGTTTTTAAAATCAAATTCATGCTTAGTGGCTTGCTCATGTTTATGTAAGGATGTCGTAGCGTTTTTAGAATACTTGTGTCCATTAATTCTATTCTCAATATATTGTGTCGTCATGCCAATGTATTTCTTGGGACAGTTTAGGCATGGAATTGCATATATTACGTTAGATCTTTTTTTGATGAGAACTTTGCTTTTTAATTTCATATAAAATGATCCTAGTAAATTGTTCGCCCTGTGGCATACCGTTATATTATGCTTTTCTAAAATATATTTTATTTTTTCAGATACTTGGTTTGCATACGGTAATGCAATGAAAGTGTTTTATGTTTTGGTATTGTTATTTTTTTTTGTTTGTGTTATAATGAACAAAGGTTCTTTGTTTAATTATTTTTTTTATAAGTAGTTTGGGAAAATAGTTCATTATTAGGGTCTCTTCTACGTTTTATAGCACTTCTGGGCGAAATTCGGGTGAAGATAATTTTATAGCACGATCAACTAAACCAATTATGACACTATTTTTCGGTTTATTTGGATGTTCAGAGTTAAAATTCAAATACCGGCCCGACCAAGTATCTTTCGTGTACCATTTTGTATGAAGATTGTTATCCGTCTTATTTCTGTGTATAGTTAAGTCCAAAAAGTTTAATTTCTGTTCAATTTCAATTTCAAATGTAAATTTCAGTTTTGTGTGGAAATTATTAAAATATTGTAATAAGTTATCTATTTTTTTTTTCGGGTACAGCAGCCAAACAGTCATCAACATAGCGTTTAAAAAATATTATATTAAAATCCAGTTTTTTCAGTACTTCTTCCTCTACATATTCCATAACTATTTGTGCTATTGTTGAGGAAATTGGTGAACCCATATCACAACCGTCTAATTGTTGGTACAAACTATCTTTGAACTGGAAATAATTATTGTTGATTGTAAGTTTTACAGATTCTACAAATTCATTGAGTGTCAATGTTGTGTGTTCTTTTAAATCGTCCCATTTTTTTCCAAAACTTTGGGAATGATGTCATTGGGTATATTTGTATACAAACAAACTACATCTAGTGAAACTAATTTATAATTTGCTGGTATTTGTATTGTATCAATGAATTGTTTAAATGTGAAAGAGTTCTTCACATAGTGATTATCTATTCCTATGATGTTTGTTAGGCAATTTGATAAGTACTTGGACAGGTTATAAAATGGGGACTGTATGCTTAAAACAATTGATCTGAGAGGTGTATTTGGTTTGTGTAATTTAGATAACCCATAAATTTTTGGTGCTATAGCTTTATGTATTGTTAATTTTTTACTTTCATTCTTAGTTATATTTTGATTTTTTAATAGTTTTTTAATTTCAAGCATAACATAACAGTATGCCACAAGGCGAATAATTTACTAGGATCATTTTATACAAAATTAAAAAGCAAAGTTCCCACCAAAAAAAGATCTGACGTAATATATGCAATTCCATGCCTAAACTGTCCCAAGAAATACATTGGCTTGACGACACAATATATTGAAAATAGAATTAATGGACACAAGTATACCAAAAAGGCATAGACATCCTTACATAAACATGAGCAAACCACTAAGCATGAATTTGATTTTAAAAACACCCTCATTTTAGATAATGACAGAAATTATCACAAATTAGTCATGAAAGAAATGATACACATAAAAAAGATAAAAATACTGTAAATGACAAGCAAGATGTCAAAAACTTAAGTCAGATATACTATAATTTGATATTTTAATATAACATACTTGAAGCGACTCTATAATAAATATGATAAATAATGTAATGATGCTTGGGACGATTTCATAAACACTCATGCAAATGAAAGAACGTTATTAAAAAAGAAATAGTAATTTTTTTCCTATTTTTTGCTTTTTTATAAAAAAAAATGTGTCCATATCAATTGCATACCAAGTGTCATAATTAAATTTATTTTTAACATGCACACAAAACTACTTTCAAGGTATATACTATTTTATAATTTTCACTATTTTAACCTGTTGTATTGTTTTAAATTTTAAACTTTAAGACTGTTGTAAAATTTGTTTTATTTTTATTAATTTTGATTAAATTGAAAATATAAATGTAATGTGTAATTACTGTTATACATATATATATATATATATATATATATATATATATATATATATATATATATATATATATATGTAAATATAAAGCGTGTTTTTATAGAGGTATAGAACTTTTAAATGGAATAAAACAAAGATTAATTTTTTAAATTGACATGAAATTTACCTTATTCGAAAGATAACCTTCTGGCATTATAATTTAAATATGACTTCTGGCATATGACCGCCACGGCTGGCTCGGACGTAGTCTAATTTGGAGGTCCAATTTTCGATGACTTTTTCCAACATTTGTGGCCGTATATCGGCAATAACGCGGCGAATGTTGTCCTCCAAGTGATCAATCGTTTCGGGCTTTTCGGCGTAGACTAGCGACTTCTCATATTCCCACAGAAAATAGTCTAGCGGCGTTAAGTCGCACGATCTTGGAGGCCAATTCACGGGCCCGAAACGTGAAACTATGCGGTTATCAAAAGTTTCGTTCAATAAATCAATTATGGCACGAGCTGTGTGACATGTTACGCCGTCTTGTTGAAACCACAGCTCCTGCATATCATGGTTGTTAAATTGATGAACGAAAAAGTCAGTAATCATGGCTCTATAGCGGTCACCATTGACTGTAACGTTCGGACCAGCATCGTTTTTAAAGAAGTACCGACCAATGATTCCACCAGCCCATAAAGCACACCAAACAGTCAGTTTTTCTGGATGTAACGGTGTCTCAACATACACTTGAGGATTATCATCACTCCAAATACGGCAGTTTTGTTTATTGACGTATTCATTCAAACAAAAGTGAGCTTCATCGCTAAACAAAATTCGCTTATGAAAATCGGGATCAACGGCAATCTTGTTTTGGGTCCATTTACCGAATTTACGCCTTGCTAGGTGATCGTGTGGCTTCAATTATTGCACGAGTTGGATTTTGTAAGCACGCAAACCAAGATCTTTCCGCAAAATCTTCCATAAAGTGAATGGACATATATCCAATTCCTGTGCACGATGGCGGATAGACTGATTCGGGTCTTCCTCTACGCTACGCTCTACAGCAGCAATGACTTCTTCTGTACGCACTGTACGACGTCTCTGTGGATGCGTATTATCATTTAGAGTAAACGTGGTGCGAAAACGTTCCATAGTTAATCGAATTAATTGGTCTGATGGACGATTATGTTGACCGTAAAATGGACGTAGTGCGCGATACGTATTTCGAACAGAACCATGATTTTCAAAATAAATTTGCACAATTTGGAAGCGTTGTTCAGGCGTCAGTCTATTCATGTTGAAATGCCAAACCAAACTAAACATAAATCACATGATAGCTGACAAAATTGCCGCCAGTTAAAAAAGTGTTGCCAACTTAAAGTTTTATACCTCTATAAAAAAAACACCCTTTATTACGTTAGATCTTTTTTTGGTGGGAACTTTGCTTTTTAATTTCGTATAAAATGATCCTAGTAAATTGTTCGCCTTGTGGCATACCGTTATGTTATGCTTATCTAAAATATATTTTATTTTTTCAGATAGTTCGTTTACATACGGTAATGCAATGAAAGTGTTTTGTGTTTTGGTATTGTTAATTTTATTTTTTTTTGTTTGTGATATAATTTTTTCGCATTTCCTATCAAATTGTAATTTTCGTATTTATTCCAATTTTCAAACAACCTATTAGTTTTTCCTATAATAATAATTGGTGTACTCTGCTGCGCTTCCACGCAGTAATTTAACTGAAAATTTAGACAAAAACTGCTCTAATTAAATAGGTTTATAGCTGTTGAAAAACGTCGGGGCTTTTCTTTCTATTGCGTATAAAAATGTTTTTTAATAGAAGCGCTTGGGCGAAAAAAATATTTCCCGTCGATTAGAACTGATTGATGGTCGATGGCTCGAAAACCATTAAACGTACTGAAAAAGGTTTTGAAAAATTGAATACGTTGGTTTAGCTAAATAATGATTCTTATTTTTAATTTTTTTAATGACCGAGTTAATGGATTTTTATTACGTTATATTATACGGCTTATGTTTCATTTTTTGATAATTGTTTAATTTTTGTATACACGCAGCGTGGCGGAAATATATCAAGCTCGAAAAGTGAAAAATTGATAATGATAGCAACGTTTGTTAATTACCAAGTCATGGATTTCAAATTATAGCCGGAGAGCTTATAACGAATTTTCTGTAGGTGTTTGATTTAATTCGCAATTTTGCACGGCTTATAAATACGAGGCATGTCCAGAAAGTAAGTATATTGAATTTTTGTAGGCTACAAAAATTTTATTTAAAAAAAAAATACATGGTTACATTAGTACATATGTAAATCATATGTCGTCATTTCTTTCAATGCAAGTGATGAAGCGGGGTATCAACTTTTTGATGCATTCTTCGAAGTAGTTTCCCGCCAACTTCTTCGTCCACTTCTTCACCTCCGCGTGGTTTGAAAACCTTTATCCACCCATAGCGGTGAAGAGATAGTAATCTGAAAGTGCCAGGTCAGGCGAATATGCGGAATGTTTCAGGAGATTGCACTTAAACGACGCGAGCAGTTCCTTCGTAGTGTTGGTCGTGTGTGGTCTGGCATTGTCGTGCAGCAGGCAGACTCCCTTTGTCAGCATGCCTCTTCTCTTGTTCTTAATCGCCCTACGAATTTTTTTAAGGTCTCACAGTATCTTGCAGCGTTGATGGTCTCCCCTTGATGCAAATATTCAATCAAAATTATGCCTTGACCGTCCCAAAACACGGATGCCATGATTTTCTTGGCAGATATTGTGGTTTTGAACTTTTTGGCCACTGTTAACTTGCCTTTTAGTTTCAGGCGTGTAGTGTACAACCCAAGTTTCAGCTCCAGTAACAATAGAGTGGAGAAATTCATCTCCATGAAGTTGTAGCACCTCAAAAACTGTTGTCCGTCCTCCACTCGATTCAACTTGTGTTGGTGTGTCAGCTGTTTTGGGATTCACCTCACAGACAGTTTCCGATATCCGAGGGTTTCTGTAACGATTTCGTGTAGCAGAGATCTGGAGATTTGCGGAAACATCCCAGAAAGTTCATCCACAGTCACTCTGCGATCGTCACGGAGCGCATTTTCAATTTTTTCCACAATTTCGTCACTCATAGTTGAAGGTCTTCCGCTCCTCTGATCGTCATGCATAGACGTATATATATATATATATATATATATATATATATATATATATATATATATATATATATATACGGTTTCATAGCGTTCTACGCCTTCCGGTTCCCAGTCCCCATTGTTTTCGGTCTTCTCAATCCCCTGGAAGTAAGTTTCTTTCGGACATGGCTCGGTTAATGTCCTTAGTCCAGGTCCATTTTAGGATTTGCTTTGGTAGACGTTCGTCCGTCATTCTCTCCACATGTCCATACCATACCAGCTGATGTTGTTCGATTTCATTGAGAATAGTTTTCTTTACACCCATAATCTCTCTAATTCTCTCGTTGGTTATCCGTTCGATCCTTGGCTTTCCGGCAGATCTTCGCCAAAAGTCCATTTCATAGACGTACAACCGTTTTTAAACACAACGTAGCACTTGTACACTTTCGTACGATTCATAGCTGTATCACCATATGCATTATAAACCTTATAAACCTTAACCGGAGCTTTTCCGTTCCAAACAGATAGCGGTTGATAGCGCGCATTTCGCACTTGGCGGGAGATTAGATAGAAAAATACTGTCACGCCGAGAGTTCTCAACGTACTGACCTTGAACAGGTATCGTTGTGGAGAGGAGGAGTCAGGCTACATGGCAGTATAGCCAACATTTCGAAAAAAAAATCCTCCGACCGTAAAAGCTTTAGTACATTTACTTTCTGGACAGGCCTTGTATACAATAAAGGAAAAGATTGGAATTTTTAAATTCCTTGAAGAAGGCTTGCAGCTATTCTTAATGTTTAATTTGAAAATAAGTCTGATAATCCTTTTTTAGCTTATAGAGATCTTCTAAATGTTAAAAGTACTGCCCCTTAAAATTACATTGCAGCCGAGATAACTATATATCAGAGAATAGTAGATCCTCATCAATACGAATTCATCAGTAAGGTATCTCAGCTGCAACAGTGTATAAGAGCCTATATTAATTTTTGCAATACATTCCGCCCCAAAAACCTTGTATCGCTGGAAGTTTCTAGATTATCTTTCAAAAATATTTTTAACTTTAACTTTGAACATCTAAAATTTATAAAAACGGTTTTATTCACATTTAAAATTGAACTGTTTTGTGTACTCACTGAAGTTTTTGACTGTTTGATAAACTGTTTTGGTTAGTTCGTTTGAATTACTCGCTGATATGATTACAAAGGTGTCATCAGCAACCATAATTGTAAGACTATTCGATATGTAATAAGGCATTTTGTTTACAAAGATCAAGAATAAGAATGGTTCCGGCTCGGAGCCCTGAGGAACCCCTATCGCAATACCCTGTTATGTCGAATACTCTTTTTCAACTTTTATCGAAACTTTTATATTCTCCAAACACAATTTAAGTAGATTCAATATTATTACCTCGAAAAATATAACAATACAATTTAGTCAAGAGAAACTCATTATTCTAGCTATCAAAAGCCCTTGACAAATCAAAAAGAGACCAGGGACGTAACATCCTTCATTCGATCTGCTACATATGAATTCGTACAGATTAGTCGCTGCTCTCTGTCATTATGCCCAAACAAAACTGTACTGACAACTCGACAACATACAAAAGCCTTTCCAATATTTTAGATAAATCGTTTACAATCGTGACATGTCTATAATTTCTGATTACAGTATGATCAGATTTTTTAAATATTAGAACTAAAACTCCCGTTTTCAATCCACTTCTTAAATTTGCTTGTTGATATAATAAATTTAAAAATATTAAATAGGTTCGAGAATAATATGCTTTAAAATTTTAATAACTTTTACTGAAATTTGATCTATTCGTTTCGAGCTTATCGGCGTAGACTAGCGACTTCACATATCCCCACAGAACATAGTCTAGCATCGTTAAGTCGCACGATCTTGGAGGCCAAGTCGCGGGTCCGAAACGTGAAACTATGCGGTTACCAAACGTTTCCTTCAATAAATCAATTGTGGCACGACCTGTGTGACATGTTGCGCCGTCTTATTGAAACCACAGCTCCTGCACATCATGGTTGTTCAATTGATGAACGAAAAAGTCAGTAATCATGGCTCTATAGCGGTCACCATTGACTGTAACGTTCTGACCAGCATCGTTTTTAAAGAAGTACGGACCAATCATTCCACCAGCCCATAAAGCACACCAAACAGTCAGTTTTTCTGGATGTAACGGTGTCTCAACATACACTTGAGGATTATCATCACTCCAAATTGTCAACGGCAATCCTGTTTTGGGCACATTCACCGAATCTACGCCTTGCTAGGTGATCGTGTGGCTTCAATTCTTGCAAAAGTTAGATTTTGTAAGCACGCAAACCAAGATCTTTCCGCAAAATCTTCCATAAAGTGAATGGACCCATATCCAATTCCTGTGCACGATGGCGGATAGACTGATTCGGGTCTTCCTCTACGCTACGCTCTACAGCAGCAATGACTTCTTCTGTACGCACTGTACGACGTCTCTGTGGATGCGTATTATCATTTAGAGTAAACGTGGTGCGAAGACGTTCCATAGTTAATCGAATTAATTGCTCTGATGGACGATTATGTTGACCGTAAAATGGACGTAGTGCGCGATACGTATTTCGAACAGAACCATGATTTTTAAAATAAATTTACACAATTTGGAAGCGTTGTTCAGGCGTCAGTCTATTCATGTTGAAATGCCAAACCAAACTAAACATAAATCACTTGACAGCTGACAAAATGGCCGCCAGTTAAAAAAGTGTTGCCAACTTAAAGTTCTCTACCTCTATAAAAAACACCCTTTATATTAGCGATAGTTTCTCATTCTGTTACCTTCAGTTTGTTTTCTAGTAATTCAATTTTATTCTTGGTTTTAGTTTTATTTAATTTAGAGTTTGCAATATTCCACATTGTTTTTTGTTTATTTTCCGTCTCATCCTTCTTGTGCGCTGAATCCATTTAGCCCCGTTGGTCAATTTGTGACCCTTATTTTCAGCATGTTAAGATAATTTTTTAGGTCTTGAGTCTATTTCTGAAGCTTCCCGTTTTCCTCTCCAATTTCCCTGGTGTGAAGCGTTATATACATGAAAAACCCTTAGAAAATTATGATGAAAAATCATCTTGATTTTAAAGTATGTTAAAGATAAGGATATGGTACGTAAGGCCTTCCAATTAATGTAAAGCTGATTGTGCGGTATTTCTATTGTATGTAATCCTAAGTAAATTAGCACAAGTTACAGGATTATAGAATTTTTTTTCTTCAATTTTAAAAACTAAAACTGTTAATGTTGATGTTTAATGATAAAAAAATTCTATTAAAATTTTTTACAAGAATATATTATACTTCATAAAAATGAAACAATGTGTAACAACGGGAAAGTATACATTCCTACAAGTTCAGGTTAGCTACTAATTTTATTGCAAAATTTTACCCTAAATTTCGTAAATACGTGAAGGTAGATAGGGTACATTAACTATTTAAACAAATTGGTCTTTTTACGAGCGTTTCTATACGAAATAGTTCTTTCTATAAAAAACCTACGTGTGCCATTCCCCAGTTCTCCTCTCTCTCTATTGAACCCCTTTACCCGCTCCGAAGTAATTTCGAACAGGAAACTTTAGAAGTTCCCAGTTTTTAACACCCTTTTCGAATAGTTAGTCGGGCCAACTTTCTATTCTAAGAAAGTGTTTGCTCAGTTGAATCACACATACTTTGTTCACATAATGGTCCTAATCGACAGAAAATTGCTTAGAAACTTTTGGGTCAGTCAATACAACTGAGATTTTCGTACGCGACGTGCATTAACCCGTATTTCTTTTGTATAGTTAAGACCCGATGGAAATTTTCTGAAGTAAAATTTTCCACCTGGTTTTTAAATAATCTTTTACTTAAGAAAGATGTGGAATTTGCAAATATATTGTGAACGAAGAGATTTTATATAATTTATATAGAGAGAATGCATAAAACTAATTGTAAATACAATCAGAAGAGTATTGGAGTTTTATTAAGACTTCACTCTATAATGTTTAGATTATTATTATTGGGGAGCAGTGGTGCAATATATAATATTGACCTGAATCAATGAATGAATGAATGAAAAAGGGGTGGTGATACTAGATCATCGATGCCTAGGCCTCCATTGGGCCCTTTACATGGCACCATATCTGCAGGTTATTCGAGGCCGATGGCCTTTGCGAATCCAAGCAGCCTCGTTAGTTGAACTTGCCTAACTGTTTCCGGTAACAAAACTATATCTCCGAAATATCTCTGTCTCAGTTCGTTGAGTGCTGGGCACCCTCTGAGAACATGGTCAATAGTTTCATCCTCCTCCAAACACCATTTGCATGTCGGGTCACCCTTGACACCGATTCTATGACGATGGTCTCTGAGGTGACCATGCCCTGTTAACAATCCCACCACAATTCGCAGCTCTTTCCTTCCCAAGGAGAGAAGCTCCTTATTACTATATTCCTGTCTATGTCCCTCTCACAGAGATGGGCACTCTGCAGAATAGCATATATTTCCGCTGTGAAAATTGTCGCACATTGTCCGAGAGCGTAGTACTCTCTGACTTTTGAGGTCCTGCCGAATACTCCGGCTCCAGCTCTTTCATCTTGTCGAGATCCTTCAATATACCACCAGGATCCATTTTTCGGAAGATTTTGTTCTTCCTCCCAATCCTCTCTACATGGCATAAGTATCTCCAGGGAGAGGTTGCGTTTTAAAAGCGGCGTCATGTAGTCTGTCAGCATGGGGAGTGATGGACACCTGAGTCGCCGCCCGTTCCAAATCCAAGATGTCCCAGGCAACTGAGACGATAAACAGTCTTCAGGGCCTCGTTCTCTATGTATAAGTGAAGAGGAGGTAGGTTCACCAGGACTTCCAGAGCCCTGGTGGGAGCAGTCTTCATCGCACTCAATATTCCACACAAGCCATTCTCTGAATTTTGTCAAATTGAAAAATGTGTTTGTGCTTTGTTGTATTACGTCACCATACAATAGCGGCGTACGTTATCATGGGGCAGATCACCATAGTGTATATCCAAACTAGCACTTTAGGTCTCAATCCCCATGTACACCCAAAGGCTCGCTTACAAGCCCAGAAAGCACATATGGCTTTCTTGGTTCGAGCCTCAATATGATCATTCCAGCTCAGTCGTGAGTCCAGAATTACTCCCAGGTATTTAACTGTCCCCTTAAGTTGAAGAGTCCTTTCTACCAATGTAATTTTCCTCTTTTTTGTAAGAGTACTATCTCGACCTTGTCTGGATTTATTCCGAGCCCCTCCTTGCCGCACCATCGTTCCGTGAGCCGGAGAGCCCCCAGATCTCAGACATGGCGACCAGGGCATAAAATGACCAGGTCATCAGCATAGGCCTGTGTTTATAAACCGGCATCATTCAGTTCACTCAACAGGCTGTCCACTACAAGACTCCACAGCAAAGGCGACAGCACTCCTCCCTGTGGACAGCCCCTACTTGACAGTGCTTTAACATTAAGCTCAGCATATATTATTCTCTTAGTTAACATTGCCCTGATCCATGTGACTACTGTCGGTTCAGAGCCTCGCCGTTGTAGAGCATTGCATATCGAATATTGACCTAATCACATTGTTCGATTACAAAATAGTGACACCCTTTCCGCGGAAAACAAATAAGTATGGAGGGTGCTTTATCTATGTTGGACATAGTGATTGTTATAGTGTATCCGAGATTGAATGCAATCAGTTTACTGGGGAGGCGTTATTGGAATGTTGTTCGATACTACTTAAGGTAAATATTGTACTGCTTTATATATACATCTAGACATTTCAGCACGTCAACGAACTTATTCATAAAAATATTAACCGAACTGCCTCGGTTTTACAAAAAAATTGTATTTTTGTGGGGATTTCAATACAGATTTTTTCAGTAATAACTTGGAAAAACAATAATATACTTGCTCAACTAAAATCGATTATTTTTCTACCAACTGTATTTACAATAGTGAGACTAATGTGATACAACCCAATATACAAGATCATCTCTCTCTCTCCCTCTCTTCCTATCCAGCATCTCCGATCCATGATTGGATATGTGCCTTCTCCAATTCTCGTATATCGTCGTGCCATTTCATTTGGGAACTTCCAGGGTTTCTCTTTTCTCCTCATGGCTTTTACTCTGCTGTTCCGAATGCCCATCTTGTTCGTTCCATCCTTGCCACATACCCTGCCCATCTCCATTTTGCTCTCAATATTTGTGTCATTATATCTTCCATTTTTGTCCGTTGTCTTATCCATCATATCGATTTCTTGTCTGTTAATCTTATGTTTAATATTACTTTTTCCATGCAACTTTGCGTTGTTTGGAATTTGCTCATAGTTTTCCTTGCAATTTCGCGGGTCTCCTACCGTACATTTAGACTGTGGGTGAAATAGAATCGCCCTGTCTTACGCCTCTTTTTAATTTGATCTTTTTTGCTTCTACGTGTAGTTTGATTAAACTTGTTGCTTCCCTGTATATATTTCCTACTAACTCGACGTATCGTGTGTCTACTCTGCTGTTTTGTAGTGACTTTACTATTGCCCAAGTCTCAACCGAATCAAATGCTTTATTGAAGTCCATGAATGTCAAATGTAGATCTTTATTGTACCTTTATGTTTTCTCTATCATGTTTCGAAGAGATTGGATGGTTCATACCCGGAAAACATCAAGTGACGACAATGCTTATCATATTACTTAATAATCAGTAATATTCAAGTTCAAAAAAATCTGTTTATTTCACATATCAAAACTGTTACGCCAAAATATACTATTTTAAAGATCTTAATTCTAATCTATAAAGAATGTCGACATTTTATTACTACTTTAGCACCTTATCATCAAAAACATCAACAAAAAAGCTCCTAGAAGCAATTTAATGCAACACATTTTGACGCGAGAGCTTTCGAACAAGTGCAGGCAAGGAAAAAAGCTCAAAATTTGTTTGGTTTTATTGCTGAGTGCTTAACGTAATTGCAACAAGAACACAGTGAAGGCAGCTTTAAAGCGAAGGAAATACGACGAGCTACAATTAAATAACAGAAGAAGGGAGAGATAGAGAGAGAAAGTGAGATGAAAGGCGGTAATTTCGGCAGAGAATAAATGAAAATAATATGTTTATCAGTCGTATTCACCTCAGTTGTGATTTTTTAAGATATCATCAAAAAAAAAACTGATTTTAAAAAATTAACTCAAAAATAATTAGTAAATTCACAACTTATACAGTGTGTCTCATGACAAAACGCTGCGATGGATTTCTCAGAAAATTCACTTCGGAAAATTATTAAAATTTGGCAGTTTACTAAAGTCTACAATTCGGCTAAAATATTTTCAAGATGGTTTCACTTCCAGTTATACAGGAAGTGTGTATATGTTATTTCGTTTTTAGATTCTACGCAAAATTATAGACATATTTTATGTAAAATGTCCTATACCCAAGTCTAACTGTTTTTGATATATTTTAAATTTTATGTCAAAAACTGCGTGTGCAGGTCTAAACAAAACTATCAATTTCGCCTATATAAAATGCCTTTATTTTTTAATTGGGGTTGTTTTCCTTCTAAAAGAGGGTCTACTTTAGTGTAGTGTGTTGATATTTTGATAATGATTGAATACAGGGTGACCAAAAATTAACATTAAATATTAATTTAAATTTTTTTTAAAAATATAAACCTCTAGTTTTATAGTGTTATCTTATTAGAGTGAGTTGTATAAGGTTGTCTATTTGAAAAATTTACAGTTTTTGAAATATTGGCAATTTAACATTTCTGTATTTTAAAAAACTACATGGCTCTTAAGTTTTGTTATTAGTTGATCATAACAGCAAAACTCGACGAGAGAAAACAATGGAAAACTACAGCAGTGTCACAATTTCTTGCCTTTTGAAAATTATTCCGGGGCGATTAAATTGTACCCACGAAGATTATTTAAATTTGTTTATGATCTATGAGTAATGCAACAAAATTTTATCAAGAACATGTAAGACATTTGCTGATAGATATTCGATAAACAGAAACCGTCACGGAACAGAGCTCAATTGGGAAATTTAAAAAATTCTTGTAACTTTAAGGCAAAAATGCATTAAAGAAAACCTATTCTCGGAGATGAAAATGTCCAAACTGCAATTCTGGGATATTTTGCGGCATATCTTATGACATTGTTAAGACAAGTGGCTCTACAATTAGGAGTCTCGAAGAGCTCAATATATAGAATTCTGTAGAATCACAACTGTCTCCAGTTTTATCCCGGTAAAAAACAACTGCCAACCTGGCGAAGGATACGGTACTTAAAAACACAACAAAATTACCAGAATAATTTTCGACTTTCCATCTCAGAATCCCAAAAATTTGGAAACTAAAAATTGAGAAGAAAGTTTGCAGCTGCTTAGGCCGAATTAAATTAGGAAAAATTTGTCACGTGTGAAAGAAATGACAACTCAAAAAGAATGGCACTTGGCAACAACAGTCGGCTGAAATATATTTGCTAGTTAAACCAATTCATTAATCATTAGACTTTGTCACTCAAAACAAAAACAATAAATCTAACAAGTATCTCAATAGTTATTTTTAAATTCAAGAAATATATATTAATACATTAATGGAAATTTCCTGATTTCTGCAACCCAATATACATACAATTCCATTCTGAGTACAGAAAAGGTAGCAGTAGGTTCGACATTGATAAGAAAATACCTAACCACAGGGTAGTGAAATATCAAAGCAAAACAAAATAATTATCAATAAAGTTAATCGAAACTATACTTTTCTACAAAGAATCCTTGGGAAATACTTAAGTAAAATAATACTGTCTTACCCATAACGACAGTATTTGCAAAATAAGGTTAAAGTAACTGAATTAGCCATCGTGAACTTAAGCTCAAAATTGAATCGTCAGTTCGTCGTGGGACACCCTGTATAGTAAAATATACATATTAATTTTGCGCATCAAATATCATTTCTAAAATAATTTTGCTTTAAATTACTAATAATAACCTAATTCACTCACAGCTTAAACGAAATATCATTCTCATCTTATCGAAAATGTTCGAGAAAAACGCATTTTATCATTGTTGGTGAATTATGTTTGCGATTTACGCCTGGCAGCTACTTGATCCGAAAACGATTACATGAGATACGTTTGCCTTATATCATTTTCTCGGGTATATCAACATTGCGGAATCTGTCTAAGGAAAACCATATCTCTTCATTTCGTTTTATGTATCTATTTTATGTTCATTTTCCAAATGATGTACAAGATATTGCTTTTCTACGCTCGCAACATATTCATGTCTAAAATAAATAAAGTAAATCTTAGTTTTTGATAAAACTGGATTATTTGATAATGTAAAAAATTATTACAAAATCAATCTACAGGATGTTTGAAAATAACATAAGAAAAGTTAGGCAGGTAAGTCTCAGTGTTAAAATAAAATTATCCAATCGTTTAAGAAAATGCCAAAATTAGAATAAAAATAATACTGGACAACAGCCAAAATGTATCTCAAATAAAATTGACTAAATCTTACCATGCCCTCAAGGGCCAAAAGGTATCATCGAGGCTGGTTTGCGAATGTCAGAGTGAGCTGGAAACTCTGGCAAAAGACAACAGAGTTATGTTAAAGTGGGTATCAGGACACGAAGGCATACATGGAAATGAAAAAGCTGACGAGCTAGCTAGAGCAGGGTCAGCATCTCAATACATCGGTCCAGAACCGGCCTTTGAGGTGCCTTGGTGCGCGGCCCGAGAAGCAGTCAAAGAATGGATCAAAAGATAACATATAAACCACTGGATGACCAGACAGGGTTTAAACCACAGCAAGCTATTTATTGGGAATCCGGACCCGAAGCTGGCAAGGAAATTACTACAAATGAGTAGAAACCAATTATGGACTATTACGGGTATAATGACGGGACACATGGCCGTCAAAGTACTTCTGAATAGAATGAATCTATATAACGGAAACCTCGGCTGCAGACTATGTGGACAAGCCGAGGAAACGGTGAAGCATATCATATGTGACTGTGAGTCACTGGTGAGATTTAGACAACAAATTTTCGGGTCAGTAAGATTGAAACCGAGAGAAATACTCACTCACTCCTTAGCAGGACTGTACAGATTGAGCCAGGGGGCTAGGTTGACAGAGTGGCTGTGATGTCTAGGGTGAGCCCAATAGGCCTACTCTGGTCGCAGTGCATCCGGCTTTAGGACGGACCCGGGAATACAATAAAAAAAAAATCTTACCATCTTTAGTGTGCTAAAACCGAAACTAAACGTGTCTTTTTAATATTAGCTCAAGTTTTAGAGATATCTCTCTATATATTAACAATGTCACCGCAAGAATGCACGTGGTATATTAGTATTGTTATAACAATAGAGGGTTGCGACATTGCCAAATATACTCCTTTCCCCAAGTTAAAGACATTTTGCACAACTTGGCAACGCCGCATGGAGGGATCTCCAGAGAAGACCTCTATATACGAAGTGCCAACCCAATAAGGGATCTAGCTATTTAAACCCATGTAAATCGACTTTTATGTTTGCGTTTTATTGAACAGCCCCTGTGTACAAAACAATCACAATCGTCACCAATGCGAATATTATGGAATTGAATAGAAAATTCTTGAATATTCTCTAAAACTGTAGAAGTCGTATTTGGATATATAAGCAGCTACAATGAGGAGGAGTTAGTCAGTCGAAATTAGTGAGTCAAATCGAATAGTTGAAATTGTAAGATGTCTCAAACGTGTGTAAACAATCCAGATCACTTCTATTATGTTTATGGTGAGGTGACTTTTGGGTATCAGAAGTCGGTCTATTATATCATTGGTAAAAAAGGCATATCAGCTTTATTTCGGTTGTAATATTGGGGATCAAGACAAACAGTGGGCGTAATGCAAGCGCTTTTTCGTTCTTGTAGTATTACTAAATGTTTTAGTAAACTTCTAAATAAATGTTGTTTTTAAAACAAATAATAATAATCGCATAATTATTTATATTATCTATCCAACAATGCCTACCAAAAAAACGCACGCCTATGGTGTAATTGCAATTCTCGATAAAATTTATTCACTATAATGCCGGCCAAAATCGAAAAAATCTTTGATTGATTTTTTCAAAAAATAAATTACTTGTTATTTTGGCTATACTAAGTAGAAATTTAAAAACGACTTAAAACCATTTACAATTAAATTCCTTGTCAAAGAACATTCTCAGCAACATAATATCCCGACAACGTAGCACGAACACAGCATCCTGTAGGAAGTGCAGTCCGGACTTCGGAATGCTAATGCAGAGCTCCCTCGGGACTTTCATTAAACAACTGGATGCGTTGGCTGGAAACCGCCCGGATTAGGAGAATCTCCAATTAAGCTTCACCTCCGACATGAAACTTATTACTAATTCAGCTGCAATTTTTGGAGAAATAAAAAGTGCAGCCACTTATCCTAAATGAAACCGTTCATAATTTAACATGTTAAACTTGTTGCAGCTTTAAAATAGAAAATGTCTAGTATAAAATTAAAATTGGGCAAGTATGTAAGCTATGAAAAATTTTTCTTTTTACCTTAAGAGTATTAAAGGTTCTGAACCCACTGTAAAGTTGTAACTCCATGATTGACCAACAGATGGTGTAGAAATCGTCTATATGTGAGTTTGAAAACGCAAAAAAAGACTTTATTTTATTGATTGGCTTATGACAAGCATATGTAAAAAAATTTCGAAAGTTTTTGAAAAAAAAAGACGAAAAATTACTCTTCTCTGTATAGCACCTGCAGAAAGTTTTGCACTATAAGAACCAATGAAAAAAAAACTATGGTAATTAATAATTGCCATCCAAAAATTCAATTTACTCTGGAAACTGAAAATACCCATAAAATAAATTTTCTTGATCTTACCATATTTCACCTCAATAATCAGTGGAATTTTAAAATTTTAAAAAAACCAACGTTTGCAGGTATTACTATATCTAATGACTTTTTTCACCCCTTACAACACAAAATGGCTGCATACAATTCAATGATATATAGAGCATTCTCTTTGCCTCTGTCTGAAGATCTTCAAGAGGAACTAAATATCATTGAAAGGATTGCAATATCAAACAATTTCTCCCAACAAACCATAAAGAAATTAATAACTAAAAAACAAAAACAACTAGCCTTTAATTCAATATATCCCAAAATAAAAAATGATAAAGATAGTTCATCTTATATATCTTTGTCATACTGTGGTACCCTATCAGAAAACGTAGCTAATACTCTTTTCAAACATAAAAGTAGCCTTTAAATCTCAACACAATCTGTCCACTATCCTTTACAATGCTAAAGATAAAATTAATAAGTTTGGAAATCAGGAGTTTATAAGTTAAAATGTTCAGAGTGTGATAGCTTGTATATTGGAGAAAGTGGTAGAAGCTTTAAAACTCGATTTTCAGAACACTACAGATCATATAGACTACAAAAAACAGACTCGAACTTTGCCAACCATTGCTTAAAACACAGCCACAGTTTTCCTAATTTAAGCAACACTGACATATTCCATTATTCGACAAAGGGCCAAAAGTTAAATATTCTTGAATCTATAGAAATATATAAACATAGTAAAAATAAAAATGTAAATTTGTTTAATGACCAGACAGAACTTGGGTTTTCCCCGTTATTTGTTGTCGCCAAATAATAATTAGTTCCCAAAATTTAGGACCTCCCCTTTGTAATAATTTATTTCTGTATTGAATACTTAGTCTACCTTTGTAATTCAGTTTGAAAATGAGTTGAAACTGTAGTCACTGTTTTCTTAATAAATTTGGTGGTATAAAACATAGTAGTTCATTTTTAAATATTTCCCGAAGATGATTAACTACCACATAGTAACTGCTACCAGCATCAACTTTTTAAATTACGGTAACTTTCATGATTGATCCTTAATCTGGAAAACTTACACCCAGAATTGTCAAACTAGTGAACATGCTATTAAACCTAATAAAGGCAACTAACCTGTTTTCATAGAGTATATATAACGGTCGATACAATACAAGTCACTAGGCTGCAAAGTAAGGGCTTCTTAACTCTGTCCTGCTAGATCATTTAATCAACTAATCAATAGATCATGAATGGGAACGTAAATACATTTCTCACCCCATTTGGGCGTGTTGAAGGATTCTTTGCTCTTCGCAAGACTTGGCAGTTTTTTCATTTAATTTACATCATCGATCCACGAATGGTATTTTAATATGACAATTTCTTGAAGTCCAGTGACCCATAGACCCGATAATATCCCCATGGGAAGTAAATTCTCCATAGCCATCCCAAATAAAGTAGGAAAAAAATTCAATTCAATTCAATTGTTTTGTGAGTATATTTCCTCAGTCATCCCAGTACCATCCCCTGAATAGTCAGAATCTGCCTTTATAATATCAACCATATCGGTAAACTCTCCAAAAATGTTGGGCGATAAAACACACGATCCACTTATGGTTCGCATTTGTTCTATGCATTGAACGAACTGTACTGTAATTATATTTCAAATCCCATCCCAATGTCATGTAAGATAAGAATACGTATCGCCAATCAGCTGCTAATCAATATTTGTGTATTAAACTTTTTAACAATTAAAAATAAAGTACTCTTTTAGCATAATTACAATCGTTGAGATCAATAAGTATTAAAATTTTGGCATAAATTACATTTTAAAAAAATCAGATTTGACTGGTACTAAACCCCATGGTAGGTAAGTACCAGTCACTAGGTTTGTAATAAAGGTCAAGTTTTGTTTGAGCATAACTTGCAGATGCAATCCTCATCACAGTCATATCCTGAGCACTCAGAATAAGCCCAAAGGCCAGATAGCATACACCTGTAACAAAACTCTTTGTTTCGTCTTTGATCGTCACAGATAATACATTTATTAGCCAAGTCCTCATCAGTATCAGTATCTTCATCATCGCGCAGGTCTCTTATTTCTGTTTCCAATTACGACGTACTTCCGTCACTATTTACATCCGTGTCTAGAAGAACTTTCTTCTTAACGTTTTTTTTCTTTCTAGTCTTGTTTTCGCTTTTCATTTTAGCAGTTAACTCTTTCTTCTCTCTTGTCACTCTTCTATTTTACTGAAATCACAAACAGAAAAAGTGACTAATGCTCTTAGAGGCAATGGATATTGCCGACAAGATTACCAGATTGCTCCGAAAATCAAACATTTAGATATATACATGTAAGAAATTTGGACAATGTTTGTAGTCACTAAAGGACACAATCCGATTACAAACAGAAGGCGTTTATAAGATACCTTGCACTTGTTGTAAGGTGTATATTGGTGAAACAGGACGGTCTAGATCCACTAGGTTTAATGAACATGAAAGATGTCTTAAAAAGAAGCAAATTGTACAATCTGCAGTAGCTGAACACCAGCATTGCTCAGGTCACACCTTTAATGTAAAAGAAACGAAAGCACTAGCATGAGTGTTTGGTTTCTTTAAAGGTAAAATTAGAAAATTAATCAAAATTTGAAAATATCCAAATAGTATTAATAATGAGCATAATTAAAGGGATAAAGATCGAACAAAGTACAAGAATATCCACAGCGAGATTAGAAATAAAATAAAACTAGCAAAGGAGCATTGGTTGAATAAACAATGCGACGAAATAAAACTGTTAAACTCTCAGCATGATTTGTTTAATCTACACAAAAAACTGAAAGAAACTGCTGGCGTAGGAAAAAAAATGGGTAGAAGAATTATTACGGACGACAATGGACTAGTCATTGTGGAAGCCGAGCATAAGGTTAAGAAATGGAAAGAATATTTACAATTATTATTCAATGATGAAAATATAGGTGAACTTGCAGAAAAAGAAATAATAAGAGGACCTCCTATCACAAAAGGAGAAATAACAAATTCAAAAGATATCTCAGAAAAGAAAAGGCCATAGGACCAGATGGAGTTTGTGGTGACTTGCTTAAACTAATCCAAGAAGGCCTTTTAGATATCTTAGCCGACCTTTATTATCATGTTTATGACTCAGGAAATATTCCTGATGACTGGCTAGTTTCGTTTTTTATTCCTATCCCCAAAAAACCCACAGTCAAAAAATGTGAGGATTATAGATCCATCAGTCTTATGAGTCATGTTCTAAAAGTATTTCTTAAAATAATACCTGGAGAATATACCCGAAACCAAGACATGAGCGATACGCAATTTCACTTCAGGAACGGCTTAGATAAAAGACAGGCGCTATTTAATTTAAATGTTTTGATTCAGCGAAATCGTGACGTAAATTGCGATGTATTTGCCTGCTTTATTGATTTTGAAAAAGCTTTCGACCGAGTAAATCATCAAAAACTAATAGAAACACTGCAAAAGGATCAAATGGATGATAAAGATTTACGAATTATTTCCAGCCTTTATTGGAAAGAAGAATCATTTATTCAGATGGAGGAAAAGAAATCACAAAATTTCCAAATTCTTCAGGGTGTTCGGCAGGGTTGTATGTTATTCCCACTACTCTTTAACATCTATTCGGAAAAACTATTTCGGAAAGCTCTTGAAGAGGTAAAATACGGTATCTCTCTAAATGGGGTTTTGATCAGTAATCCAAGACGTATAGAAAAGGTAGATGAGATCTGTAAAAAATACAACATGCGATTGAATATAAGCAAAAAAAAGGTTATGATAATAAGCAAAAACGTACCCCAAAATGTACAAATTCGCGTCAGAGGTTCTCTTATTGAAACAGTATACACATATTTGAGCGCATAACTACATGATATGTGGGAGCAAATAAAAGAAATGAAAATACGTATTGAGAAAGCCAGAGCCTATTTCAATGGTATGAAAACACTATTATGTAATCTACAACTAAGAACTCGCTTACTAAAATGCTACATATTCTCTATACTGATGTACGGAGTGGAATCTTTGCCATTGACGGAGCTGCATGTAAATGGCTTGAGGCTTTTGAAATGTGGTGTTACCAACGTATGATGAGAATATCTTGGGCACATCACGTAGCCCGCGATACTGTTCTGCAACATATGCGAAAGGAGAGTGAAATCATGAGAACCATTAAAGAAAGCAAGTTAGCATACTTTGGACATATAATGCGTAACCAAAAATACGAACTGCTACAATTGGTTATGCAGTCGTAGACAAAACGTGGGATAATAATTTTAATTTGACACGGTTTAAATCTAAGAACCATTATTTTCAACTTAACCAAAGCCGTGAAAACTTCCGTTCTTTATTAGGTTAATTCTGATCTTAGATTCATATCCAGCATATCCATAGTCTTCGGAAAAGTATAGTCTAATTTCTGGTTCTTGAATTTGTCGGCTTGTGTAATTTTTCATAAAATTAGTGTCCTGACTTTTGAAACACCAGCATGTACTTTATTAATGAAAAGATATCGTACAAAACTAACTGACTCATATTAACAAATAGGGGTTTTCCGTGAGCGTAAGGCATTTTTTATATAAATTTCACATTTACAACAACCACAACTAAACCAGCAAAAAACATTATAAGAATTAAATTCCACGTAAAAAGCGCCCGTGCTTTTCCTCGTATGAAAAATTGGTTTTAAAAATAGATCTTTTCAAGTTGATTTATAATGGATTAGACAATTAAACTTTTAAATGTATTTTAAGTTTAATGCCAAGTCATTAAAGAGTTATTATTGCTTTTCTTGAGAGTTTGACAAAAGTTTTGCGAATAAAACATTCATCGCTACAGTTTTTGTTATTAATTTTCAAATTTGTGTCAGTTTAACGGTCTGGATGGCCATTAAAGAACACACTACGTACGGTAACTCATTTTTCCGTAGACTTAAAAGATCAAAGTCCATAATTTCTGTCCGTGAATCATCGCTTATAGAGTGCCCCGAGTTGTACGCCGTCAGGGAAATCAATTCCGGTTGCCTGCGCATTTCAGAAAATAATAAATGATGAAATTTCGTGAGAATATTAAAATATTTATATTTAAGTTAAAAGGTGTAGCCGAAACTGCCCCCTCGGTAATAAACAAATAAAAAACACCCGGTTGTTCTACTTGAAAAAGTACCCACATAAAAAAATTTTAGCCACTTTTATCGTCACATAACCTCAAAAAAATTAATATGTCTTTTTTTGACAATATCTTCGGTTTTTTCGTTTTTTGACAATATCTTCAGTTCCAATCATCGTAGAAACTTCTTTTTTCCACTTTGTAGGCTTTTTTATTGCCTATAACAAGATATTTTTTACAAACAATTTTGGCGCGAAATTCAAATTTTTAGGGGTCTTTGAAAATTTTTAAATTCAATAAAATAAAAACTAGGACAATAGCAGGCCAGAAAAAAAATGTTGTTTTTTAAACGCCAAACTATATCCATGAATTTTTTTAGATTTTTAAAGTGGTGAAACAGACAAAATCGCAAAAAACGGCATTTATTAGCATTATTTCGCATTTTTATCGAGTTTTAAAGCATCGAATTTTCTCATAAATCCTCAATTGTCTTAAAACTATGTATGTATGTATGTATATATATATATATATATATATATATATATATATGAAGTAAAATACGAACAGTAAATGCAAACTTCTCTCCATCTTATCCTTTCTGTGTTAGAGGTTGCAGAGTTAGAACAAATTGTTATAAAACGCAATTTATCCTATTCCACCACCACCGAGATGATGGCCTACCTGTACCACTATACCGAGAAGAAAGTCAAAACTTACCCTCCCTGCCACAGTGATACGGTAGAGATACATGTTTCGTCTCTACTAGACTCATCAGGGTACCGACATGCACCTGGCTATGCAAAGGACAGATCGGAAGGAAGCATGCAAATACTGAACGCAGCTTCGCCGACCTCCCGCCGGATGGCGTATATATGTTTATGCGGCTTTCACGGATTCCTCCGTGTGAGATGCAATAGCAGTGGATATATCCACATTATGCCGCTGTGGCAGGGAGGGTAAGTTTTGACTTTCTTCTCGGTATAGTGGTACAGGTAGGCCATCATCTCGGTGGTGGTGGAATAGGATAAATTGCGTTTTATAACAATTTGTTCTAACTGTGCAACCTCTAACCAGGGGCGGATCCAGCCTCTCTCTTTGGGGGGGGCGGTGATATGGCAAGCGAATATAAGTTGTTGACGGGGGGGAGGGGGGTAGAAACCAGCAACAGTCCTATTTTTAGTGTAAAAAGCATGGTCGGGTCTATTTTTCTATATTTGAAGCTCTTGGAGAGGGGGGGTGCGATCACAAGTAAAAACAAGTTGCCGACAATGAGGATGCCAGCAGCATAACTATAAGAGCAGAATTGGGTCTATTTTCCTGAACAAAAAGCTCCCGGGGGAGGTTATCGCAAGAAAAACAAGTTGTCAACGATGGGGAGTGCCAGCAGCATACACATTCCTAATATGAGAGGTAGAATCGGTTCTATTTTCCTGAACTCAAAGCTCTTGGAAGGGAGGGGCGATCGCAAGCATACACATTAGTATACTCTCTTCAAGAACTAGAGAAACAAATAAAACTGTTACCGAAACCTCCAACGTACCTGCTCGCCCCACTGCGCAGATAACTGAGGACTGCCATAAACCTAATTATATTTAATTATAAGCTTTTATAAATTTACTGCAACAATAAAATTTCTCATAGTTTAATTTAATTTCTACCAGTGAGCAAAGTACACCTTACAGTGTGTCCTTAGTGATTTTTCTTGTTTGCGCTTGTTTTTATATATTATTTGAGATTAGTGAGATATCCAAAAGATAGGGGTTCCACCTCTATATTTATTCCAAAATCGTTAAACTTTTTACGACGAATAATAATGTTAAAAGCTCTTTTGAGATGTGTTCCAACATGACAACTGAAGGAGAAAAAAAATACTAGAATTGTTAGTACTCCCAAGCCACATTCGATCACAGGCAGAAAAAAAACCTCGTTGGAAGAAGAGATGAAAACTGCAATAAAAGAAGTTGTACATACATTTTATTATGAGAAGCAGAACCCAACCGTCAACAAAATTCTAACTAAAATCAATGAAGATCGCGATTTATCTGAAATTAAAAGAACTGTACTCTGAAAATTGCTCAGAAAACTTAATTTTTGCTGGGAAAAACCAGATAGAAAATCTGTACTTATAGATCGTCCGGAAACTGTTCGTTGGAGAAGGAAATATCTCTCTCATATAAAAGGTAGAGTTACTAGAAATAACACAACTTACAAAATTGGTAATTTAACTGAACTTTTGAAAGATTTTTTTGAATAAAGTTAGTGCGAAAAATTGGGAAAAATCCATATAATAAAAGAATAAAACAATTTTTCGTGTTGTTGTATTTTATTGTTTAATGCTGTTTATATATTTTACTTTAATTTTATATATATTTAATTGCAATAAGAAAAACCTCGTTGGAAGAAGAGATGAAAACTGCAATAAAAGAAGTTGTACATACATTTTATTATGAGAAGCAGAACCCAACCATCAACAAAATTCTAACTAAAATCAATGAAGATCGCGATTTTTCTGAAATTAAAAGAACTGTACTCTGAAAATTGCTCAGAGAACTTAATTTTTGCTGGGAAAAACCAGATAGAAAATCTGTACTTATAGATCGTCCGGAAACTGTTCGTTGGAGAAGGAAATATCTCTCTCATATAAAAGGTAGAGTTACTAGAAATAACACAACTTACAAAATTGGTAATTTAACTGAACTTTTGAAAGATTTTTTTGAATAAAGTTAGTGCGAAAAATTGGGAAAAATCCATATAATAAAAGAATAAAACAATTTTTCGTGTTGTTGTATTTTATTGTTTAATGCTGTTTATATATTTTACTTTAATTTTATATATATTTAATTGCAATAAGAAAAACCTCGTTGGAAGAAGAGATGAAAACTGCAATAAAAGAAGTTGTACATACATTTTATTATGAGAAGCAGAACCCAACCATCAACAAAATTCTAACTAAAATCAATGAAGATCGCGATTTTTCTGAAATTAAAAGAACTGTACTCTGAAAATTGCTCAGAGAACTTAATTTTTGCTGGGAAAAACCAGATAGAAAATCTGTACTTATAGATCGTCCGGAAACTGTTCGTTGGAGAAGGAAATATCTCTCTCATATAAAAGGTAGAGTTACTAGAAATAACACAACTTACAAAATTGGTAATTTAACTGAACTTTTGAAAGATTTTTTTGAATAAAGTTAGTGCGAAAAATTGGGAAAAATCCATATAATAAAAGAATAAAACAATTTTTCGTGTTGTTGTATTTTATTGTTTAATGCTGTTTATATATTTTACTTTAATTTTATATATATTTAATTGCAATTAGCCGTAAGTTTTTTATTATTTTATTATTGTATTTGTCTTTTTCTTAAGCGTGTAGCATTTTTTTTTTTGGGGGGGGGGCTATCTGATTTCCATATAATAAAGTAAATTAAATTAAGATATCAGTACAATAGAAATATAAATAAGTAGGTCTATTTTTTAACTGTAACATATAAAAAGTAATTATATTCGGATCTCTTTTTGGTGTTTAATTGTAATTCTGCAGATGGTTTAAGAGATAAATAAACTGAAACGTCAAATGTCCTAAAATGTTTTTAATTAAAAATAAAAGCCGACCGAAGCCTCAAAAAGATTTTGATATTATATGGACTAATTTATTTTTTTTTATATGCTTAATTTTTTGTATTTTTAAGAATGGGTATTTTGTAAATATTTAAATTATAACTTAGAATTTTTTGAGAGAATAAGGCTACGTTTTTATCTGAAGGTGCCTAAAACGGTTTCTATGACAAAATTAAAAATAATAAAAATACAGTTGTGATTTGTGTGTGTGAAATAGTAAGAAATTAAATAATATTATAAAAGCTTTTTATTTTAAGTTTATTACCGAAATACTATTTTATGCCATAAATACTTAGGGATAAAATAAACCTCCTTCCGACGGTTTGACAAGGATTAAAATCAATTTTAACACTTCACACTTCCAAATATCTATTGTTATCTAACCCAAATAGTCCATTATTATAGACCGGTATTTTTGATTATAAAACTTCAAACCCATTTCTACGAAAAATATATGTGTCTAACAGATTTTGCCAAAGACACCGGACTAAAGAACACAGTTTGCGAAGAAAAAAATGGTAAAAAATGATTTATTACTTTCACTAGTTCTTGAATAAACTTTAGTATAAGAGGCAAAATCGGGTCTATTTTCCTGAACTCAGAGCTCTTGGGGGGGGCGATCGCCCCCACCGCCCCCCCCCCCCCTTGGATCCGCGCCTGAACAGAAAGGATAAGATGGAGAGAAGTTTGCATTTACTGTTCGTATTTTACTTCATTCTATACACGGAGCTGCATATAGTTGTACGTTTGCTGAATGTGATTTCAGCACTACAACGGCATAATGTGGATATATCCACTGCTATTGCATCTCACACGGAGGAATCCGTGAAAGCCGCATAAACATATATATATATATATATATATATATATATATATATATATATATATATATATATATATATATATATATATATATATATATATATATATATATATATATATATATTCACGCCCAATTTTGAGATGTGACTAGGGACGTAGCATTTATAAATTTGGTGTTCAGAGATTACAATCTAAATAAACTCTTTAACTTCGGATTATATATAAAAAATAGTTCATTTAAAAATAAGCGACGTTAAACATTTTAGACTGTACATCATTATGACTAATTTTTTAACTTACATTAAGATTATCTTCATCTTGGCACTCTTGACGGGGGTTGTCACTAAAGTTCTACTATTTGTCGACCTGTTCTGGACTGGGACACGCTTGGGATTTTTGCTTCACTAATTTTCTGGGCAATTAATTAATTCACATTAGACTGGCTGCTCTGCATCGGATCAACTAACCCTTAAACTGATTGAACCGATTGACACGATTCAACCGACTGACCCGGTTGAACTCTATCCCCAGCATGCCCGTCCTTTTTATCCTGTTTTGTTTTTTCCATCAAGTCAACGAATCGCCTTCTTACAACCTCGGTTCATCATGACCCGGAAAGCGACCAGTAAATAAACATAACATTTCATAATTAAAAGGTTGTACAATTATAAAAGGTAACGAGATTGTTATTGTTTAAATTTAAAATAAAAGATTAGTAAAATTAGAAAATGCCAATTTATGAAATAATATGTTTTTATGTTTTTCCCTATGTGACAATATATATATATATATATATATATATATATATATATATATATATATATATATATATATATATATATATATATATATATATATATAGATATATGTATATATATAAACTAGTTAATATTGCGGTGTGCAGCAATTGAAAGAATACTCTTTAAAGTTAATCCAAGTTTTCGGGAAGGAACGAACAAAATGGTTCCTCCTGTTTTATATTTTATTTTAAATTTTAAAACCAATTTGTTTTGTTGTAAAATGGTCTGTGACCCTAGATTTTGGTCTCTTTTACGAATGTCCTTTGTCATAATACCATTTAACATCTTAGTGAACAACCTCAAATAAAGATGTAAGTTATATTGGGGTAAGTTACCTCACTAGTTCCCCTTTTACTTTAACTATTGTAGTCTCCCTGAAGATGAAATTGATAATAAAGATTTTCAAAAGTTTGGATTACTCTGTCACTTGCTGTAAACCCCAATTTTAACTAGTTTATCCTAACTAATCAGTAACGATTACCCTCTCTCTCTCTCTCTCTCTCTCTCTATATATATATATATATATATATATATATATATATATATATATATATATATATATATATATATATATATATATATATATATATATATGCCGAAACCATCTTCAACCATTTTGTATTACTTAATGATCGGTTTTTTCCTTAATTAAGACATGGCTAAGACAATTTTAGGTTATTTATTTATTATAATATATATATATATATATATATATATATATATATATATATATATATATATATGCATTTTATGAAACATGATTTTTCATACGTTAATGATTGTTTTACTGTTTAAAACAGTAATAATACTTATTAATATTTACGTGTATATTTAACAAAAAAAACTTTTTCATGAACTGAAATGATTTATTTCTATGTTCCTTGGTATTTCAAAAAAATTACAAGGTGTGACCAAGTATTTGAAATAAAAAATAACCTAAAATTGTTTTAGCCTTGTCTTAATCTTGTCTTAATCATGTTTTCAAGGGAAAAAACGATCATTAAATAATACAAAATTGTTGAAAATTGCTTCGGCATATATATATATATATATATATATATATATATGGTTTTAAAATAACTGAGGGTTTATAGGAAAATTCTATGATTCAAAACTCGATAAAAGTACGAAAAACTGCTAATAAATGCCGTTTTTTTCGATTTTGACTATATTTTACCAATTTAGAAATCTTAAAAAATTTTAATTTTTTTTGAGGTTATGTGACGATAAAAGTGGCTAAACATTTTTTTGTATGGGTACTTTTTGATGTAGAACGACCTGGTATTTTTTATTACCGAGGGGACAGTTTCGATCCCGTTTTTATTTCTTCATATTTTTATTAACTCTAATAATATTTTTTCCTGGAGAATAAACCTTGCATATGCACCTTCAAAGTGTGATAGGTAATGTCATATTCTCACCGACTGAAACCACCCGGACTGAAGGTACGGCGGCAGTCTCAACACTTCCTGAGCCATTTCATCAATAGCACATTTCATATGTTTTTATTTATTTACCCTTACTACTTTGGAGAGAAACTATTTGCATATCTCCACCTTTTTAGACGCAGATGGAGTCGACTATGATACGGGGAATTGTCCATTACAGTTACTGAAACGGGTTCTAAAATGTTTAAATTTGAAGACAACCATTAATCAAAAACATCGGCATTCGTGTCTTCATGGTGGTCTCCTGTTTGTTGAGATTCAAAAACTTTAAAGCCACCATTTAAGAGACCACACACATTTCCAATATGAGTTATTATAAGACGACGACCTTTTTCACTAGAATTGCGTAGTCCTTGCGAAAATTATTTCAAAAATACCTCCTTCGAACTTAAATAGCCACTAAGAAGGTTTAAGATTTAAACCCAATCTAGTTACTATGAAATTTAAATCTTATTGTCGGTCAGTTTTGTTTTGCTTGTGATATTGTCATAACTTCTATTACATATGTCAACAATCTTGTATTTTTAGGGTTTAAAACTTGCTTGACTTATTGTTGCTCTTGCGAGTTGAAGCTCTCTACTGGTTTTAAATTTAAACCATATTAGTGACTCCGGCTGTTAATGTTCAGATCTTGCCATACAAGTTTCATTAGTATAATTAATATTAAGGCAGCCAATGGAGGGTTAAAATAATAACAACTCTTTAATGCAGTTGTTTCTTACATACTCTTTTTTAAGCACATAGACAGTACTAACCTACTATAGGATAAGCCGTCAAGTACATATCGAAGATTTTTAAAAAATTCAGTTCGAATAAAACTTTCCTTAAATATCTGCTAATATTTCTCATCAGTAGAAACACACAATAAAGAAAATAATACAGTATTTCATTCAAGGTGAAAAAAAGGGCATTGTAATTCTATGATGAGAATGTGTAAAACGCCCGGTTCCTTAACCTTCACAACTGACCATGACCCCTTAAATAATTATTTCCTTTTACCCATAAAATTGTTTACTTTAACTCCGCTCCTGTGAAATCCAAACAGTTGGGTCAAATTAGGGCAATTATTTTAAAAGGTCTTAGGGAAAGGGTTGTCTGCTTTCATTTGTTTCGATGTCTTAAAGTTTAGGGTTAAACTAAAAGCTTAAGGAAAACAACTTTGACGAGCTTTAATGTGTTAGTTCATTACAATGAGTAGAAATATGAACGTTTTGGGAACAAACGCGTAGAAAATAAACATATTAAAGTTTAGGAACTTAATAGAAACTTGTTATTGGTTGGCTGTAATTAATAAAATACTGTTCGACGTATGTTTATGTAAGAAAAATATTTAAATTAAAGCATTAAAAAATCTGTGGGCACGCAGTGCCTCTGCCAAAATCAAGTACTTGAGCAGTGAACTCTGCTGATACCGTATTTTCCCGTAAGTAACTTTTGCCATTTTGACCCTTCCCCTTAAATTTGCAATAAAGACATTTCCACTACAGGGCCGCTCTAGATACGCTCTCGGTCTGGTAAAATATTCTGACAGAAGAAAAAATTAATCTATTCACACTATCACCATCGTGGAACATTCCATATTTAGTGTGAAACGGGCCTTATTCTCCTTCTTCTTAGTCTAGAAGCGCATTAGGCCGTTTTTTACGGAATCGGCCGCCACCCCGGCGGAGTTGGTCACACTACAGTGCACGGTAAGATAGGCAGCTTCCAAATTGCGCGAACTCGTCATTCGACTGATGCGCTGAAGCGTTTGTATTATTTCAAGCATCGCATGCTTATATATTTTTAAATGGATCTATTCACATCTCCAGCATTTTTCTATCGGTTTGTTATCCTTTTTACTTTTTAATTTATAATTTAATTATCTAACTTGTAGTTATTAATTCCAACTTTATTTTTACACATTAACGAAATAATGTAGGTTTTGGAAAAGTTAATATTTCGTAATAAAAAAAAAACAAAGAATTATTTTTGTAGCGACCCTCCTAAAATATCTTAAAATTTAAAAATTTACGCTCACTATATTGACAAGATACTACGAAGAACTTAAATAGTAACAAAAAAAAGAAGTAAATTACAATAATACGTAATACAACAAGAGAAGAAAATTGGTGTCAAACATTAGCTGAATACAAAAAAAAAGGGTAAATAGATACACACTTGTAGGTAAAAGATATAAAAGGATTAATCAAATAAAGCCTGTTACTTCAAGGCAATATAGCTAAAGGTATTTTAATATAATTATAATGTTTGACACTTTAAGACAATACAGCTAAAGGTATTTTAAGTTAATTTGTCTTCTGCCAAGACACGAAAAGATAAGATAAAAATAACCGAACAAGTATCTGTTATTTACATTTTATCCTGGCGATAATGCTAAAAAACGTAAAACTAGGAAAGACAAATCTTAATACAACATTAAGTTGCCAAAATATTTTGGCAACATGTAGTTTTATTAAAGAAAATAGATAATTCAGACCAGCAACAGGTCTTTGAGATAATTTTTCTGAATTAGGAAAAAAAAGCTGTAAAATAAACATTATTGTTAAAAGCCAAATAAATTTATGCTCTATATATACATTTAAACATAATTAAATAAAAACAAAAGGTAATTTGTATCTCAGGCCAAGTAATCCGCTAAATTTTGAAAAATAAAACTTAAGAGAACAAATAAACTTACCTTGTTCGTTCCTAGTCAACGAAGGAACACCACGAGTTCATGATTTCAGTTCCCCACCACATGGAAAAAATTTCCAAATAAAAAGTTTGACAATTTTTTTTTATTTGGTAGATAAAGCCACCGAATTAAAAAAAAACTGACAAAATAATAGGAAACTCTTTTAATCTAAATAAATAAATCTTTTTTTCTCACTAATACTTTTTTTTGAAAACAAAATACTGGCAAATGTTAAGGAATGGTTCACTGAATGATGTTTACTTGCTATATCAGTTTATCATATTGAAGACATGGAGTATTTAAACGCATTTACGAGAGTTTTAGAAAAATAGAGTGACGGAATTTCAAAAATTTCATAACAGCTTGCATTGAAGCCAAGCTGTTCAAAAATATTGTACCTACATATTGTTATTATTTGACTGCTAGCCTATCAGCTTAAAAAGGATTTTAATAGTGGTGTTTAATAAATGCAATTCAAAAACTACCTGCTTTATGAGATACAAAAGATAACGATTACATTGACAGAAATAAAAGGTATTCAAGAGAAGCGTAGGAGAGAAAAGACAGATCTGGATAAGCAGCTAGAAAAAAAACCATTCATATATGTTCAGCAACTGTTATTTCTTGAAGATACAATAAAAATCAGCCCACAAGTAACCCAATAGGCAACAATGAAACAGAAGAACCGGACGAATCAGATCATCGCAGTAAGCTTTCTAGTCCATCATCTTCATGTGAAAATTGAAACATTAAATATAGAAAGAAACAAAGGATTAATCTAGTGCAGCGGTTTCCAACTTTTTTCTTCGTGCGAACCACTTCTAAAAACTGGAATAAATTGGCTAACCCTCTATGTAGGCATTAGGAACAGCAAATGTAACAGTAAAATTGGCTTATTAAAATTTATTTTCCAAATAACAGTTCATAACAAAAATCTAAAACATAATTAACAAGCATTTACATACAAATATTATTAAATCTACAAAAAAAGAGTTAATACAAAATTAATACAATAATACAGAGCTCGAAAAATACACACCATGGGATATTTTTGCCTGTTTGGTGGAACAAAGAAATTCTAAATTTGGTTCGATATCTGAAAATTCGAGTCTTAGATTAGGTTCTGCATTTAACCTGTTTCTGTACTTACCTTTCAAGTAAGTATATGTTGAAAATCCTTTTTCACATAGATATGTTGTATAAAAGAGCAATAAAACTTTTTCTGCCAAAAGAGGATGCTCATTTCTTTCAATGAGCCACAAAAATCTTTAAAAACAGTTTTTAGGGATTTGTCAGAGGATAAGTCAATGAGCTTTTTTTTCCAGTAAACTTAAAGAAATAGACGAAGTTATATCTCCTTGAAAAGGATTATGTATCCAGTTGTTCGATCCAGGTATAATGGACTTATTAGGAAGAGAGTTCTTGAAAGTTAATTAAAGTCATTTGAGATATTTGGTAATGTCTCTTTTAATATTTTCATTAAGTTGATGTTTATTTTCCAAAAAATAGTGCAGAATGAACCTAAAAGTTCGTAGTCATTCACCTGCAGACATTAACATTAAATCCAAAAGCTGAACTTCTTTAGCATGGCTGCTATAAAACATTTAATTTTCAAAATAAGTCAGCTAAGTATGTAAGTTTTTGCAGCCAAAGAATATCACATACACAAGAGGACAAATGAAATGTATGGTGAAGAAAAATTGCTTGAACTTCAGACTTCAATTCAAACCAGCGAGTCAAAACTTTGCGTCACAAAGCGCTTAGAATAGACGAGAGGTTGTAGCACGCGAATTTATAAAATTAACAATTTTTACAGCGTGTTGTCTGTAAATACAGCAATAAGTCAGTTCAATTTTCTCGTTGATTTTCTTTCACTTTCCACATCATTTGCCAAATCATTAATTCTTTACGACACTGTGTTGCTTAATAACGGACCAAGGGCAATTTCCTTTGTCGCTCTTTCTCCATGCATCCACTTCATGATGTTTTTAGCACAATGTCCAGTGAAATTTTCTGCCACTGTATGTGCTCGTTCAATATAATCGTCCATCAGAGCAATTAATTCGATTAACTATGGAACGTTTTCGCACCACGTTTACTCTAAAAGATAATACGCATCCACAGAGACGTCGTACAGTGCGTACAGAAGAAGTTATTGCTGCTGTAGAGCGTAGCGTAGAGGAAGACCCGAATCAGTCTATCTGCCATCATGCACAGGAATTGGATATGTGTCCATTCACTTTATGGAAGATTTTGCGGAAAGATCTTGGTTTGCGTGCTTACAAAATCCAACTCGTGCAAGAATTGAAGCCACACGATCACCTAGCAAGGCTTTAATTCGGTAAATGGACCCAAAACAAGATTGCCGTTGATCCCGATTTTCATAAGCGAATTTTGTTTAGCGATGAAGCTCACTTTTGTTTGAATGGATACGTCAATAAACAAAACTGCCGTATTTGGAGTGATGATAATCCTCAAGTGTATGTTGAGACACCGTTACATCCAGAAAAACTGACTGTTTGGTGTGCTTTATGGGCTGGTGGAATCATTGGTCCGTAGTTCTTTAAAAACGATGCTGGTCAGAACGTTACAGTCAATGGTGACCGCTATAGAGCCATGATTACTGACTTTTTCGTTCATCAATTTAACAACCATGATGTGCAGGAGCTGTGGTTTCAACAAGACGGCGCAACATGTCACACAGCTCGTGTCACAATTTATTTATTGAAGGAAACGTTTGGTAACCGCATAGTTTCACGTTTCGGACCCGTGAATTGGCCTCCAAGATCGTACGCCGCTAGACTATTTTCTGTGGGGATATGTGAAGTCGCTAGTCTACGCCGATAAGCCCAAAACGATTGATCACTTGGAGGACAACATTCGCCGCGTTATTGCCGATATACGGCCATAAATGTTGGAAAAAGTCATGAAAAATTGGACCTTCAGATTAGACTACGTCCGAGCCAGCCGTGGCGGTCATATGCCAGAAGTCATATTTAAATTATAATGCCAGAAGGTTATCTTTCGAATAAAGTAAATTTCATGTCAATTTAAAAAATTCATCTTTGTTTTATTCCATTTAAAAGTTCTATACCTCTATAAAAAACACTCTTTGCAAAGCGGTTTAGGTTCTGACTCCTCCTCGGCAAAATAAAAACATATTTTTAAATAGTCACTGTCATATTTTCATTTCTTTCCTTCTTTCTCACTCTCTTCGCCTATTCTTTCTTTGTTTCAATTGATAATTCTTTAGCAACTTTTTCCTTTGAATTTCCATTATAGTGTTTCGATTCTTTAAAATCATCATCAGATTTACTTTCTCATATGAACGTCATATAGTATTTTATACATAACATAAAAACAATTAAAATTATTTTAGAAATTTAAGGAATTACATAGGTTTTGCAGGTCAAAAGAGGTTTATTTTCTCTATTTTTTTTTTTTTTTAATATAATAAAAGCATTATTTTATTCAAACTTTTAAGCATATGAAAGAACTACATTTAAGTAATAATTCATAAAATTTTCATTGAAAAATTTTGCAAATCTAGCCGTCAGAAAGTGGTTTTGGGTGACCCCTCAGAAAAAAGCACTGTCACCGTGATTAGAATAACTCCTGATAACTTTATCAGAAATTTAAAAAAATATATATTTTCTTTGAATGAAGGATCTTAAAAAATTGAAATTTGTCTGGTGGGACAGTAGCTTACTACAACTGCTACCCTGTGTTGATTCCAAGTCAGAGACTGAAGTAGAAGAAGCAATTGATTGCTTATCTAGATTTTCGTCAGACTTGACAAAAATTTCTCACTACTCCGATGAATGTATAGATGTCGTTCGACTGATGATATTTTTCAGTTTGACATCGAAATGTCGGCGAGATGATATCTTGCCGACATGTCTCCGAGTTTATATTTTATATAAACAGTTCTTTCCTGTAAATATTGCTCTAGGTTCGATACAAATCCACTGACTAGACCATAAGGTGATCGAAATTCATATGGAGATAGAACCAGAGTTTTATTTGCAGAAAATAAACTGTTTATATACATTCTTTCCGTTTTCCTGATTGTAAGGAGAAAGAATTTAATCAACAAAAAATGTAATATTCGCAAAATAAATTATTTATTAAGCGTAAAACTTTTAATAAAAAGAAAATAAACACACCCATAAATAAACTATATTTTTACATAAATATCTAAAATAATTTAAAACATTTTGTAGAATTTATCACACGGTTCATTTAATATTTCCCAACGCTACATCGAAAATATTTTAAATAATTTCATTAGTAAACGGTGCCATTGTTATTTTGCATAAAAATTAAAACGAGAACAATTCATACCAATTTGTTAGGGCATTACTGGGCAGAAATAAAAACGAAAAGGCATAATTTACTTTAGCCATAAAATATTCTGCCAATTTCCCGTTTCTGTCACAGTGCCTGATATTAATCATGGAAAAACGGGGAAAATATGTTACCGCTAACATGTACTGAGCTTTTTGCTGAAATAAATGGAAGTAGTTTTGAACGTTCGCAAAAAATGCAAGTTCACCATTTTTGGATTAACGTTTTAACTTGGAAAGAGAAATTGAAATTAAGAACTATGAAACCGAAATTTTATATTCATCTTTATGCACATTTTGCTATTATATAATCCAACCAAGAAGGGATTTGATTGATTGATTAAATGATATATGTATCGGGCTCTGTTTTATGTGAACAGGTTGATTGCCTTAATTAGTTTTATCAGCCTGTTCACTGGGTATAAGCCTTCAGAATTGACCGATCTTTGAAGGTGTCTTCAAGAGTTTACGTCTTCGCATTTGAAAACGATGCGATTGTAAAACTGTTTCATCCTATTCGTCACATAGTCTACAGCTACAGTGGCCGGTTAATAGTTGTGTCACCAGCGTAATCTGTTGTCACACATGATTTGGACTATTTGTGCGACTTTCACGGACTCCTCCGTGTAAGATGCAATAGCAGTGGATATATCCACATTATGCTAATGTAGTGCTGAAATCACATACAGCCAAGGTATAATTATATGCAACTCGATGTGTAAGTGACTTACACACCGAGTTGCATTTAGTGGCTGAATGTGATTTTAGCACTACAACTGCATAATGTGGATATATCCACTGCTATTGCATCTCACACCGAGGAATCCGTGAAAGCCGCATAAACATATATATGCTACCCGGCGGGAGATCGGCGAAGCCGCGTTTAGTATTGTCTGATGAGACGAAACATGTACCACTGCCGATCATCTCGATGAAAGCAGGCAACCTCTCTATATCGCAAATGAAAATGGCGGGAGTTGAAGGTTAAATATCAAGGTCAGTTCGAGGTCAAAACAAAAGAATCGCAGTATTTAGCGAAATGTTTCGTAAAAAAGTTGTTGGGTGGCACGAAGACAAAGTGATAGTGATCTTGAAAATAATCTTAATCTTGACTTTGAAGATCATTTAAAGGTCAGTTTCAAAATTTGAAAAAAAAACTCTCAATTTGACCTCCGGAAATAGAAAGATCTATCGATATCATAGTAATTTCATCATCAGATATGTGCTTGTCCTCAGGGGTACGATGAAATTGGTGTAGAATAGTTGATAACAAGGTCAGTTTCAAAATTTGGAAAAAAAACTCTCAATTTGACCTCCGGAAATAGAAAGATCTATCGATATCATAGTAATTTCATCATCAGATATGTGCATGTCCTCAGGGGTACAATGAAATTGGTGTAGAATAGTTGATAACAATCCTGTGGGGCCATACTTTCTTGAAAGTAATTTGAAAGGCGCAAAATATCCTGATATTTTAGAAAATCAACTTTCATTTTTGCTTGAAGACGTACCCTTAGATGAAAGATAACAAATGTGTTTTCAACACGATAAATGTCCAGCGCGTTATTCTTAATTAGCTCGTTAAGTGTTGGATCGCGAATTCAACGCATGGTAGATAAGTTCCAGTAAATTGACCTGCAAGATCGCCAGACCACGAAAAATATCAACCAAAATATAAACAGTAGTAAGAGAACCGGTAAGAAAAATAAATGGAAAGAATACCAGTAATAAAAAAACGGTAGAAAGGATACCAGTAGTTAGGACCCCTATGTTGTTATTGGGGTTTAACAGAATTCCTTACTTGAAACTTGCAGAACTGCTAAAATCTCTATCTCTGGGTTTATCCCGGTAAAAATATCTCAAACACGCCAAACAGGTAAGCTATAAAGTAACTAATCAACTCAACTCAATTACCAGGATAATAAACGTCTTTCCAGCCCAAAATCCCGAAGAATGATTAGAATAGATTTAGATGGAAACATCAACAGTTTTTTCAGCCGAATTAAACAGGAAAAGTAAAAATCAAGGCATATAACCTCGACATTATTTATAATATCTATTTCAAAGACTCGTGCATGCGAGAGTAAAATTTTGACACTTTTGTAGGAAATGGCAGCTCAAAAATTACCGTGGACAACAACGGTCGACTGAAATTAATTTCTTAAATAAGCCAATTTATTAATTGTTAACATTTTCGACTTAAAATTTAATGGGTGTCCCATGAGTTATTTTTAAGTAAAAAAAAAAAATATATTTCAAGTAAATGAATAAATTTCCTGGAAATTTGGAGGCGTCGTCCATTAGGATTTCGCCAAGGCAAGTTGCAATATAGAAATGCAACCTAAAAAACCTAAAAAAGACTTCGATGAGTGGTGTAAGTGCAAATCTGAAGGTGACATATGACCTTAATCTAAGAATAATATAAACAAAATTTACGGAATTAATCAATTAATCCATAATTTTAAAGACACGGCTATAAGAAAGGATAAAAGAAAAAATTTCACTCGAATAGTAGGCAGGGAACCGCGATATATCTGGAAAAAAGGTGACACTAAATTCAGCATTTATAAAAATAACCACCCACAATTCAGTAGATACCAAACAAACAGCAAAAATAATGGTCAAACTGATAATAAATGTATTTTAATACCGTACTGTAGGAATGTAGGCAAAATTCAGGAATATACAAATAACCGAGCTGGGAAAGAAATTAGTAAGGTATGAGGTTCGTAATATAACCAACAAACAAAAATGCATCTTAACCGACAAATACGGTCTTTTTATTACAGGAATTTACAAGAAATGCCTGAAGAAAAGAATATTGTGTTGGACCATTACCTGAGTATTTACAAAGGATAAAATTAATCGAATTCGCCACAGTAAATTAAAAAAAAAATGAAATTTGAACTATAACAATGTGTAAACTTTTGTGCACACACTGTAAGCATTATAAATAATCCCAACAACTACACGTAACTTAAAAATATTCAGTATCCAATTTTCCAAGTGACTTTATCTCATGTAGCTACAAGCGGGGTCTAATATAATTAAGGAACCCTAATGCTAAGACCTTTTTAATATTTTACCAAGTCTAAGTAGAGGAAGTGTTAATGACGGTAAATATTTTATGAGTTCTAAGGATTTAGAAATTGTTTCGCTCGGATATTATCTCGAAATAGCTTTATTTAGTTAATTATAAAAGTTTTTCTCGAGTTGAAAAGCTTTGAGAATTTTGGAAAGCGCGTTATTGGAATTTTAAAAAGGAAAGAAAATGTTCGGGAAAAGATATTTTAGTGTAATCGTTTTTTTACGGCAAATTTCGATAGGTTTTTCCTGTGAAAATATTGTTATGTTTATAATGATTTTTGCAATGTAATTTTAATTACTTGTATTTCCGATTAAGATTGATAATCTTAAATTAAAGGTACTGATAGTTTGAAACGATATATAAATCAGAGTAATCAAGAAGACAAGAAGATGAATACGAGCTTCATATTATATTTTATTGTTAATCGCAAATGTGGGAAAATCGCACATAATCGGTAAAGGATTCATTTTGCCGATAGTGAAAGACATATTAAAAACTGTTCATCATAAAAATGAATCAAACATCATCAAGAAAATTTCGTTGAATTGATGAAATGGCAAACTGTCATTCTGCTTCTTCTTCGTATTCTGCCTTTTGAATGTCAACATGTCTTCTTCGGAGAAAGAGGTCCAGCATTCTCTCCATCCCTGGGGTGGTCTTCCTTATGGTCTCATTCTCATTGGGTTGTTTAGTTTTGCATTTTAACGAGTCTTATTCATTCCATTCTTTTTATGTGTTTGTTCCAAAATCTTCTTTATCTTATCCACTTTCCTATATCCTGTACTCCACATTGTTGTCTATGGTCTTCGTAATCTGTCATACAGTGTTTTGCCTTGCATATTTCTTAATGTTTTCATTCCGACAGTTTTAATCATTTGTAGGGTTTTGGGTGTGTCTAGTCTTGTTTCTGCCACATATACTATGACAGGCCTTACTGCCGTTTTATATATTCTGTGCTTTCTCGTCGTACATCAACTGATCTACAACCAGCAGGCACAGAAGATGCCAAATGAGATTTTGACGAAACGTCTGCAAACTTCTACAGGAAACCAAGCGAACGTACGGATGTATTCCCGGATTAATACTGAATCATATATATATATATATATATATATATATATATATATATATATATATATATATATAACTTTTAATATGATATTTTAATATTGGGCGGTGGGCAAGTACCTTTAACCTAACGCTGACATCTAACGGCATCTTTAAAAATACCTGTAAAAATAGAAATAATCGAACTGTCAATCTTATCAGTGGAGTGACTTTTCGTAAAGGAGAAGAGAATCCCGGGCTCGCGTCACAAGAATGAATAGTTTATAGAAAAGAAACTGACAAATATGAAATTTTTAGAATTATAAATTATTTATATAATATAAAAATAAATGCGTTATATCGAATAAATAGCAAAATGAGAAAATAAGATCTATTGTGTTTTAAAAACTTTGTTCCAGCCAAGTGTGTGAAATTTTTCACTTTTAAAAAAATGCATTCCTAATTCTTTACTATTAATAATTTGCAACTTAAGAATTTTTGAAAGTAGGAGGGTCTTTATTACGATGTTAGTATACACTACTAAAATTTTTATACCTTTCGTCTCAATTAGAGGATTCGCTTACCTAATCATCGATTAAAATATTTTAAGCAGCCCCAACCAATGTCTTATTATTATTTATTTAGTCACAGGAAAATTTTATCTAAATGATATTTACAAAAAAATTTATGATTATATTAATAAATTTATTGACTAATTTCATTGTTTTCTATTACAGATAGAGGACGCCATGTTAATGTTCGACAAACAAACAAACCGACATAGAGGTAAGCATTTATATTAATAGATAAGCAAATCTATAAATTTGTAATGCCTTTTTCTAGTGCTTCTAAAACCAAGAAAATATTTTTATCATTAAAAGTGCCCAATTATAATAAAACAGCAATATTTATATCACAGAAAATTATATCAGAGCCATTTGGCCTTGTTCTTACAACACAGATATAACCTGAAACAACACATAAAATAGGACCAATATGCTCGAAGTTATATTTTCGAAGAATCACAAGCCTGTATCTAATTATTTAGAATAGTAAACAGTAAATAAATTTCAAAATAATATTATTTTTCATACCAATTCCATATAGTAAACTTGTCGTAAATCTAACATCTAAATTTCATATTCCAGCAGAGCAGATCACTAAGTACGGAATTAAAACTGCTTGTAGTTTCGGCAATTTTAAAGTCTTTATAAAGGTGTTATTGACTAAATTAAAATCATCAAATTTGTTGATATTTCAGAAAAACACCGGCCAGGGTCGACACAATATTCAGCCTGCCCCAAGTTGCCCTTTTACAACCCTTGGGTCAGGGTGGACAAATAAAGTCGATCCTACCTAGTGTAAATATACAACTATACTAGTAGTTTTGCAGCATATTGGTCAATTATTGTCCATGACCGAATTCATAAATTAAAATAGAAGTCAGTGGGAGCCAGTGTATATACACTGCTTAACAAAAGTTTGTGTAAAAGTTGAATTAATTTCAACCGCACTATTAAATCAGGGTTCTTTGCACTACTTTTCCTTTAAAACCGAACAGATCACTAGCCTATATATATAGAAAAAAACGTCAACTTATGTTCTTAAAGCAAATATTTATTTTACGAAATGCCATTCTGATGAAAGTTTCCTGAAACTCAACTCAGCTGTTATTTCTATAAGCAAAATAATTTTTCCTAGGCATAGAAACGTCGGCGAATTTAAAAAATCTGCTTATTGTTATTATTTCTTTGAGTTGCATGAAATGCTGCATTAAAATATCACTTATATTTTGTATATATACTTCTACGGCATATTTAATGTATATTTTACTGTACATATAGTTAAGAAACCATGACATTGTTGATGTTTTAATATGAAATAGCCTTGTGCTTACAACGGTAAGGGTACATCGCAAATAAGATGGCTCAGTGGTATTAAGTAATAAGCGGGAAACAAGAGATTTCATGTAGCACAAGGCAGGCCAGAAATGAAAAGTATCAAAGAGATCTACGTCATAAAGTGGGTCAAAAATTGCTGAGAGAAAAGGAAGGAAGAGGAGCTCTCTAAAATAAACACTGCCAGTGCAAATTTTTTACAAGAATACATTTTTATTGACCCTAAAGCACCCCACTGAAAACTTTTAGAAAATGAACTATTAATAAAAAGTTATAGAAAGTCTGAACGCACTGACGAATCTTTGATAGTCGTCTATCACTACATATAGCATCAATATCAGACAGCTGATCTCCTTGTCAGCTTTATCATCATGTAGATACATAGTATATCTTAGTTAAAATAAGACATCCAAATTGATTTTTGTTATTCTTAATATAACCCTCAAATATTAATACCCATTTCTTTATTATATCACTTATAAATTAAGTTATTTAATTGTTTTATTCTCCTGCTAATTTAATTGAAATAAAATATTTCAATGATTGCCAGAAGGGTGCAAAAAGTATTTGAAGATGTGCAGTTAATTAAACTTTTCAGGAACTAAGTTTAAACTCGTTACAACTTCCCACAAAGCAATTAAAGATATTTAAAATTAAGTCAGAATAACATAACCGAGTTTAATAAATTTGGAATATTAACTGTAATTGATTTTAAATTTGAGAATCATTAAATTAAATTTAAGATATCTATTTTTGTTTCGTACTTTAATTAGTATTCGTGTCTTGTTTACTGATTTTTCCTTTTAAAAACAGTTTATTGACCAGAAATGCGAGATGATGGATTGTACCGGATGCAATGGCCTGATGAGCCCTATGCAATAACGAAACGTTATTTTTCGGCTAAGAGCTTCTTCAGTTTTCTGCACTTTTCAACGTGAAAGCAATGTTTATCAACAATCTTGTGTGCGCACTCCATATATATAGATATATATATATATATATATATATATATATATATATATATATATATATATATATATATATATATATATATATATATATATATATGTATGTATGTGTGTGTGTGTGTGTGTATGAAGTAAAATACGAACAGCAAATGCAAATTTCATTCCATTATATCCTTTCCGTGTTAGAGGTTGCACAGTTTGAATAAATTGGTACAGAAACCAATTTATCCTATTCCACCACCACCGAGATGATGGCCTGCCTATACCACCATATCGATAAAAAAGTCAAAACTTACTCTCTCCGCTACAGTGATACGCAGAGGTACTTATTTCGTCTCTATTAGACTCATCAGGGTAATGAAATGCACCTGTTTGTGCAAAGGACAAATCGGAAGGGAGTATGCAGCATTGAACGCGGCTTCACCGACCTCCCGCCGGATGATGTATATATGTTTATGCTGCTTTCACTGATTCCTCCGTGTGAGATGCAATAGCAGTGGATATATCCACATTATGCCGTTGTGGTGTTGAAATCACATTCATCAAACGTACAACTATATGCAACTCCATGTATAGATGCTGCCAGATCTCCCGGCGGAGCCGCGTTTAGTGTTGCATACTTCCTTCCGATCTGTCCTTCGCACAAACAGGTGCATGTCGGTACCCTGATGAGTCTAGTAGAGACGAAGCGTGAACCACTGCCGTATTACTATAGCGGGGAGGGTAAGTTTAAACTTTCTTCTTGATATGGTGGTACAGGTAGACCATCATCTCGATGGTGGTGGAATAGGATAAATTGTGTTCTGTAGCAATTTATTCAAACAGTGCAACCTCTAACACGGAAAGGATATAATGGAACGAAGTTTGTATTTACTGTTCGCATTTTGCTTCATCTATACACGGAGTTGCATATAGTTGTACGTTTGCTGAATGTGATTTCAGCACTACAACGGCATAATGTGAATACATCCACAGGCTCGCGAGGAAAGGGGCTGAGATACTATTTCTGGGGCCACAGTCTTTCTGTGGAATCAGTAGCAGCGTAATACTGGAAGAACTAAAGATAGAAGAAGAAATCAGGAGATCCAATTTTTGGGCGGAACTGCAAGGATTGAGACAAGCGAAGATATTTCTGGGGAACTACGACCAAAAGAGATTCAAAGAATACATAAGCTTGAGTTCTGAAGGCGTCCTGACGGGGCCACCTAAAGGGACACCTCAAGAAACTCGGACTGGTAGAAAGAGAAAAGTGCAGATTCTGTGAGGAAGAGGATGAAACCTCTACTCATATCCTTGCACAGTGCAGTGCTCTAGAAAATCCTAGGATGCGGTTCTTGGTAACACACCAAATCGAAGAAGGGGAGCTACCCACCTTGCAGCCGTCCAACATCCTGAGATTTCTGAAGGAAATTGGACTTGAGAACCTGCCCTAGCCGATAAGGTAACTCTTACGACTGGGCAGCAGTAGGGGGGCACAATAGGGCCACCAGGTCGCAGTGTACAGACCCTCAACTATAGCTCAAAAGAAAGTATCTTTAAATAATGATTTTATTCCAGATTTTAGGTCCTCATTGTATATAAGTTCTTTGCTCAACATTAGATTGCAGAGAGATATCTTACGTCATGAATAATTTTTAACAGAAACAAGAATCGAAGTATTTACTAAAAGCATTATTTTTTTATTCGCAAATAGAATAGAGGAAAGAAAAATGACAGTATTAACAAAAATGGACGCCGCCATGGCATGCTCATTTAAATATATTTTATACTTCGTGGTTCTTCCGAACTTTTTACTTTAAAATAAATTATACGTAATCCCTCCAGAGTGTACACAAATGTAAGTCCTTTTTTCTGCTTTTTCAACAAAATAAATTTGCCACTAAAAACACAAAAGAAAATAAATAAGCAGTCCAAGCAGGGGATCAGTTGGTCTGGTCAAAGTTAGAAGTTTTGCGATTCAATTCTCCGATTCCGGACCTTTCCAGAGATATATAGCTGGATTATGGATGCGTGGCGTTTGGCTCTTTTTTATTTTTTATGGTCTACTTCCTTTTCGTAAGCCCTATCGGTGGAAAAAATCGAAATGGCCCAGTTTTTGCTCCCTTTGGAATTATTTTTTTGTTTGGAATGAATAGGGGTATTATCGTCGAAAGCAACTTTGTGATTTCTAAGTAACCGGTTTCTCTTCTAATTCTTACAGAGAAAAAACGTCTATAACATTTTTTATAATACATTTTATATATTTTGTAAAATTATAACAGGCGAATTTTTTGTTACAGTAATTTTAAACTGATTTTATGTAGGGACAACATAAGTAATTTAATTGCAAAAAAATATGGCAGGAACCTTTTATATTTTTAACTCTCAAGTATTTAAATTATCACCGCATTAGGAAATGTAGAAATTAATGATCATTTTGGAAATGTTTCTCTAATTTTAATAATAGAGTGACGATATTACAAAAATTCCATAACAGCTTGCATTGAAGCCAAGCTGAACATTGTTCAAAAATATTGTACCTACATAATGTTATTATTTGACTGCTAACCTGTCAGCTTAAAAAGGATTTTAATATATATATGTATATATATATATATATATATATATATATATATATATATATATATATATATATATATATATGAAGTGCAATACGAACAGTAAATGCAAACTTCGTTCCAACATATCCTTTCCATGTTAGAGGTTGCACAGTTTGAATAACTTGGTACAGAAACCAATTTATCCTATTCCACCACCATCGAGACGATGACCTACCTGTACCACCATACCGAGAAGAAAATCAAAACTTATCCTTTTCGCCACAGCGATACGACAGAGGTAATGTTTCGTCTCTGCTAAACTCGTCAGGGTACCGACATGCATTGGTCTGTGCAAAGGACAGATCGAAAGGAAGTATGCAATACTGAATACGGCTTCGCCGACTTCCCACCAGATGACTTATATATGTTTATGCGGCTTTCATGGATTCCTCCGTGTGAGATGCAATAGCAATGGATATATCCACATTATGCCGTTGTTGTGCTGAACTCACTTTCAGCAAACGTACAACTATATGCAACTCCGTGTATGAATGAAGTGAAATGCGAACAGTAAATGCAAACTTCGTTCCATCATATCCTTTCCATGTTGGAGGTTGCACAGTTTGAATAAACTGATACAGAAATCAATTTATCCTATTCCACCACCATCGAGATGATGGCCAACCTGTACCGCCCTACCGAGAAAAAAAGGCAAAATTTATCCTCTCCGCCACAGTGATACGACACAGGTAATGTTTCGTCTCTGCTAGACTCGTCAGGCTACCGACATGCATCGGTCTGTGCAAAGGACAAATCGAAAGGAAGTATGTAACACTGAACGCGGCTTCGCCGACCTCCCGCCGAATGGCTTATATATGTTTATGCGGCTTTCACGGATTCTTCCGTGTGAGATGCAATAGCAATGGATATATCCACATTATGCCGTTGTAGTGCTGAAATCACATTCAGCAAACGTACAACTATATGCAACTCCGTGTATGAATGAACAGTAAATGCAAACTTCGTTCCATCATATCCTTTCTATGTTAGAGGTTGCACAGTTTCAATAAATTGGTACAGAAACCAATTTATTCTATTCCACCACCATCGAGATCATGGCCGACCTGTACCACCATACCGAGAAGAAAGTCAAAACTTACCCTCCCTGTCACAGTGATACGGCACAGGTACATGTTTCGTCTCTATTAGACTCAGCAGGGTACCGACATGCACCTGTCTGTGCAAAGGACAGATCGAAAGGAAGTATGCAACACCGAACGCGGCTTCGCCAACCTCCCGCCGAATGGCGTATATATGTTTATGCGGCTTTCATGGTTTCCTCCCTGTGAGATGCAATAGCAGTGGATATATCCGCAATATTCCGTTGTAGGATATATATCATTAACCCTATTATTCATAGAGAAGGCTATATGACATTAATACTAAGAAGATTCTGATCTATCCATAATCGTACCACCGAAAAGTAATCCTCTGCTCTCTGAAATGTCTCTTGCCAAGATTCACCTTTAATTAAAATTACTGTATCATCGGCATAACAAATGCATTCACTTTTTTCGCTTGGGAGAACGGTAAATAGATTATTTACATATATCGAGGCTCTAATACTATACCCTGAGACACCTCAAATCTCACACTGCCTGTTTTGCTTAGGGTTTTATTGATTCTTACTTTCTGTATGCAATTAGTTATGTGTGACTCAAACAAGTCATACGCGACACCTCGAATCCCAATATTTTCAAGTTTATCCAGTAATTTTTGTTGCGCCACACTGTCAAATGCACCAGCCAAATCAACCAAATTTGCTGTTAAACCCACGAATTATATAGTCTGTAGTATGCACCATTGCATGCTCTTTGCTTCCTCCTGACCGAAACCCATATCGAGAAAGACCAAAAATTTTATTATCTTTCAAAAAATCATACAATCTGAGTTTAATACACTCTTCAAAAAGTCGGCTGATCGAACTCATTAAAGTGATAGGTCGATAGTTTTCTTTATTTAATCTATACCCCGATTGACAAATTGGAATAATAACAGCTTTGTATAGAATTCCAGGATATGTTCCTTTTTCAAGATCAAATTTATTAAATGAAAGAAATACTTCATAAGGCAAATATGATTACCTTTCAATATTTTAGGCGAGATATTGTCTTCATTAGCCGCCGCTTTGGTGTTTGGAGGATTTGTTACGTTAATTAGCTCGCTTTCCGTTATGGGATTCAAAGAGATGGAATTCCAAATACTTTTATTAAATAAGTAGTAATTGTTTGTTTTGATTTTGCCCACCAAATTCCTGCATATATCTCCAAAATAACCAAAAAAAATATTAACAATTTGCAGGCTATCACAAACAAGCTCTAATATCACATCTACAGTCAACCAACCTGCTTCTGAAAAACGCATATTTCATTTTTTTTAATAAGGTTTGTAAGCAGATTTCTATATCGTCGAAATTTTTCTGTGGCTTATATATATATATATATATATATATATATATATATATATATATATATATATATATATATATTATTTACATATAGGCCTAGTTACACGTTTCCAACTAAAACTGGTCACAAGTGACCAACCATTAATTTTTTTCGAATACAATCTAATTTATTAAGTTCTAAAGTTATCTAATGATGTCCCTTAGATTGTTTTGTTGTCTTAAGCTAACCTAAACCAAACACATGCTCTGCTTTCACACAGCACTACACTAGTTCAAACGGCTTGGTTCTCTTCAATCTTCGGACGAGATTCTGGTTGTCCAGCAGCTGAAGGGCTTCTGCGTTTGGGTGGCAGTGAAGTTTCTCTTCATGTTTAATAGCATTTTCCTTGATTACGTCTATAACGAGTGGGACTTTTGGATCTCTATGAATGTCTTTGTCTCTAATGTACCATGGAGCATTGATCATATTTCTCAATACTTTATTTTGAAACTTTTGTATGTGTTTGATATTTAACTTGCTGGCACATCCCCAGAGTTGAGCTCCATAAGTCCAGATTGGTTTGATAACTTGGTTGTAGATCAGGAGTTTATTCTGTATTGATAATTTTGAGCGTCTTCCTATTAGCCAATAATATTGTCTGTATTTGAGTTTGAATTCGGTTTTTTTCTTGTTAATATGTTTGTTCCATAATAATTTTGCGTCCAAAGTCATCTCTAGGTATTTTGCTTCATTATCAAGCGGAACAGTGTTATCGTTTAGCAAAAGCCTTGGTGGAGTTTTAATCTTTCTGTTCGTGAAATTTACATGTATCGACTTCATTTCATTTAGTTTTATTTTCCATCTTTCTGCCCGTTCCAAGAATTTGTTGCAATCTTCTTGTAGCCTTCCAGTGGCTGTTTCTGGTTCCTTGCCGACAGACAATATAGCTGTATCGTCGGCAAAGGTTGCTATTGTTGAATTATCCATACAAGGAATATCACTTGTGTATAGTACATATAAGACTGGTCCCATATATATATATATATATATATATATATATATATATATATATATATATATATATATATATATATATATATTAAATAACTGTAAAGAATTAAAAATATCAAATTCTTGACATGCAAAACTTGACATTTTTATTAACTGTAGCATTAACAAATCAAACCAAATTTTACACATCAGCATTACGCTGTATCTAGATTATTTTAAATACTAGGTAATCTGTATAATACTATTCATGCTAAAACTACCTAAATGAAAATTGCACTTTAACTTTGAGCCATTAAAACTGCAATTTTCAGTATCTTCTCGAAAAGGCTACCAGTGTAAACGGGTAAAAGTTTTAATGAACGTTAAAATTAATAAGAAAACAAAGCGTTTACCGGTGAAATGGCCCGACATCATTGTGAAGTAGCCTGCAAAGTGTTTATCGACGTTTTTTTTATGCATAAACAATGGATGGCTGTGTTTTACCCTATAAAGCAATGGCAGTGTTTTTAATTTAAAAATACTACTAAAAACTGTAAAATAAAAGCGTCTGTAGGTTCTGAAAAGTGTCAAATATTGAAAAAAAAACGTTATTTGACTCTCTATTTCAGTGCTTACAATTTATTAACTTCTTATAAAATGATAGATATGAAAATAGAAAGGTGAATAATAATATCGTTAGGGAACAAGAAATTAGGTTCCAATTTAAACAACTACCTAAAAATATTTATTTTATTGTTAGAATGTCTTTAGTTTTAAGGCGTGGGTGCGCTTCAGTGGCACGGCTATGAAACAGAAAACTTTTGTTAAAAAAGTAGACACTCTAATCAGTCGAATTGAAAACAAAACATATATTCGATTTGTTTGTGAGGCAAAAACATGTCTTCTTTCAGTCATTTTTCGTTAACAAATTTTGAAAAATTCCTACTTTTTTTAAAAAAACATGATACTTTCAACCATTACAAAAAGAACGAACCTAAACAGAGCACTTTATCTGTTTCCCAGTCGATTGTACAGCCAATTAAAAATTTTCCTTTCTAATCCCTAATAAACAAATACTTCTTCTTCCTCTTCTTTTTTCTAACACAGTTAACCATGCTAGTAGACTATTGCCTGTTCATTGTCATCACGTCTTCCCCGGAAGATGAAGTCCAGCATTCTCGCCATCGTTTTGGTGGTCTTCCCCGTAATCTTTTTCCTAGTGGGTTATTCATTTTTGCGGTTTTAACGAATCTACCGTCCTCCATTCTCCCTATATGTTTGTTCCAGAATCTTCGCCTTTGTCTAACCCATCTTCCTATGTCCTGTATCCCGCATTGTCTGATATCTTCATTCCGTATTCTGTCGTGTAGAGTTTTTCCTTGTATACTTCTTAATGTTTTCATTTCGACTGTTCTCATCATTTGTAAAGTTCTGCCTGTATCTGGTTTTGTTTCTGCCACGTATGTTATGATGGGTCTTAGAGCCGTTTTATATATCTTAGTTTTGTTTTCGGTATTAAGGTATTTGTTCTTCCACACAATTTCTTTTAGGCATCCCGAAATTCAAGCCGCTTTCATCGTTTGCACTCTTACTTCGTTAAGAAGGTTTCCATGGCTCGTTATTTCTACTCCCAAATATTTGTAGTGATTTACCTGTTCGGCAATTTTAGAGTCGATTTCCAACTTGCACCGTATTGGTTCTTTGGATGTTACTAAGCATTTGGTCTTCTCGGTGTTGATAAGCATATTTAATTCTTTCGCTTTAGTGTTAAAAGAGTGCAGTAGTCTTTGGAGGTTATCTTCAGAGTCTGCAATAAGAGCAGCATCGTCCGCATAGCAGACGGTATGGAAGAATGTGTTTCCCATTTTGTATCCACCTGTTCTGGGGAGATTTTCTATTATTTTATTCATTATTAGATTAAATATGAAGGGGCTAAGCGAATTACCCTGTCTAATTTCTGTGTTTACATATATGTCTTCCATTGTTATATGTCCTACTCTGATTTTTGTTTTGCATTGGATGTTAATATCGTATATTAGCTTATTTAGCCTGTGGTTTAGATCTTTTGTTCTCATTATCTCTAAGACGTCCTTTAAGCCTACTCTGTCAAAAGCCTTGGTCATATCGACGAAGTACATGTACGCAGGTTTATTGAATTCTAGGAATTTTTCAGCTATTTGTTTGACAATGAATATTGCGTCAATAGTGGATCTGTTCTTCCTGAAACCTTGTTGTTCTTCTCGTATACTTATGATTTTGGTGATTTCTTCTAGTATAATTTTTGTGAATGCTTTGAGAATGCTATCAAGCTGTGTTGTTCCTCGATAGTTTTCTGGTTGCATTTTCTGTCCTTTTTTAAAAATGGGTATTGTTACACTATTTTTCCATTCATTCTGTATTTTTTGTTCTTCTATGATATTCTTGAATAGGGTTAATATTTCATTCCATAGCTTTTTCCCTCCGTATTTAAGCATATCATTATTGATCTCGTCTGGTCCAGGACTTTTTCTATTCTTAAGAGACTTTAAGGTGTTTTCTATCTTGTCATTTGTTAGTTCTATACTATACAATTATGCAAAAACTACTAAACCGAAAGCACCCATCTTTTGTACATTTCTTTAGTAGATAAAATTTTTTACCTTTATAAGCTTGTGATTAATCATTAATTGGTATTTCAAAAGTTATTAGCAACTGTTAAAAATGCTAGTTTCAGAGGTTCTTCTGCAATAACTTCTTTGTTTATGGAGCGATTTCTCTCACTTTCGCCGCAGTTTTCCCAGAACATGGAAAAAAATGGGAAAAATCCTATATATAATAAGGTGCACTTATTATTTAAAAGAAAAACAATGACTCGTCACTTTGGATAGCTAACAAGAAGCCCTCCGTTTCCGGAAACATCTGTCCTGAAATCAACCAGTAGTTCGACGCTAAGTTGTCGACATTGTCCTGATTGACCTCATTTGGATGCCGTCCATGAAGTGGCTTCTGTACCCAGGTTTGTAACTTCTTTTGGTCTGTTTGATGGTGAGAAGTAATATCTTGTTCCCTCAACTGTAGCGGCGTTGAATCGTCTTTATGTAAATATTCCTATTATTACTATTATTATTACCTTGTAAAGTAGCGCATAGCTCGTAATTACATAAATTTTATCTCCAACACTCCATCTTTATAATTTGTTATTGTGTTATTGTTCAGTACCCTTTAATCTTTGTCAATATTATAGATATTACATGTTTGAAAGTATATTCAGTTTATTCTTTTCTTATTTTCACGTATTTGGATGGGTGGATATCGCAGAGAAGGTGTCGCATGGCACTTTGCAGTTCAGTTGCTTTAGAGCTGCTAACGCCCTGAATTTACTGGACCTCCTCTTACTGAGCTGACGGTGATTTGCTCACTGTCCAGAACTGCCTTATTTGCAAGACCACTTTTGGTTAACTCTATGTAATGTAAATTAACTTCAATTTAATCACACCCTCTGCTATCAAACGGAGAAAGAGTGTAGCAACATACTGCAAATAATTTTTTAAAGCGGAGCTGTTTCTAAGTAATCGACATAATTACTAAAATTAAAAATACTAAGAAATTTGAAAGAAAAATGAATCTAGAAAATGTACGATATAATTTTGTAAAAACATTATTCTACTCTTGTGTCAAATTTGATTTGAATTTGTACATTATTTTGTATTTTTTAAAGTATCTTGAAATAAAAAGTAAGGTACATTATACATCTCAATTATTACTATGTTCAAATAATTCACGCATATCAAAATATCTTCATTTATAAATGAAACTAAAAATCTAAAAAATAATCGGATCTCTGCTTTGATTCTGAAATTTTAAATGGATGTAACTTTTTTAGTTTTAATCGGATTAAAAAAAAACTTTGTTTAAACGCAAATTTGTTGTAATTAAGATTTTAGAAGTCCGCTTCTCCCAAATACCTCATTTTTATTTAATAAAATATGGTTTAGAGTTTTCCAATTTTGAATTGTTGTTTCTGGGAGAAATATCGGTTCAGTTCGGGATAAAACAAGTTCCTTCCCCTTCTAGTTACATTAATCAGTTTCCCTAAAAACCACACGAACTATTATATGTTCGCACAACACAAGTAAATAATGAGCTTAATCTAGGAATAACCTAAAATAAATTATTATTTATGAAATTGTAATGAAATACGGTTCTGTTTAAGACTTGTGAACCCATTAACACTATATTATTTTCCGGTATAAGCTCAAAAGTAAAAAGCCAGTAGGTGCGCGATTGATAAATGAGCCCTCTAGTTTCAGCGCAACAAACTATTTTTAATGTTTATTAATTAATCAGCGCTTCTGAAAGATACCATCATTTATCAAGCGTTCATAAAAGCTGTTTTTCATTAACAATCAGCTCGGTGGCGGCGGAGTGACGCCCCGCGCTTCCATCTTTCAATCTCCGGGATTAAATCGGGATAAAAAAGATCTGTGCGGCGATATGGTATTGAAAAATGTGCGAAAAACGGACGGTGCACCGTGCCTTTTACAGGATCGAATTGTGGTCTATTGAAATTTAATGAATATCATTTGATTTTTGTTTAGGCTATCTATACGTGCCTGAAAATTTAAAAACATGTAAACATAATATAAATTTTAAGTACAATCTAGTTGCAAATATGAATAGAGATGTAGAGAAAGAGAGAGAAGAAATAAGGGGTTGCAAGGAGAACTGAATTGGTTTATACAGATGCTCACTAAGGCCAAGTCCCTTGATGTTCTGCAGGAGGTTCTTTGGTATCACTCCAATTGTTGATAAAATTATAGAAATCGTTTGGACGCTTTTCATTGCCCATTGTCTTCGAATTTGCACCTCCAGATCTTTGTATTTGTCGATGTTCTCGTTGTATTTTGGCCTTAGATTGTTGTTATTAGGTACAGCAATGTCGATTAGTGTAGTTCGCTTACAAATTTTATCTGTTAGTATAATCTCTGATTTATTATGAACAACTGTCTGATCCGTCAGAACCATTCAGTCCCAATATAACTTGAACTAGTTGTTCTCAAGAATAAGCTACGAATTGCATTTGTAATAAGGCACTTTTCCTATCTGCAATAGGTTTAACTTATCTACTAACTCTTGGTGGAGAATCTTAGCGGCTACGTCGTGTCTTTCCTTATACTCGGTTGCGGCAAACGCTAGGCATCCTCCAGTTATGTGCTGAATTGTCTCTGATGTTCAACAGCCATATCTACATTGGTCATTTTCTATTGAGGGATCTCTGATGATGAACTTCCGATAGTTTTTCATGGGAATAACCTGGTCTTGGAAGCCCTCCGTTTCTGGAAACATCTGTCCTGAAATCAATCAGTAGTTCGACGCTGAGTTGTTAACATTGTCGTGGATGACTTCATTTGGATACCGAGCATGAAGTTGTTTCTATAGCCAGGCTTGTAAGTTCTCTTGATCTGTTCGGTGGTGAGAAGCAACATCCCGTTCCCTCAGGTGTAGCAGCGTTGAATCATCTGCCTCGCATATTGCTCAATATATTGCGGAAATAATTAACGTAATTATTATTATTTGTTGATCAAGCTGCTTACCAATATCGATATATCGTCTTCCTCCTTGATATCTTGGAAGCTTTATACGTTCAATAGCACTCCGAGGGTGATGTTTGTGTGCTTTTGTTAAGAGTGTTCCTAATTTCCTTTGCATATTTTCGATGTCCGTTCTACTCTATTTTATAATTCCAAAAGAGTAGGTTTGCATAGAGCAATGCGTACGTGTTGAGTGCCTTAAACAAGTTTCTACTATTTTTATGTAAATATTCCTATGATTTAAAAGCCAGATGACTTTGCATTCCCTCCAGGGGATATTGACTCATACTAGGTACACAAAGATACCAAAAGTATGAAGCTCTGTGGGAACCCTTTCCATGTTATCGGGTCCTAGGTGGCGTGGTCTGCTATATTTCCTACGAATTTTCGGATGGTTCGCTATCTTTCCTTATACTCGGTTGCGGCAAACGCTTGGCATCCTCCGTTTATGTGCTGAATTGTCTCTGATGTTCGACAGCCCTATCTACATTGGTCATTTTTTATTGAAAGATGATGATTTTCCGATAGTCCTTCATCGGAATAATCTGGTCTTGGATAACTAGCACGAAGCCCTCCGTCGCCGGAACATCTATTCTGAAATCAACGTTAAGTTTTCGACATAGTCCTGATTGATCTCATCTGGATGCCGTCCATAAAGTGGTTTCTGTAGCCAGGTTTGTAACTTCTCTTGGTCTATTCGGTGGTGAGAAGCAATATCCTGTTTCCTCAGCTGTAGCGACATTGAAACATCTGCCTCGCATATTGCTCGATCCAGTATGGAAGAGTCCGCTAACCTGTGGAAAAAACGTAAGTTTATTATTTGTTGGTCAAGCTGCTTACCAATATCCACCAATCTTCTTCCTCTTTGATGTTTTGGAAGCATTATACGTTCAATAGCACTCCGAGGGTGATGTTTTTGTGCTTTTGTTAGCAGTGTTTTTATTTTTCTTTGCAGGTTTTGGATGTCCGTCCTGCTCTATTTTGCAATTCCAAAAGAACAGCTAAGTGTAGAGCAAGAGAACGTGTTGAGCGTTTTTAGGCATTAATTAGTAATACATATTTAGGCATTAATTAATAATAATAATTAATAATAAATATAGTTTCGAGGACATTAAAAATAAAATAACTACCAACGCATATATTTTTAAACGTTCTTTTTAACGATTACAAAATAACAAGCCGAAAGTATTTTCACATTTGTGAAAACTCGCATTTTTATGTAACGAAGTGGTTAGGCAACTTGTTAAAAAATTTCATATTCATTTAAGTAATTAAAATTTTAAAATAAAACCAGTCAGTCTGGATTTAAGTGCTCGAACGCAGACATTTTTCAACGAGCCCCGCGATTTAATGAGCCCCTTATTGTCGACGTTTTTAAAATAATTTTAATGAATAGACCGGCGTTGAAGTACGCGTTGCATGCGGGCATGGCGCGTTTTTTGCTCGTTATGATTGTGTTTTGGTTCGGAGACAGGGCCTGATTTAGATTAAGGACGGCGTATTAATACTCTTAAAAATTTGGGGAAAATATAACTTTAGTTCAATTATTACATGCAGCTAAAAAATTGGTCCCTTATAAAAAAAAAAGAATATATCTAACTTAAACTCAGATTTTAATTCCAAATGATTTAAAAGTGCTCAAAGAGCACGCCTGCCTATATGCCGTTCCTCCCACTCCTTTGGATAGAAAGCTGGCTTTTTCATCATCTCTGTAGTCGGCGAGTCCAGTGGGTTTTCGTACCCGATGAAGAGACACAGTTCCACCTGTTTTTTATATGTATTTTGATGCTCTGATTACAAATATCGAAGGTGGATTCCTGAAAAATGGTGAGGTAATTTGTTATGAACCAAAAATTGTTAATAAATAAAAAAAATTATATTTTATGAAATGAAAACCCGTTTTTGGGTGTTCCTCGGTCAATTCTAAACCAAAGTTATGTCTGATTTTTTTATTCAAGGTACAGTTTTTGAATTAAATATCGTTAAACATTTTGAAAAGTGGCATTTTTTTATCACTTTTCAGCATGAATTGATAGTTCAAGTCAAGAACTACAAGTTGGGATGAATCACATTGCGAAAATCTAATGTTTTTATTACTTTTTAACGATATAAAGAAATAACATACGAGCCGCCGTGTATGAAGGGAAGTGGAAGTTTACTTACATGCTCTCGCCTAGTGCACATAATCCATTATAGCTTTCGCTGATCGTTGTATTAATACTTTAAACACATTTTAATATATTGTTCCGGACGGCCTGTCTTTAAACACACTGAATTGTTTTTATAACCATTTATTTTCATAAATCTGACAACTTATCAAACAGTTCAACTTACTTCAACGATGTCTCAAATTAAACTGTCCACGAAAGCCAATCTGGACCCTCTATATACCCTTTTTGCTGATACCAGAAAATTCCCGAATCTTCTATAAACCTTATAAACTACAAACACAAACTAATACTAAGAAATATAGTTTCAATATAGAACAGTTTACGTCAGATTTACACTTATTTTATTTTATTCAGTACTTAACAAGTACATATATAAAATATACCCTATTACAAAATACAGTACAACTAAAACTAAAAGTAATAAAAAAAAATAATAAACTAACTACTTATATTTAATAAAAATTTGACATAACTATAGTGAAATATGTGACACAAACTTTGTACGCTATTATATGACATAGAAATGCGATGTAATGGTGAGTTCAGCTGACTATTCCTATGTCCGCACCAGCAAGGTAAAAAGTATTGACCGCCCTCATGGTATGGGTTGGATCAGTAAAATAAAGTCGCGCTTTCATCATCAATAAATCCATGTATAACTCTAAACAAAAACAAAATATCAAAAACTTCTCTACGCCTTTCCAAACGTACAAGATTGTACCTATCACACAACATAGTCCGAGAAACACGTGCATCATAGACACTCAGTTCTTTAAAATACATGTAACAACTAAGTTTATTCTGAATACTCTAAATGGAATACTTATGACATCGGTAATATGGGTTCCAAATCAAAGGTGCATATTCAAGTATGCTTCTCATCAGTGAAATATGCATTTATTTTATACAATTTAGATTATTAAACAACCTTGTATTTCGCTCATTGAAACTGTACACCTTAGCGGCCATATTAGTAATAAAAATCACATGATTGTTCAATGTCATCCTAGGATCAAATACCACTCGAAGATCCCTCACCTCACCACCACGATCCAACGTCCCACCCTGCATATTGTAATTAAAGGAAATTAATTGGTTTTTCCGAGAAAATGACATCACATTGCACTTGTTAATATTAAAATAGAGCTTATTATCATTTGATCACTTAACTATATTATCAATATTTTTCTGTAAATCATGGGTCTCATTAATTGTCCTCACATTATTATAAATCTTTAGATTATCTGCAAATAACAAACAAGAGGAATCGTATGTAATAACTTCAGTAACACTGTTTATAAAAAGCAGGAAAAGCAATTGACCGAGATTGGATCCCTGAGAGATTCCAGAAGTAGGATCAATCCAAAGTCCTTTATAAGTTTTCATATCAAAATTGTGTAGGACACGAAATCAAAGGCTTTGGCAAAGTCAGTGTATACAACTCCACCTGACCTCGCCTATTTAAAGCATCAGACACGGCCTGGGTGAAATTAACTAAGTTTGTGACTGTAGATCTTCTTCTCATAAAACCATGCTGATGTATAGAAATGCGCCCCTTGACCAAAGAATATATACTTTTGAAAATTATAATATCAAATACCATAGCCGCTGCCGAAAGTACCGCAATTGGTCTATAATTAGCTACGTTCGACCTATCTCCTTTTTTTTTACTGGACAAATCTTTACTCTTTTTCACTTATTTAGAAATGTACCGCTCTTAATGCTTAGATTAAACAAAATGCGCAATGGGTATCTAAATATGTCAACATACCCTTTAATTATCAATGAGGGTACATTATCTGACCCTATGGCTTTACCATCCGTTAAGTTTTTTTACAGCATCCTCTACATCATCATCAGTAATGGCATTGAGAATAACCTGCCCAGCGTAATGGCACTCTTCAATATTTGGATTGTCACCGCAGTTATCCGTATAAACACTACCAAAGTGCCTTGCAAAGACATCACATATATACTCACCCTTACTAAATTCTGTATTATTTAAGTACCTCTTTTTTTGTTATGCGAACCATACCCTTTCTATTATTTATGAATGACCAAAATGCCCTGATATCTACACCGATGTCCCACTGAATCTTAATAATATACATACCATAAGTTTGCTCTATATCATTTTAAACTTTAGCTCTCAATTGACTGCTCTTATATCTTTTATGGATCTTATCTTTCCGTTTAAGATCTATTATTATTTGAGAGTTAAACCAGGCCGGATATTTTTTAGCTCTCTTTGATTTTGGGACGCAGACATTGAACAGTTCATAAACGTGTTTATAAAAATCATTTACGGCAGCGTTCACATCGGTGTAGCTCTTAAGGAATTGCCAGTCAGTATTGAACAATTCAGTAAACAAACTTATAAAATCAGTCTTTCTAAAGTTGTATTTTAAGGGTTACATAGTTAATTCTTTTAATTTTGGATCATTTTGAAATACAAACACACACAAAGTGGGATGATGACTGTCTTCAGCAACAAAATCAAAGTCACTTCTCAAAACGTTATAATTCATTTTTGTTATATGATTAGATACATTATCAACCCTGTTGACCTGATTACAGATATAGAAATTCAAAAATTGTTGAAGGACTCCCACACAGTCATTCGCATCACCATCCTGATAATACCTATTCAAGTTGGTCTAGTTTATGTCTCCCATAATTAAAAATTTTTTATCATACAAAAATTGAAGAAACTCTATAAAGTCAAAAAGCTTTCTATATGAAATACATGCACAAGTACAACATAAACAGCCAACAAATAAATACAACTGTGGCTACTGATCTCAACCTTAACAAACAATATATCCATGCCATTATTAACAAAATCAAGATTAATTTGACAACTATGTCATTGGTGCTTTGAGGTGACGGGTACACCACCACTCCGGTTTAGATCAGTTGCTTCATAATTTATGCTTTTCCGTATCACATTGAAACCATCTGGGAAAAACTTTCTACTGCTAACATGTTCGTTTTAATACTTTTTATTCGATTCTTCACAAGAAATGTTCAAAGGCGTGTTTTTTTATATGTCGTTTGCATGAAAATTAAGAAAGTTGATTATTTGAACTTTCAGATTTCACAAAAGCATGCATTTTTATATTTATATATTTAACAAATAAAGTTTTGTGTATAAACTAACCTGAACTAATACAAAGATAATTTTTTTCACACAACGACGATTTTTGTTTAATAATTTTTTTATGAAATATGTATTGTCTAATTATTAATAATAATTTATAAAATTCATAATGGAATTTGAATTAATTACGAAGATATTTGCATTTCTCAAGCAACGTGCATGGACAAAAAATGCCTAGCGCGCCGAATACAGACCTACCGAGTATTACGCTGCTTTTTTGACATACTTTCGAGATTACCCATGATTTTAGCTATTTTTCTAACTTTCCATTGAAGCGTAAAAATTGATTTTAGGTTTCAGTTTTTTAGAAAATTTACTCAATAGTAATAGTCATCCTAAAAATAATCAAAACAGAACTGTGCTGTTGGACTATGTGCGTCTACTAATCTTTTCTAAACTGTCCATGGGCTAACCATAATTTCTGCTGTTTCAGCAATAATTCCGGTTATAGATTTCCAAGGACAAATTCTTTTAATACACCTGTCGATAAACATTTATATTTTTCTGATTTGTACCCTGTTTCTATAAATGTTCCTTTTTATTATAACATGAAAATATTTTAGATACGTCATATTTAGATGATACAAACTAATTTAAAATTGCGACTGGCTAAAACTTGCAACCATTTCAAAATCTCCTTTTAACTGTTAAAGAAGTCAATACAATTTTCCCGAAATAACAATATTTCTATTCATCTTCCTATTAAAACTAGAAATCAATCTGTACTTTTATATTATTTTTACTAAAAAAAACTTTAGATCCATTAGCAGCAACGAAATTATAGCAAACAAAAACAAGTTGAGGAAAAATCATATAAATACAATTTGCAATTTGTCCGGAACTCCACAAACTCGATAAAAAGGCCGAAACTTCGCCATTTTCCCGACGTCACAAACGTCAGACAAGCAAGAAAGTTACTTTTTATTGCACGAGCTTTTCAATTATCGAAATGCATTCTTCCTGAGTTGGCTTTTTATTTTCGTTTGTTTTGAAGCGGCGGTATGTTGCGCGGTCAAAACACGTCAAGAAATATTTATATCAAATCCTGCCAAACTTCTCTTTGATTTTGCTCTTTTTATTAGAAAACTTTATTTAGCTGAAGAAGAAACTTTACATTGATGCTTTTACCGTCTAGTTTTATAATGCATTTTGTTTATTTTATTTTTAAAATGATACTTATAATTACTTAAAAAAATTTAAATTATTATATTATTGTTTAATTCATACAAATACAAACAAAACAGTGGCCTAAAACAAGGGGACGCACTGTCACCCCTCTTCCTTAATATAATCCTGGAAAAAGTAGTGAGAACAACACAAATTAGAACAAAACTAATAACAGTAAATGGACCAAAATTACTACTAGCATACGCGGACGACATTGATATTGTTGAAAACACCGTCACCAATGTAAAGGAAACTTTCAACAAAATAGAGATAGAGGCAAGGAAAACCGGTCTAATGATCAATGAGGAGAAAACCAAATTCATGTGCATAAACAGACAAAAGAATCGAGATAGAATAGGACAAAATGTAACAATAGACACATATAACTTTGAAAGAGTGGAGCGTTTTAAATATTTCGGAGCAACAATCACCGCAAATAACGATATCACAGAGGAGATAGAAGGGAGAATTCAGGCAGCAAACAGATGTATATATAGTCCCAACAACACCATCAAATCCAAGAACCTAACACGAACCTCAAAAATCAGGATATTTAGAACAGTGATTAGACCAGTGCCCATGTATGGCTGTGAGACGTGGACGCTGACAAAAGCATTGGAAATGAAACTTACATATTTTGAGAGGAAAATCCTTAGAATGATTTTCGGACCCTATCACTACCCCAATACCGAATAAGAACAAATGCCGAGGTCAAACAGATATATAACGCTAGCGACATCGTACAAGAAATTAGATCCCAACGCCTAAGATGGGCTAGCCATGTCCATAGGCTTCCTAATAACCGCCTTACCAAGTTAATTTGGGAAGAGGCCTCGACAGGGAAAAGACCCTTAAGACGCCCAAGAATGCGATGGAGAGATAACATATGGTCAGATTTAAGAACAGTGGGATTACCCACTGACCCAACTATCATGGACGACCTTGTGAGATGGGAACAAGTTGTGCAGTCAGCCAAGAACCACCCCGGGTTGTAGGGCTACTAAAGAAGAAGAAGAAGAAGAAATACAAACATTATAATTAATACAAACAAGTACACAGTATCATCAGTAAAGTCATTTTGGAAACCGTGATTCGTAATTATATTATATTAATAAATATTGGGTACCCAATGGGACACAACACCGTTCAGATTATATGCTTTGCAGACGATGTTGCCTTGACAGCAGATAGCGAGGACTTTTTCATCTCAATCGAACAGCCAAACAGTATAATATGAAGATATCTGTGGAGAAAACCAAAGCAATAGTAATAGCAAAAGAACCGGTAAGATGCAAACTAATGGTTGATGACAAACGTATCGAACAGGTTGGGAAGTTTAAATACCTAGGAGCACATATAACAGGTAACAGGGCAGTAACGGAAGAAGTACGCACACAGGCCAACAAAGCGGCCATGATATCAGGCCAACTAAGAGACATAATCTGGAACAATAAACATATGACGGTTGAGAGCAAAGCAAGAATTTACAAGGTCTGTGTAAGACCGATACTAACCTACGGCGCAGAAACAAGAAATGAAACCACAAAGACAAAACAAATTATGACAACCACATAAATGAAAACGCTGAAAATGATCACGGGAACAAGTTTAAGAGATAGAATAAGAAACCCAAGAATACGCGAAGACAGCGGAGTGGGGGATGTTGTGAAGTGGGTTCGAAACCGTCGTAGGCAGTGAAGAGATCACGTGAAACGAATGGACGATGACAGACTAGCAAAAACCGTGATGAGAGAGAAACCAAACACCAAACGGCCGCCTGGACGGCCCCCCAAAAGATGGAGAGACAGCTGGATTTCGACCTCAAACGAAGATCGGTGAGGCATTATATAGATAACAGAACTTGGTTCTACCTAGAAGAAGAAGAAGAAGAAGAAGACAAAGAAGAAGTAATTATATTTTAAAAATAAGGCCCCTTAGTATCAGAAATGTAATTTTAAATTTTAAGTTTTTGAATTGTTTTTAATTTAATATTCCAATAAAAAAAAATAGTTTGTTATCAATTAAAAAGGTGGAGCTTTAAATGCGTTTAATTTTTATATTATGGTTTTTTTATTAGAAAATTTGAGTCTTTTCAATTAAACTATTTTCTTAATATTAATATGTATTACTTTTAGACAAACTACGTTTTCAAAAATAGTTATTTTAGAAAAAAATGAGTGGGGCCATGACACTGTAGTATTACCGTGGAATGGCCACCGTTATTTTATCTATTAGACTTTTTAAGGTTTGCTGGTGTTCTAAATTTGTATTATAACTTTAGTTTCATTTACACACAATTCCGCAACGAAAAGTACTTTCATAAAAATCTTTATACTGAGATTATCTGGAAGGTTGTGGATATGTACTTAGGCTAGGTTTACGGGTGTAGTTGAACTGCGTAGGCAAACTGTATAAACATGGGAGTTCCCAAAAGAACTAAAAAATGCTTTGTACACTGTAATTTTAGGTAAAGGTAATATTCTCTTACCCACGCAGTATTATGTCTTATTCATTTAAGCTGGCGTTTTTGTGTTGGCAGTCCAAATATTTCTAGATATTAAAGAATTTTGCTGCCCAAATTACAGTTTGCTGAACGTATTTGGAGAAAAATCTAATAATATATATTTTAAAATATAAATTTTATTGCGACTTCTATTCTAGTTGTTACCACACTGTTAAAATATATTGAGAATATATACTAGTAGTATTTCACTAACAGTAATTGTTATAGCTTCATCCTCTTGCCGAATTGAATTATATTTCCAAAGCTACAACCAATATTGTACTGATAAGTAATTATAGGCTAGGAATATTAGACTGAAAAGAAGCAAAAATGAACAATAAGTGCTAATTTTTCTGATTATTCTTCATGGAGATATAAGATGGCTCTTATTTTCAGCGTCTTGAATTTTTGGGAAAATTTTTTCAATAACATTTAATTTCAAGAAATCGGTTATCTTTATTTAATTCGGAAACTATTGCTTCTACTTAAAAATGCACTAGTATATCCTTATAGACAATCAAAGAAATTTTAAAACACTTTTTTGTTTGTCAAAATCCGTCCAGTGGTTACCGAGATATATGCAAAAACAATTAAAAATTACGTCATTTGTTTTTATTAATATTTTCGCAAAAAATTGTTGAAATCCTTAACTAATATATATATATATATATATATATATATATATATATATATATATATATATGAGAAAAAAATTATTATTACATAGTTATAACATCATATAAAACTATCTCACATTCGTCAGTTCAACAGAGATTTTGTATAAGATTTCAATGGGTTATATAGAAGGTTACCCTTTATGTACCAGGTAAAATCTGCCTAATACGAATAGATGTTTATTCCTTTTAATGAAGCAGGAGATTCCAAGCACTTACTTAGTAAAGTAAACCCTGCCTTCATCACCAAAGGCGCCGCCACTACCAGTAAATATTTTCTCTTCATCGTTCAAAGTAAACCTAAACTGTAGTGAATCCATCATTTATCGTTTTACAGTTTTACTGCACGGATAAAATCGTCGATGATGAAGAGTATGGAGCCCTTAAGATTACAGAGCCAGTCTGCCGGTGAATTAAATTTTTTCTGTTAAGCTAGTTTTTGCATTTATATCCCCAATTTACATGATGTCAGCAGTAATAAAAATCGTTTTTCTTAAACCATAATATATTCAGAGGATCTCAAAATCAAGACATACCAAAAATAAAATCTTAAGACGTATACTGCCATCTATCTCTCCATCTTTTTGGTAGTTTTTCTAGCGTTTGTCTGCTGGTTTTCCTCCCAGAACGAGCCTTGGAAGCCTATTGTCCTTCATTTTCTTTACGTGGTTATACCACTATCTTCGTCTTTGTCTACCCTATGTTGCAATGTCTTGTACGCCACATTGATCTCTGATATCTGTGTCTCGTATTCTATCTCTCCTTGTTTTACCAGCGATTGTTCGTAGAGCTTTTATTTCGGCGGTGCGTAGCATATTTTTTGTTTTATTGGTATCTTCTCTTGCCTCTATATCATATGTCATTATAGATCTAATAAAAGTCTTCTATATTTGAACTTTTCTGTGCGTTCGCATTAACGGATTAGCCCATAAAACATCTCTTAAGCACCCCGAAATAACAACTGCTTTATTGATAATTCCTCGAAGGTCTCTAACTCAGTCGTGGTAACTTGATTAGTCCACTTCTAGGTATTTAAAATGGTTTACCTATTCTGTGGATTTATTTTCCACCACGACTTTGCATCTGATAAGGTCTTTGGCCTAGGGTTTTAAACTGGTTTACCTGTTCTGGGGGTTGATTTTCCACTACGACTTTGCGTCTGATAAGGTCTTTGGCCTAGGTTTTTAAACTGGTGTACCTGTTCTGTGGGTTTATTTTCCACCACGACTTTGCATCTAATACGATCTTTGGCAATTGTGATGCTTTTAGTCCTCTCAGTAGATTAAGTTATTGGCAAGATGGATACAATTTAAAAAGGTTTTCTCTGTAAGTCATCTTCGCTTCCCGCTATCAGCGCTGCGTCATCTGCATAAAACACCAGGCTAATTCTATTGATTACTAATCTATATCCCCTACCTAGCGACTCTACGTTCAGTATTATTTTGTACATTAACAAGTTGAATAAGAACTGACTAAGGGTATCTCCGTGGTTTTCTTGTTTATTTTAATTCTGAATGCATTGTCTGTGTTCAGATTTTTTATAACTTTCACAGCGTTTGCTGATATCCTTTTTTGCGTCAACATTTGTATCACATCGTTGTGTCTAACTGTATCGAAGGCTTTGGTTAAATCTATGAGACAGACATATACCGAATTGTTGTACTCTATTGATTTTTCTGTAATCGTTTTCACAATGAATAGTGCATCGGTAGTTGGTCTATCTTTCTGAAAACCTGTTGTTGTCTATTCTTTATTTGTGATGCCAGTTTCTTCTTGAAGAGGCCTGTGAACAATTTCATTCATTGTTGTGTTTAGACGGGTTATTCCTCTGTAGTCTTTTGGATCTGCCTTGTGCTTTCTTACGGATCGCTATTGTGGAATTGTAAGATTTTTGGACCACTCCTGGCCACCATATTTCAACAGTTCGTTCGAATGCCGTTCGTCTCTGGTGCTTACACCATACCTAGAAGCTTTATTATGAGCTATTGAAAAAACTTTAAATACGAAGGTTGTAGATTTCTTTTTATATTATCTTTTAGATTCGTTTAAAAAAAGGGAGACGTATCGTAAAGTTGAGAAACAAAAGAAATTTTAATTTTTTAAACGAAACACCTAGTATATTCTCCACTTGAATGAAAGTTATTCTCCTCCTGACTTCAAAAATGTATAATAAGTTAGTCCGAACACTAACTTTCCCTTTAAAAAATTAAATTTTCTTTTTTTTTCTCAACTCTATGATGTGTCACTGTTTTTCTAAATAAATCTAAAAGATAATACGGAAGAAATCAATCGTAAAACTTTTGTAGTTTTCTCTATTTCTTATAATAAAGGCTCTAGGTATGGTGCTAAATATAAAAGAAAACAGTGTACAGGGTAAGTCAACGATTGGATGAAGTAGGTTTGTGCCTTTTCGGTGAAATTAACAAAGAAACTATATTTATTATTTGATAGAGTTTGTTTTTACGCAGATTTTGAAAATATTTAGGACTCTACAGGGTGAGCCAAAAAACTAGGACAGCATAAAGTTGTATTTTTTTAAATAGAACACCCTATATACGAATCGTATTTTCGATTTAGCTTATAATTTTAAATCTTTTTTATTAAGGGTTTACTATAACAAAACTTTATAGTTTCTGAGATAATTAAGTTTAAAGAAAAAAGTCACATTTTCAAGCATCAATTCAATCCTAAATAACGTTTTCAATTTTGTGACAAATATATTCAAATTTGGAATTTAGCAAGGCCGAGGACAATTTAATATAATTTTTACCTAATATTTGCAATAAAAGCTACAGGGTGTTGAACACATCGGCTCAAATTTGAACAAGTTCAATGAATAAATATCTTTTTTTTAAAATGGTACACCCTGTATATTTTCATGTTATTTAATAGAGTAATAAAAACCCTAAAAGTTTTGTTCAATATATCCTATACCTATTTATAATAGTTTTTGAGATATTTCAGTTTTTCTTATTTTCCATACTTTTTTACAGAAATAGTCTTCATTATCATAGTAGCCATGGCAAAAACAATGTAAAAGAACATTTTTCTGTGTGTCAAATTTATAACCGCAATAGCTTCTTTTGGTTTTTATGTAGTGTAGTTTGGTTTTTTTGCATTCATCTTATATTGTAAAATGAATTTTCCAAAGAATGAGTTAATAGATATGATTTATACAATAGGAGAGGTTCAAAAAAATTGCCTTCTTGCTCAAAGAATTTACAAAATGAAGTATCCTGATCGACGCCAGCCTAATACCCATACTTTTCAAAATTTAATGCAAAGATTTGATTCTTCTGGTACTGTTGATTATCCAAAACGTAAAGTGGTCAAAAAACCAGTAACTAATGAAAAAAAGGAACTACAAGTATTGTTAAATGTTCAGGAAAATCCTTATATTGGTAGCCGTCAGTTAGCAGCATTATGTGAAACATCACAATCCACCGCTAATCGTACTACCAAGAAATATAGGTATCATCCATATCACATGGAATTACACCAAGAATTGCATGGACAGGATTTTGAAAGTCGTGTAAACTTTTGTCGTACAATAAATGCGGAGATTCAATTAAATCCAAATTTATTATGCAAGGTAATGTTTAGTGATGAAGCTACTTTTAGAAGTAACGGTGCCGTAAATAGACGCAACATGCATTATTATGCCACAGAAAACCCATTTTGGATTAGAGAGGTGCAACATCAAAACCACTAGTCATTAAATGTTTGGTGTGGTATTCATCATAATCGAATTATTGGATCCCACTTTTTTAATGAACCACTAAATGGCCATAGCTACCTGAACTTTCTACAAGAAGAACTACCCCAACTGCTTCAAGGTCTCGATAGGGATGAGCTCGACAGTATGTGGTTCCAGCACGATGGTGCGCCTCCGCATTACCATCGTGAAGTTCGTGCGTTTTTGGACCAACGATATCCGCAAAAATGGATTGGACGTGGGGGTTTCATTGAGTGGCCACCAAGGTCTTGCGACATCACCCCATTAGATTTCTTCCTATGGGGTTATATTAAAAATAAGGTGTATGTTAATCCACCAACAACAGTGGAAGATATGCGAAACAGGATTAGGGATACCTGTAGAACAATAACGCCTCTAATTTTGTCCAGGGTCCGAGAAAATCTGCAAAAAAGACTAAATTTGTGCATTGCACAAGAGGGTCGTTTATTCGAACACTTATTAAAAAGAAATAATTAATCTCAGTATTTAATAGGTAATTTTTTTGTTTCAATTTAGTATAAAAGTAAATATGTATTTGCCTTGTCGTTATTGTTGTGTTAATTTTTTCACATTATGTTTAATTAAACTATTGCCGTTGTAATATAACGAATAATGTATTTCATCATATTTAACCACATTCTGTTTGTTTCTGTAGTTTCTTTTTATTATTTTACATGGCTACTATGATAATGAAGACTATTTCTGTAAAAAAGTATGGAAAATAAGAAAAACTGAAATATCTCAAAAACTATTATAAATAGGTATAGGATATATTGAACAAAACTTTTAGGATTTTTATTACTCTATTAAATAACATGAAAATATACAGGGTGTACCATTTAAAAAAAAAGATATTTATTCATTTAAACTTGTTCAAATTTAAGCCGATGTGTTCAACACCCTGTAGCTTTTATTGCAAATATTAGGTAAAAATTATGTTAACTTGTCCTTGGTCTTGCTAAATTCCAAATTTGAATATATTTGTCACAAAATTGAAAACGTTATTTAGGATTGAATTGATGCTTGAAAATGTGACTTTTTTTCTTTAAACTTAATTATCTCAGAAACTATAAAGTTTTGTTATAGTAAACCCTTAATAAAAAAGATTTAAAATTATAAGCTAAATCGAAAATAAGATTCGTATATAGGGTGTTCCATTAAAAAAAATACAACTTTATGCTGTCCTAGTTTTTCGGCTCACCCTGTAGAGTGCTAAATATTTTTAAAATCTGCGTAAAAATAAACTGTATCAAACAATAAATATAGTTTCTTTGTAAATTTCACCAGAAAGGCACAAACTTACTTCATCCAATCGTTGACTCACCCTGTACATAAACTATATTTCATTGAAAACCAAATTAATTCGATTATTTCAAGTTAGTTGTACTATATGATCTCATAACTATTAACCTAGATTGGTAACACCATCTTTAACTTATACTCCACGAAAATGTAATAAGCACACTATATTAGGCTTATATAGATTACTAAGTTTTAAAGTAATAAATACCGAAAACTTGTGAGATAGTTTAGACGTTGGACTTTGCTCGGTACCTTATATCATTCGGTTCTGCAACTGGATAGGTTTAATGCAAACTTTCAAAAGGTTACGATATTACACTTTCGGAGTAAGTAATGTTATTTGATTCAACTAGTTTTGGTTTAAACTTTGGTGCGATTTCGTATGTATGAAATTTCATATTTTGGAATATTGCGGAGTATATATATTCTAGTGGGAATTTTAGAGAGTATATTAAATAAACAAGATGGAGTAGTCGTAGACGCTCAAGAATTTTTTATTAAAGTTTTATTAAATTGTACTATTAGTAGGATGTGATTTATTAAAAAGAAGAGGACATTACATTCCATTCCGCAGATATAGGAGTGCCATCACCAATACTTCAAGAGGTTAAAAATGCTATAGCATCACTCAAAGATCACAAAGCGCCAGGCAGAGCTGCTAAAAAAGGGAGGAAACGGTCTACATCAAAAAATATATGAAAATGACTGAAGAATGGAATGGAAGTGTCATAATACCTATATATAAGAAAGGAAACAAGGAACAATTTCGAAATTATAGAGGTGTATCTCTTATCAACAAAACATACAAAATCCTGGCAATTACTCTACTAAACAGACTGACGCCTTATGCGGAAGATATTATTGGCGACTACCAATGCGGTTTTCGTGCTGGAAGGTCAACAATAGACCAGATATTTACGATCAGACAAATATTGGAAAAAAAAACTGGGAATTTAACCGAGATGTCCACCAAATCTTTGTGGATTTCCAGCAAGCATATGACTCCGTGAAAAGAAGCAGACTATGGCTAGCAATGCTAGAAATGGGCACAAATGTGCGTGACAAACTCATATGCACAGGTAAGGGTAGGAAATAGAACATCAGCACCATTCAGTGTGACATCAGGACTCAGACAAGATGACCCTCTGTCACCGTTGCTTTTCAATTTTGCCTTGGAACATGGAATGAGCAGAGTTGCGTCGGGGCTGACAGAGGGTTTTACGAATCAAGGTTCAAAACTGGTGCTGGCCTTTGCTGATGATATCGATACAGTGGCTCATTCAACAAGAGACGTGCGAGAGGTATTTTCACAACTCGAGGAAGAAGCAGGTAATATGGGTCTCCGAATAAATGAAGAAAAAACTAAATACATGGTAGTAACCGAGAATCCAAGACCTCGAATCGGGCAGAATATGTCACTGAATGAACACAACTTCGAAGTGGTTAAGGAATTCAAGTACCTAGGAGCGGTAATCACAGACGACAATCGAGTTGCAAAAGACGTCTCAGCGAGAATAACGGCAGTAAATAGGGCGTTATACTCCCTCACAACATTATTGAGATCTAAACTGTTAAAAAGACAATCCACTCTAACTAACTCAGACAGATCAATTATTCGCCCGGTAGTTACTTATGGCAGCGAAATTTGGACCCTCAATCAACGGGAAATAAATAAATTACTCATATTTGAACGAAAGGTTCTTAGAATGATATTTGGTCCCCAAAGAGATGAAACAACAGGAAATTGGAGAAGACGCCATAATGCTGAATTGGCGACACCGTATGGCAGTGAAAACATAGTCCTTTGGATAAAAGCCAATAGAATAAGATGGGCAGGCCATGTTATAAGATCAGAAGACCACAGATTATTGAAAACAGTATTCTTTGAGAGACTAGATGGTAGAAGATGAATAGGCCGTCCCAGGAAAAGATGGAAGGACGCCGTCGAAGCTGATTTATATAGGATTGGAGTCCAGCAGTGGGAAATGGAAGCACAAAACCGTAGGAGATGGAGGGCGATAGTGGATGCGGCTAAGACTCACCCAGAGTTGTAAAACCAGGAAAGAAGAGGAAAAAAGATTTATTAAAAAGACAAGGTTCCAAATACGATAATCAGGCAAAGAACAGAAGTGGGAAATTCTAGTAAAATTATTCTACAACTAAAACGGAACTAGAAAAACATGTTGCTGGTATGCCCGAGGATAAATGGATTCGGAGATTTTTAAAATGGACATCTAGACACAAAACCTGTAGGAATAAAGGCAGACTACCTAGCCGATGGACGGATAATTTCAAAAGAGTAGTAGGAAATTGGACACAGGTGAAACCAAACAGAAAAACATGGCAAGAGTTTAATTATTTATTTATTTACACTCCCCTATAGGACCAGTGTCCCTATTATTAGACAGGAGGAAGAACAGAGTTACATAAATCTTAAAATTATATACAGAATCTCTCTTTGTCAACCTCTTCCATCCACTCCTGGATGTAGGTCTCTCTCAATTGTTTCCATCTTTCTCTATTCTTCGCCAATCTCATCCACTGTTTGCCCGCCACTGCCATTATGTCGTCTATCCATCTTTTTTGAGGTCTTCCCGTGCTTCTTGTTGTCTCCCTCGGTCTCCATTCCAGGATTCTTCGTGTCCCTCTGTTGTCCTCATATTGGGCTACGTGACCAGTCCATCGCCACTTCATATTTACAACCTCCTTCACGATGTCTTTGACTTTCGTTCTGCGTCTTATCTCGGTGTTTCTAATCCCGTCTCTTAATAATATTCCAAGCATGTTTCTTTTCATCGCTTTTTGGACTGTTTTTAATTTTTAGCGGACTTTTTGGTGAAGGACATGGTCTCTAATCTATACGTACACACCGGTAATATGCATGTGTCGTATACTTTTCTTCTTAGATTTATTTATATTTGAATTATTTTTCAGGATGTATGCAAGTTTGCCGAAAGCGGCCCATGTCAGCTGTGTTCTTCTTTTTATTTCAGCAACCTGGTTTGATTTCCCTGGTCTGATGTCATGAGCCAAGTATACATAGTGTTCGACGTTTTCTATCCTCTGGTTCTGCATTGTTATGTTTGCCTGTTCGTGGCTCATTTTTTTTTGTCTTGTTATAGTTCATTTTAAGGCCTACAGATGCGGATACGTCATTTAGCTGTTGTAGCATTTCGTTCAATTCTTGGAGATTACTTGCTATTAAGATTATGTCATCAGCAAATCTGAGATGGTTCAAGTATATTCCGTCGATGTTTATACCGTTGATGTCCCATTTAAGTTCCTTAAAAATGTCCTCTAGGACTTCTACCCAAAAAATTCTTATTCAGGAGCTCAAAATACGTAAAAAACTTGGATATATTCAGAGCAATTAATGGGCCGATTGGGACCTCCGTGGCCCTTCCAATAATTAAGGTATCGTACCCATTTTGCCATTGTTTAAAAACCTCAATTATTCAATATATCTTGTTTACATTATTTTTAAATATGTTCGAAAAAGTTTGATTAAAAATTCATAAACTTGTTCCTTCCCATTTGAAAACGGTCTTTCCTTTTTGAATGCCTTTTAGGGTGTGGGGATTTTACGTCTTTATTCTACATTTTTTATGTGCTTATATCTGTACGTAACTTAACTGTGTGTAGGTTGTTTAAGAAAATGACTTTAAAGAAGAACTGCTGCGTTAATAAAATATGATCTTTTTTCTGAGGAAGATTCCAGTTCTAGTATTTATATTAAATAAAACAAATCATATTCACACGAAATTCCCGTTTTCTATAATTTGCTAAGAGGAATTTTTGTAATTAATCCAAACATTTATTTTCTTTTAATAAATCTAACTAAAAATTGCATTTTTATCGACCATAGATTTTTAATGCTGTAGCCTGTATATTTACACTGCAATAGCATGTTTTTTCTACTTCATTCTGTGCTACTTTTTAGGAAATGAACGATGCCCCTTACAGAATTTTCATGAACCTCTTCGTTTTTGAGATACAAAGCGATAATGCATTTTGGGGCACCCCTCTTATCTCGGTTGTCTTGCAACTTATCGTAAAGTTAAAAAAATTGAGCTATTGGAGATTTTCATGTAAAATTCAGTGGCATAATTTTTTTTTAAGTTAAAATATGAATTAAATTTTCCCTTTTTAAACGAAACACCCAATATATTTTTGAAAAATGTGATTTTATTTGTTACAAAATTTTCAAAAATATATCACTATATGTTTATTATTAGTATTGAGTCTTGAAATTACGTTTTTAAAAAATATGAGGGGTATTTGAAGAAAGAAAAATCTATAACATGTTGATGAACACAAAAAGGCCTAGTATGTTTTCGGATTCTTAATGTAATTTACTTTATTACAATAAACAGTTGTGTATTATAAAGGGTGTTTTTTATAGAGGTATAAAACTTTAAGTTGGCAACACTTTTTTAACTGGCGGCCATTTTGTCAGCTGTCAAGTGATTTATGTTTAGTTTGGTTTGGCATTTCAAAACATGAATAGACTGACGCTTGAACAGCGCTTTCAAATTGTGCAAATTTATTTTGAAAATTATGGTTTTGTTCGAAATACGTATCGCGGACTACGTCCATTTTACGGTCAACATAATCGTCCATCAGAGCAATTAATTCGATTAACTATGGAACGTTTTCTCACCACGTTTACTCTAAATGATAATACGCATCCACAGAGACGTCGTACAGTGCGTACAGAAGAAGTCATTGCTACTGTAGAGCGTAGCGTAGAGGAAGACTCGAATCAGTCTATCCGCCATCGTGCACAGGAATTGTATATGTGTCCATTTACTTTATGGAAGATTTTGCGGAAGATCTTGGTATGCGTGCTTACAAAATCCAACTCGTGCAAGAATTGAAGCCACACGATCACCTAGCAAGGCGTAGATTCGGTGAATGGGCCCAAAACAAGATTACCGTTGATCCCGATTTTCATAAGCGAATTTTGTTTAGCGATGAAGCTCACTTTTGTTTGAATGGATACGTCAATAAACAAAACTGCCGTATTTGGAGTGATGATAATCCTCAAGTGTATGTTGAGACACCGTTACATCCAGAAAAACTGACTGTTTGGTGTGCTTTATGAGCTTGTGGAATCATTGGTCCGTACTTCTTTAAAAACGATGTTGGTCAGAACGTTACAGTCAATGGTGACCGCTATAGAACCATGATTACTGACTTTTTCGTTCATCAATTGAACATCCATGATGTGCAGGAGCTGTGGTTTCAACAAGACGGCGCAACATGTCACACAGCTCGTGCCACAATTGATTTATTGAAGGAAACGTTTGGTAACCGCATAGTTTCACGTTTCGGAGCCGTGAATTGGCCTCTAAGATCGTGCGACTTAACGCCGCTAGACTATTTTCTGTGGGGATATGTGAAGTCGCTAGTCTACGCCGAAATGATTGATCACTTGGAGGACAACATTCGCCGCGTTATTGCCGATATACGGCCACAAATGTTGGAAAAAGTCATCGAAAATTGGACCTCCAGATTAGACTACGTCCGAGCCAGCCGTGGCGGTCATATGCCAGAAGTCATATTTAAATTATAATGCCAGAATAAAGTAAATTTCATGTCAATTTAAAAAATTCATCTTTGTTTTATTCCATTTAAAAGTTCTATACCTCTATAAAAAACACCCTTTATTAAACTAAAAAAATTGTACACAAATATTATGCAAATTGTTCTTCATTATGCTTTAAACATGTTTCACACATAACTATTATTTTCTTCAATGTATTTGAAATAATAAAATGCCGCGCCTGTAATTTTCTAAAGACCTTTCGAGTCGCATTACTGAAATCTACCATGGTTTGGTACTGGGCGGTAGAGATGTTATTTTTGAGGTATCCCTACAAGAAGTCCAAAATCGATAAATCGGGATACCTAAATGGCCATCTTATACGTTCGTTTGTCCCAATTTAGCGGCCCGGAAAATAAGAGTCGAGACAGACCCTTACAATTTGCGCATTGTAAGCGGAAGCTCCGTCTTGTTACAGCTACAGATTGTTAGCTCGCATTAAGGACACTTCTTCTCTAATTTTTGGAACAATGTGAGAATTTGTAAATATTTATTTGAAGTAAGGTTGCCTTCATATTTATCATATACGATTTTTGTACAAAGCATGAAACGCTGGAGCCAATCCTGCCTTGCCGTTCCCGTGGAAATATTATCTGTTTGTTGTCTTGACACCAAAACTTTGTATTCTGGTGATTCAATATATCACGATGATAAAATAAGCCTCATCAGATCATATAACGGCTGTTTAAAAACTCTTTTCTCCATTTATATTTTATAAATGCCGATTACACAACTCTGTTCGGTGCTGTACGTCACCAGGAAATAAAATTTGCACCAGGTGATATTTATATGGTTCAAACTTGTGTCTTTTAAGATTGTTTGAACCCTTGACTTATTAAGGCCTACAAAATCTTTTACTAGTATGCAGTGACTACTTGGAATTGCTTTAATAGAAGCTAGTACATTGATTTCATTAATCTCACGGTTTCCCTTGTTATAGATTTTAGACCATCGTTTAGAAAATAAACTGGCAGTCTTCTCTCTAGAAATCTATCAATTACAGACATTTATAAATTTCATATTGAAAATACAAATATTCGCAAATCTTTTAAAATACATTTCTAATGCTTCATCTGCATTTTAGTTACACTGTTAGTCCTCTAACTCCTGTCGAGTTGAGTTTGAAAAAGAGGAATTTTCCCCTGTCAACATAGTTTCAATAAAAGTTAAACTAACTGCTTAGTTAAAAACTTCGTAAAATGGTTCAACATGGACTCTGTGAAGTCTGATACCCTCGCGGGAACGACGAATTGAGGACTGCTCTTCCCGCTATATTAACTCAGTATTGTTCCTTATTTGATCACAATGAAACGTGATTCTCGCTAGAAGATTCTCCCTACTATCGACCGGCGTAAAATATACCAAGGTTTTGAGGTGTCCTCACAGGTAAAAATCCAACGGTGTTAGGTTGGGAGATCGAGAAGGCCAGGTAATAGATCTTCCTCTACCTATCCAATGGTTTGAATAGATGTTATTCAGGTGCTCCCGCACAGTAACGCTAAAATGAGGTGGTACCCCATAGTGCATGTAGTACATGTTTCGGTGGATTTCAAGTAGTAAGTGCTCTACTAAATCGTGCACAGCGTTCTGGAGGAGCTCCAAATAAACTTCTCCATTCAGTCATGCCGGCAATACGAATGGTCCAATCAAAAAATTGGCAATGATTCCTGCCCAGACACTAAGTGGTGTTGATGATGCGAAACAATAGTTTCACGAGGATTTTCATCAGCCCATACATGTGAGTTGTTTAAATTTATGGTACCATTATTGGTAAACCCTGCTTCATCCATGAAGAGAATAGTGTTAATGAAGTTTACATCATTTCGTCCCTGTATTCCATTATCACCACGGAATCCCAAAATTAGTAAATTATTATCGAAGTAAAGAATCAATGTCTCAGCGATGTGAAAGTTGACAAGTTCTAAAATGCAGGATATTTATTTATTTCGTATCTAGCAACCTTTTCAACAACAATACTTTGTTTTTGGTGCCGATAAAATAAAATGCACATTTTTTGCGAACCTAGGTCGAACTGCAATTCACAAAATTAGACGTTTTTACCTAAAAGGTAAACTCTAATTTAGGATCGAATTTTTTTTATAAATTTGAAGGTTAAAGATTTGATAGAAACAATAATGTATCTTTGATAGAAATACGCCAAATACATGATGTAAATAAAATGACATTTTTTCGAAAACGGTTAGGATTAGCGATATGAATAAAGGGCATTTAATTTTTTGGTCAATAGTTAAAGGTATATAAAAAAACGTTGTCCAAAATTCTTATCCTAGAAGGCGTAACAAAATGGAGTCACAGCTAGTCCGTTCACAACACTTTCTTGGGTAGTAATTTGAAGGGTCTTATCTGGTATACATCATATTAAAAAAATTGAAATATACCTGGTGGTTCAATAATTATGTGCAAAAAACTTGATACCATTACAGTTCTTTGGGAGCCCATATCTTCGAAGAGAAGTCCTATTCGAAAAAAGTTATGAGATTGTAGTATTCCTTTCACATGTTTTCTTCATATTTGGGAGATTTCTCATATTTTCCCGAACACCCTGTACAAGGTTTAATCAAGTTTTAGTTTCGGGAAAAAAACGTATAGGTACTCAAAAGCAACTAATTGGGAAATCGATGAAAATCATCTAAATACTTCTTCAAATTCCACAAGTTCCAAGAATTGCATGAACAATTTCTATACCAAACTAAAGACAAATTAGGACTGCTCCCGTGCTCCCTTGCTCCCGTTTCAACCCTAAACGCTAATACATTTTCTAGTGCCCAGCTAAAATCTCCTGCGCATTAATTTGACGCGATCTTTAGAAACTAATTCGAATTCATGATGAGAATATATAGCCTGTGAAATTTGATACTTAGAGAATAGTTTCCAACAGACATATTACCTCTGAAGGATTGATGTGTTTCTGTTAATGTAACAAGGGATTTAGCCGGTTCGATTCTGAGTGACTGTTTGCTTAAATCAACGTCGTGTTCACTCTGCCGAAGAATTTATTGTTATCGTTGTTAATTTAAATGCCGAAGGTAAATCCTGTTACATGTTTGGGTAGAAATAGGTCCAATTTGCATTACAATAGTTCAGTTAATGCTATACCTATTGTTTTTGCGATGGAAATTTCCTACGATTTAAACGAGGATGTAATACACATGTCTATTGTTTTCTAAATGATTTTTAATCGTTCTGAATTTTTCCAAAATAACCTTTGAAAAATTGTTAGTCGTTTCAAATTTTCAGTTGATTTTCTTAAAGAAAATCAAGGAATTTATTGAGTAGATAGTTAATTTGTGATAGGGTATGCTAAAAAATCAATAAAAACAAAATAACTTTGTTAAACTAATCAGTTTTTATTATCAAGAAGTTGGTGTGTTGCACGTAGGTCGAGTTAAATGAGTTAGGCTTTTATAGTGTACTAGCGACCCGCCCCGGCTTCGCACGGGTACAATGCTGATACTAAATACCCTACAGAAAAACTGTGACTGTTTATTTGATTTTTACAACAATTATTACATCGGCGTCCGACGCGCTATTTATAGGCACGCTGCCGCCTCCCCGGTCGGCCAGTACCGCCGCAAGCGCTACTTCCCGCAATTTTAAATCTGTAATATCTTCGAAAATATTCATTTAAATCTTATGCTGTAAAGGACCATATAGATCTATATTAAATCAACAATGTATTTAAGCTATTTAATTGGATAAGGATTAATGCTGTATTGGTTAAAATCGCTTCAAAATTTGCCATTATTTGTCGTAAAAAGTAAATGACAAAAAAATGTTATTGTGGGATATCCATGAGAGATAGACATATACCATCGCGGAGTTTTCTGTAGACCTTTTCAATGTGTACAAATAATTAGTACATTATTTTGATAAATCTCGTAGGGTTCAGCCTGCGTTTGCAATGTAAGCGGAAAAAAATATGATAATTAACGACATCACATTAGAAACCTCAAAAATAACAGTATTTCTCCACTATTTAATGGATGTTATTATACATATAAACCTTCCTCTTGAATCACTCTATCTATTGAAAAAAACCGCATCAAAATCCGGTGCGTAGTTTTAAAGATTTAAGCATACAAAGGGACATAGGGACAGAGAAAGCGACTTTGTTTTATACTATGTAGTGATTTTGACATTAACCCTTTGTTGCATCTTCTCTTCTTCTTCTTCTAGGTAGAACCAAGTTCTGTTATCTATACAATGCCTCATCGATCCTCGTTTGAGGTCGAAATCCAGCTGTAGCTGTCTCTCCATCTTTTGGGGGGCCGTCCAGGCGGCCGTTTGGTGTTTAGTTTCCCTCTCATCACGGTTTTTGCTAGTCTGTCATCGTCCATTCATTCCACGTGATCTTTCCACTGCCTACGACGGTTTCGAACCCACTTTACAACATCCCCCACTCCGCTGTCCTCGCGTATTTTTGCGTTTCTTATTCTATGTCTTAAACTTGTTCCCGTGATCATTCTCAGCGTTTTCATTTCTGTGGTTCTCATAATTGTCTTTGTGGTTTCATTTCTTGTTTCTGCGCCGTAAGTCAGTATCGGTCTTACACAGACCTTGTAAATTCTTGCTTTGCTCTCAACCGTCATATGTTTATTGTTCCAGATTATGTCTCTTAGTGGGCCTGATATCATGGCCGCTTTGTTGGCCTGTGTGCGTACTTCTTCCGTTACTGCCCTGTTACTTGTTATATGTGCTCCTAGGTATTTAAACTTAAACTCTGTTGCATGATTTATTAAAATTTAACGAAAAACATTTTTTTATTGTAAATTGGCTGCTAATAGTGTAGCTGCCCAGGGATACGCAGTGCTTCCATCATACTCCAACACCACAGCACTCATTTCTGTTGACAGTTTAAAGAGCTCAGTATTGTCTTGTTGGGTATCGGCATTCAGCTATCCCTGTTGTTCTTGGACTTCAAGTTCTGGTTGTGGCTCAGGTTTAGTAATCGGATCGTTATTATTTTCAGTGCCTCTGATCTCACTTTCAATTTCCGCTTTGATGATATGAAGCCGAGTTTCAGAAATTAGGCTGTTTCGGAGAATAACTCTGTATTGCTCAGCTATTCTCCCAGCAAAATTCGGCGTGTAGTTGTTGTCTGTAGCCGATCATCTCTCGTCCTAATTGAGTCACCATATAAAAAATGCTCATTATTGTCTTGTTCATGGACACAGTCCGTTTTATGCGCTGTCTTGGTCGTTCCGCTTGAGTAAGCGTGGGTTGGGATTCTCGCATAACATCTTCAACGAGTGGAGCTCTTGGAGTTCTTTGGCACTCGTGCTGATGTAGTTGTTGTTGTTGTTGCTGCTGGTCTTCAGCAATATCCTCTCTCTATTGTTTGGTTGTTCTTGAGCCTCGGGGTCTGGTTGCGGCGCAGGTTCTGAGATTTGGTCATTGTTTTCGTCGGTGCTTCTTAATCTCTCGTTCGATTTCCGCTTCTGTGATTAGTTTATTTCGGAGAATAAATCTCGATTGGTCCGCTATTCTCTGTTATGACATCTGTACGTTTGGATATTCTCTAAAAAATTCGGTATGTAGCTGTTGTCTATAGCCGATCGTTTCCCGTCATTGTTGAGTCACCGTATAAAAATGCATATTATTGTCTCGTTCATTGATGTTGTCCATTTCTTGCGCTGTCTTGGAGGTCCCGCCTGAGTTTGCGCGAGCTGAGATTCCTGCGCAGCATCTTCGGAGGGTGAAGTTCTCATTGTTGTTTGGCTCTCATATTGTTGTTGGGCTGTAGCTTCTCATGCAACAGCGGTTCGTCTCCTCAATAGCCTGCCACTTAAAGATCGCGATATCGAAATGTTGCCCCTTCCCCAGAATCCGTGAAGCAGGCCGCTTCTGCAGTGTGGGATACTGGATCATTAGTCCTTCCCACCAGGGGTAGATTACATTTTACAGTCGACATTTTATTATTTACAAGTTCTTCCCATTTAATCGCCTCCTACGATTGGTTGAGGGAAACCCTGGATCTATTCATTGCCGTGTCCAGTCAGAAAGCTGATAGAAAGTGATTATGGAGAAATTGTGATTAAGAGCAGAAGAATTTTTAAAGGTAGAGAAAGGATATGGTTAAAGGTCAGCGGACAGCTGACGTTGCTGGCTGTACTGTCTACGCATTACAGTAGCGACAAGTATACTGCTGGCTGCAGCACACTGCCGGCCAGTCATTATTATTATATATTTTTATTACTTCAGCTTAAAAAAAGGTAAATATTATCAATAAATTAAAACTAGTGGAAATAAAATTAATATTGCTGTATACTTACCTTGGATGGCCATTAAAACAAACTTAAAATACGTCTTTACATTGGAAATTCTATCCCGTGATTCGCTAACATTCTTAACCACATATATATTGATTCCTTTCATTTCATTTCAATTTTGCTATTGGAAATTTATAGAATTTGCACAGTTTGTTCGCTAATATTTTTACAATTTACAACTCAGCAACTAAACAACTATTGTTTTTGATTTAACAAAATAGCTCACTTCAATATCGCTTTTGCTCCCCCTACTATAACTTCCCTCTGAGCGAATAGCGCACGAAGAGATAGAGATCAGAAGCTGCACTAGAGTGAAGGATGTCATAACTCGTTTAGCTAATTTAAATGGAGTTGAGTCAGACATGTTGTCCGCCAAGACAGTACCAGATGGATCAAACATATAATTCAGTTGAAATCACATTTACACGAACGTAGCTCCGTAAGGCCTCAAAGGCGGTGACTGAGCAAAATCGCAGGTAAAGTAAGCAGATAAGGAATCAAATAGCACAAAATAAGGAATTATAAAAAAAGAAAGTTAGTGAAATAATCGGAATATCTGTTGTTGTTACTCAATTAATGTGGGGATAAACGTGCCTTTATTATTTGTATTTATACCATTTACAACTTCGTTCCATAGGAGGTCTTATTAATTTCTATAGAAAATAATAGGTATAATTTTAATAGGATATATCTTACAATTTATGATAAATCTCAGCCAATGTAAATTAAGTAAGCAGACACCAAAATGCATTTAGAGATTTGTTTGAGTAAATGAACTGATCAAAGAGACTTAACATTATTGATCGAGCAGAAAGTAGAATTATTCACTAACGAATAATTACATGAGATGCAGCTTAAACTTAAGTGTGCCAAATTCTAACCAAACACAGTAAACCATTTAATACCCCAAGAGAAATTTCAAAAGCTTTATTTGGTTAAAGCCTTTTAGCGCACACCTATTTAGATTTTAAGACATACGTTTCATCCTTTAATTAATAAGTTATTAAGCGGTTGCTTTTTGTTGCATTTTCTCTTTACCACTATTGACGACGTTTGTCGTCATGTAATTCCTAAATCTATAGAAAAGTTTATGAAATTATAGAACAAATTCCATCTTGTCTTTTAGCTTGATTAAAACCCCACCAAGGTGTTTTAGTTGCTGTTAGATTAAGTCTTTGCATTCGCCAATAAAATAATTTGAAATTTTCAAAATTGAATATCTCGAAAAAAAGAAAGATATTTATACAAACTCAATGGCCTTTGAAAGATTAGGACTTATTCTTTATATATTATGTATAGTCAGGCGCGGCTCCAAGGGGGGGGGGGCAGTGGGGGCGATCACCACAATTTTATAATCGAAAATACCGGTCTATAATGATGGATTATTTGGGTTGGATAACAACAGATACTTGGAAGTGTGAGTGTTAAAAAGGGTTTTAATCCTACTCATAGGCGTCGGAAGGAGGTTTGTTTTATCACTAAGTATTTATGGCATAGAATATTATTTCGGTAATTAACTTAAAATAAAAAGTTTTTATAATATTATTTTATTTTTTATGATTTTTTAATAATTCACATACTTTAGAAAATATAAATAATTTTGACATATTTAACACAAATCGACTGTATTTTGATTATTTTTAATTTTGGCATAGAAACCGTTTTAGCCACATTCAGACTATTCTCGCAAAAAATTCTAAGTTATAATTGAAATACTTACAAAATACCAATTGTCAAAAATCCAAGAAGTTAAACATATATAAAAAAATAAATTCGTCCATATAATCTCAAAAATTTTTTAGGGCTATCGGTCATTTTATTATTAGATAATTAGAAACATTTTTAGGACATTTGATGTTTTAGTTTATTTTATTTTTTATTTTTTTATTAACTAGGAAACCTAACAACACCCTAGGTTTTAGCGTATATCGAAAATCCACACATACTGACCGCCATCTCAATTCAGAATCATCAGGATAACGCGCCTGCACACAAATCTATGGTTGTTGCTTCAAAACTCCATGACCTACGTTTCGAAGTGCTTTTACATGCATCATATTCGCCGGATCTGGTTCCCAGCGATTACTTTCTCTTCCCAAACTTGAAAAGAATGGCTCGCTGGACGAAAATTCTTTTCAAATAACGATGTCAGAGCAGCGACAACCGCTTATTTTGCAGAGTTCAACAAATCGCATTATAAATAAAAGCATTTTCAAAAATCTTTTGTTTTATTTATTAGGCCGAGAACTTATGAAACCATCCTCGTATATGGTGCAATTAATACGTGGTGACACCGTTATAAACATCACTGTATAATACAGTAAAAACCTTGCATATCCAGAAAATTCTTCCAATATACTTTCTCCGAGACTCAAATATTATAGCCATAACCCTTTAACCCTTTTGGCGCAAGTATGGCCGCGGTATATCTATGAAATACCGACTGTGGGTCTAAACCGGAAATCCACATCCATTACAGAACAGATAACAATGGCCGCTTTAATTCACTTCTGTCGCTGAGCTAAACAGTTTCCTTTGTTCGGGGATTGTATTTACGCGTGGAACCGATTTATGCTTGTACATGTTACCCTTAATATTTTCTGAAAACCTTTTGGGGCAATAAAGGTTACCTTATCTACGAACTACGTTTCGATGTTCTCTATACACACAATTTCCATAATATTTTTTACCGTTATAAAAATCTAACATTAATTATTTTTCTCCGACATTTTAGGTTTTTTTATGATTTGTATAATATATAGTGGCGGACAAAAGCAAATTTTTAATTTCATTGTCATTTTTGTGTTCAGCGCTCCAAACATTAGTTAGTTAGTTAGTTAGTTTAAAGGTTAAAGGCGCATCAGTAACTCAGACCATTTAGCCCCTACTGTAGAAATTGTTGGGATCAATTAAACCTTATTATAAAGATCAGTATGCCTCAAGAAACACAATAAGCGTTTGGCTTTAGCAAGATAAAAAGACATAACTGTCACAAAGTCATTAGGGGTTAGATACCTCTCTCTAGCGTTTCTGTATGAGGGACAGTCAGAAATTATGTGTTTTATAGAGAAAGGGGAAAGACAAGATGGACACTGAGGGGGGTCCTCGTTTTTAAGGAGAAAAGAATGAGTCATTCTGCAATGTCCTATGGCGATTCTCTTCCAAACAACATTTTCCCTTCTGGATAGTTGGGGGAAGTGATATGTCTCTGAGAAATTTCTCTTGATGTGGAAGAGTTTATTGGAGTTTTCTAGAGATTCCCAGCGAGCCTGCGCAATGTTGCGAATAATGTTATCAATGTATCTATTGAATTCTTTGGGGTTGAGTAAAGAGAAGAAAGGGGTGCCCTCAAGGATTGCAGATTTTGCTTGAGTGTCGGCCAATTCATTCCCCTCTATGCCGATGTGGTTTGGGGCCCACATGAAAGCTATGTACAGATTACGTTGGGATCCCATTTTAAGGAGGTCAAGAATTTGATTCATGAGAGGGTGGGATGTGTTAATGGCTTGGATCGATCTCAGGCAGCTGAGGGAATCAGAGATGATTAAATGATTGGGGGTAGAGGAGTGCTTAATTATCTCTCTAATGCATTGTTTGATAGCAAACAACTCAGCTGAAAAAATGGACATTACAAAAAAACGCAGTTTTCATACAACATACAACAAACAAACTCAAATTTGTTGCGTAATATTATTAATTAATTTGTTATCAATATTATTAAATTTTAGGTAAGTTTTAACATACGTGAACACTACTAAACTAAAACTACGTTCCATTAAAAAAATTACACTTTTTTAATAGTTTTTCAAAGAGTATTTATAAAAGCTTCTTTTCCAATTTTGATGGGTACCATCTACCTTTAAAGTTCGCAAAACAATATTGTGCATCCAGTGCAATATATAAAATATGATATGAATGTATGTACAGGGTGAGTCAACGATTGGATGAAGTAGGTTTGTGCCTTTTCGGTGAAATTAACAAAGAAACTATATTTATTGTTTGATACAGTTTATTTTTACGCAGATTTTAAAAATATTTAGGACTCTACAGGGTGAGCCAAAAAACTAGGACAGCATAAAGTTGTATTTTTTTAAATAGAACACCCTATATAAGAATCGTATTTTCGATTTAGCTTATAATTCTAAATCTTTTTTATTAAGAGTTTACTATAACAAAACTTTATAGTTTCTGAGATAATTAAGTTTAAAGAAAAAAAGTCACATTTTCAAGCATCAATTCAATCCTAACTAACGTTTTCAATTTTGTGACAAATATATTCAAATTTGGAATTTTGCAAGGCCAAAAACAAGTTAACATAATTTTTACCTAGTATTTGCAATAAAAGCTACAGGGTGTTGAACACATCGGCTCAAATTTGAACAAGTTTAAATGAATAATTTTTTTTTAAATGGTACACCCTGTATATTTTCATGTTATTTAATAGAGTAATAAAAACCCTAAAAGTTTTGTTCAATATATCCTATACCTATTTATAATAGTTTTTGAGATATTTCAGTTTTCCTTATTTTCCATACTTTTTTACAGAAATAGTCTTCATTATCATAGTAGCCATGGCAAAAACAATGTAAAAGAACATTTTTCTGTGTGTCAAATTTATAACCGCAATCGCTTCTTTTGGTTTTTATGTAGTGTAGTTTGTTTTTTTTTGCATTCATCTTATCTTGTAAAATGACTTTTCCAAAGAATGAGTGAATAGATATGATTTATACAATAGGAGAAGCTCAAAAGAATTGCCTTCTTGCTCAAAGAATTTACAAAATGAAGTATCCTGATCGACGCCAGCCTAATACCCATACTTTTCAAAACTTAATGCAAAGATTTGATTCTTCTGGTACTGTTGATTATCCAAAACGTAAAGTGGTCAACAAACCAGTAACTAATGAAGAAAAAGAACTACAAGTATTATTAAATGTTCAGGAAAATCCTTATATTGGTAGCCGTCAGTTAGCAGCATTATGTGAAACATCACAATCCACCGCTAATCGTACTACCAAGAAATATAGGTATCATCCATATCACATGGAATTACACCAAGAATTGCATGGACAGGATTTTGAAAGTCGTGTAAACTTTTGTCGTACAATAAATGCGGAGATTCAATTAAATCCAAATTTATTATGCAAGGTAATGTTTAGTGATGAAGCTACTTTTAGAAGTAACGGTGCCGTAAATAGACGCAACATGCATTTTTATGCCACAGAAAACCCATTTTGGATTAGAGAGGTGCAACATCAAAACCACTGGTCATTAAATGTTTGGTGTGGTATTCATCATAATCGAATTATTGGACCCCACTTTTTTAATGAACCACTAAATGGCCATAGTTACCTGAACTTTCTACAAGAAGAACTACCCCAACTGCTTCAAGGTCTCGATAGGGATGAGCTCGACAGTATGTGGTTCCAGCACGATGGTGCGCCTCCGCATTACCATCGTGAAGTTCGTGCGTTTTTGGACCAACGATATCCGCAAAAATGGATTGGACGTGGGGGTTTCATTGAGTAGCTACCAAGGTCTTGCGACATCACCCCATTAGATTTCTTCCTATGGGGTTATATTAAAAATAAGGTGTATGTTAATCCACCAACAACAACGCCACTAATTTTGTCCAGGGTCCGAGAAAATCTGCAAAAAAGACTAAATTTGTGCATTGCACAAGAGGGTCGTTTATTCGAACACTTATTAAAAAGAAATAATTAATCTCAGTATTTAATAGGTATTTTTTTTGTTTCAATTAAGTATAAAAGTAAATATGTATTTACCTTGTCGTTATTGTTGTGTTAATTTTTTCACATTATGTTTAATTAAACTATTGCCGTTGTAATATAACGAATAATGTATTTCATCATATTTAACCACATTCTGTTTGTTTCTGTAGTTTCTTTTTATTATTTTACATGGCTACTATGATAATGAAGACTATTTCTGTAAAAAAGTATGGAAAATAATAAAAACTGAAATATCTCAAAAACGGTTATAAATAGGTATAGGATATATTGAACAAAACTTTTAGGGTTTTTATTACTCTATTAAATAACATGAAAATATACAGGGTGTACCATTTAAAAAAAAAGATATTCATTCATTTAAACTTGTTCAAATTTGAGCCGATGTGTTCAACACCCTGTAGCTTTTATTGCAAATATTAGGTAAAAATTATGTTAACTTGTTCTTGGCCTTGCTAAATTCCAAATTTGAATATATTTGTCACAAAATTGAAAACGTTATTTAGGATTGAATTGATGCTTGAAAATGTGACTTTTTTTCTTTAAACTTAATTATCTCAGAAACTATAAAGTTTTGTTTTAGTAAACCCTTAATAAAAAAGACTTAAAATTATAAGCTAAATCGAAAATACGATTCGTATATAGGGTGTTCTATTTAAAAAAATTCAAGTTTATGCTGTCCTAGTTTTTTGGCTCACCCTGTAGAGTCCTAAATATTTTTAAAATCTGCGTAAAAATAAACTGTATCAAACAATAAATATAGTTTCTTTGTTAATTTCACCGAAAAGGCACAAACCCACTTCATCCTATCGTTGACTCACCCTGTATATTGGAACAATTAATTTTATTATAGTCATGTCTACTTTTTTTACATAGGATTGTATCTCCGCATTGTTATGTAGCGTTTATTTGACATGGGTTTAATTTCCCTCTTACAAGTGACGTTCAAAATTCCCATGTCAATTCAGAATCCCAGTACAAATATTAACCTCAAACGTTGATGTATTTTCTAATTGCCCAGCGAAAATCTCCAGAGCTTTTATTTAACACGATCTTTAGAAGCTAATTTTGATCCCCGAAGAGCATAATATAATAAGCTCTGGATTTGATACTTGGAAAATAGTTTTGAACAGACATACGTCCTTATAATTGACAGGCCTCTGTTGTTCTAACGAGGGACTCTATCTTTGGATTTTAACTGACGGATTTCTCAAACCGAAATTTGTATTATTTTGTGCCGATAAAGTATTAAAATTTTGGCAATAATGAATTTATTTTATTAAGATTTTCTGTCTGCCACAAACGTGGTTAATATTTATAGTCGAATATAAAAATATTCCGACACTTTATTCAAAACTTAGTTTAGAAACACCAAGCCAACCTAGAAGCAAGAATATAGTTGGTCCAATGAGAGAATATTTACAGATGGTCAATATACGAACATATCAAAGACAGTTTTGAGACATAAAAGGACAGAAAACAAAACACAAGTCTTCTAATTCAAGCCATTCGTCGCAAAAAATCTGACATTATGGGTGAAACAAGATAAAAAGAGACAAACTAGTCATTTCATTGCATAGACACAAAGTTTCTTTTTAAGTCAGTCAGAATATTATTTTATTGACAGCAGATTTCAGAGTTTTATTCATATTGTGTTTTTGAGAAATTTTGATGGTAAATTTAAAACAGAAGATTGTTTTATACAAAAGCTATTAATTATTGTTTTATGATTTTTACGGATAAGTATGTGTTATTTTTATAAAAAACCTTTAGATAATGTATGGTGAAACTCTTTTCAAAAAAATCGTTCTTACAACGTTTCGCCAAAATCTCGTTAGGCATTTTCAAGTGCGGTTCGGCTTGTTACTCGCTGAGAACTGATGATTGTCACTGTCACACCACGCCATGTGAATCCCAAAAAACTGTTGCAATGACTTTTCCTGCAGACGGAACCGTTTTTGCTTTTTTGGCGCACTTTCATCTGCCCCCACCCACTGTTTAGATTGCTGCTTTGTCTCTGGCATGTAATAGTGAATCTATGTTTCATCTACAGTTATAAAACGTCGAAGAAACTGAGCAGGATTGTGTCCGAATAAGGCTAAACACTCTTGCGAAGTGTTTATTCGAAGACTTTTTGGTCGACTGTTAACTGTTACGCTTTTTCATGCCAAAAACATCATATAAAATGTAGTGGACATGATCTATCGAGATTTTTGTCATGAAGTATGACATTGTGAATTTTTATGGTAATTTCATCAGTTGTAGCGGTTTTTAGGCATCCCGAGCGCTCATCATCTTGAATTGATGTACGACCACGATTAAATTCAGCAGCCTATTTTTTTACTATCGAAAACGAAGGAGAAGAATCCTTTAAAGTAGAATCTAACTCATTTTTAATGTCCGTTGGAGTTAAGCCCTTTAAATCAAAGTACTTCATAACCGTTCAAACTTCAATTTTATCCATCTTTCACAAAAAATCCAACCCTTACATGTTCACTCGATCGCCACAAACAAGCAACTGAACGCAAACATCTGAAACTTTGCAGGGCGTCATCTCAAGATTAATGCTTACAAAATATTATAGTTATTTGATCTTACTAGTGCCCTCTTTCTTTCAAGCCGAGAACTTATCAAACCATCCTCGTAATTTTTGCGATAAAATTGTCTTTCTAGCAAAAATGCACGGTAGAAAAGGGACCATTTGAAATTGATGACAGTTGATGTGATTTTAAAATAATTGATTATCAAAAAATCTAACAACACAATAAAATTGGTAGAGGATGGTGACCAAATATAGAAAATCAGTTTGTTTTTGTTACAAAAAGAAAATTATTTCACAAATTAAAAATTTTTAATGGTCTTGATGACGGCTTTTTGTTTGATTTAATCTCTCTCTCTCTCCCTCTTTTTGGGGGTCTTCCGATACTTTTTTTTGACGACCTAAGTATCCATTGCAATATATGTTTTATCCACCTTGTATAGTCTTTCTTAGCGACGTGTCCTAACTAGGTTCATTTCAAAGTAGAAATGCATTTTATCATATCCTCCAATCTGAGAGAACGTACTAGTCAAATACTCTTCTTTTCAAATTAATGGGAATATTGGGGTTTTTGAGAGCATGTCCCTATCATCCAATGACTGCCCATGACATTCTAATTCTTCTATTTATTTCCACTTCTTGGTTTTCTTTCCCAAGTCTAATTAGATGGCCTAAATACACTTATTCCTCGACTCTTTATATTTCGTTATTTCCTACATAAAGTGGCGTATCTTCTGGAGACACTATTTTCGTTTTTGTTAAGTTCATGCTTAATTCAACTTTCTCTGAAGCATTTTTCAACTCAGAGAGCATTTCTGTAACTTGTCTAAATCTTCACTTATTAATACCACGTCATCCACGAAACATAAATGGTTGAGATATCTACCATCGATGCTAATGTCCTTATGTTCCCACTTGAGTTGCTTAAAGACATCTTTCAGTATTAAAGTAAAGAGTTTAGGGGAAATCGTATCTCCCATCGATCAATATTTATCTTCTGTGTTTCTAGATCCTCTGTTATCTTTACTTGCAGTGTGGCCTTATCGTAAATATATTTCAGAAGATATCTGTATATGGAGTCAATCCTTGCATTGTCCATTGCTTGAAATATGGCCTATAGCTCGACAAAGTCGAAAGCCTTGCTATAATCAATAAATGCTAGATGGCTTTCAATATTAAATTCCGTGCATTTTTCAATAAGTTATTTGATGTTCTGTATCTACTCAGTTTTACTAAAGCCCTTTCAAAACCGGCTTATTCTGGAGGTTGATAAGAGTCATATTTATTTGTAAGTCTATTAGTTATATTTTCTGTAAGCAATTTGTATGGATGTGGCAGTCTTCTGGGGCGATGATTTCCGATATCTAATTTGTCGCCTTTTTTGTACAGAAGAATGGCCCAGGCGTTTTGCCAGTTTTCGGGGATTTTACCGTTTTGAAGACATTTATTCAAAAGAAGATCTAATAATAGTCTTATATTTTTAATAATAATTAAAATTACTAGACTAATGCAAAAATTAAAATATAAAATTGATATATATTTACGAAGTAAATACCTAAATATGGAATACTAAAATAGGCTTTTTAGTTTCTATTTAAAAAAAAAAGAATAAAATTAACCGTTACCTTTTAAGAAGCCAGGGATTTTTAGTAAAAAATAAGAAAGAACTTAATCTACTTGCAAAAATCACAAATGCGGGTGGTGGACTTTGGATCAGTTCAATCATTATGCGCCCAGCACATTAGACATTTAACCCACATTTCTCGTAAATACCTTCAGGAAAAAGTCATTGACACAACATGCACTCTACATCCGCAGGGTCAGGAACTTCTCATCTTATTACGGTATCAGATAGATTCACTATCTGTATCGAACTAAACTTTTACTTCATCCTCATAGTTTGCAAGATTTTTATCAGTCTTAGTTTTCCTTTTTCTTGGTCTTCTTTCTTTTTATCTTTTTTCTTATTCTATCTATTTGCCAATTTATTTTCTTCTTCTATTTTTTTCTTCTTCTTCTTCAAGTGCCTTCTCCATTGCGGAGGTTGGAAATCATAATAGCTATTTTAATTTTTGAGGCAGTTGCTCTAAACAGTTGTTTTGAACTGCATCCAAACCACTCCCTTATATTGCAGTGTTCTCTGTTTTACTGTTATCTCGACTTCCTTTTCTTTCCCCATTCTTCTCAACACTTCGGCGTTCGTAACTCGATCCACCCATGAAATTCTCTGAATTCTTCTATAGGTCCACATTTCAAAAGAGTTAAGTCTTCTCATTGCCTCTCGATTCAGTGTCCATGCTTCCATTCCATAATATAGAACACTGTATACGTAACATTTAGTCAGTCGTATTTTCAGGGCTAACGTTAGATCTTTGCTGCAAATAACCTTTTTCATTCTAATAAAGTTGGCATGTGCTTTCTCGATTCTGGTTTTTATTTCGACGGTATAGTCATTATTTTCTGTTATTAGGGTTCCCAAGTAAGTGTACTTCTTAACTCTTTCTATGTGCTGGCCTCCTACCATTAGGGTTTCATTATTATTGGTGTTGTTTTTACTAATTATCATGAACTTAGTCTTTTTCGTGTTAAGAGAGAGTCCATATTCTCCACTAACTCTTAATATTTTATTCATTATTTTTTCTAGGTCTTTCAAACTATCAGGTGTCATCTGCATACCTAATATTGTTGATTAAAACTCCGTTTACTTTTATCCCTGCTGTTTCAGATTCAAGACTCTCCAATATGACCTCTTCAGAATAAGCGTTAAATGGTAAAGGTGATAATATACACCCTGGTCTGATTCTCCTTTGTATTTCCACATCTCCGGATATTTCCTATCCAATTTTTACTGCCGCTCGCTGATTGTAATACAGATTTGATATCAACCTTAAATCTCTTTCATCCAAATTTTTTTCTTACTCTTCTTTATCAGATCAGATAAGATGGGGAAATTATTACTGCTGACACAGTAGCTTTTCTGTCCTTAATAGATAAATTCTCTTTTTTAATTTGCATTGAATTTATGTCATAAAGAGATACTAAACCTTGCGATGAAGTTTAGAAGCTGAAGATTCAGTATCACGTGTTGTTTCATGTATATGTCCAGAAACTGATGCTTGAGTTGAAATGAAACTGCATATTCAGATGCGGAGGGTGAAGATACAGATGAGAGTTTTCATTCTGTTTGAAGTCTAAGCCCAGAGGGTGATGTCTAAGGCAAATAATTAAGATCAAGTGGAGTCTGGATAAATGCTAAGGAGATCTGGATTGGTACCTGATGGTCCTTATCCTTATGGCGCCCTCGAAAAAATATTTTCCGCTACTTTTTCCCTGCCTTACCTAATTTACCGAAGGAATTTTGCAAGTTATTATGCTTGGCCAATATAAATGCTATTCGACCAACATCGCTCCTCGTCTAGCCATGGAATTTGCTATATATTCTATTAAAATAGTTTCATAATGTGTGCCCAACACTGTTTTTCTTCATAATATGGTGGCTGCCACTTCATCTGGAGACAGTTCATGTTTTTATCATAGTCGAAAAAAGTTGCTATGGGTACTTGAAAATAGTGCGCTGCTCTAAGATAAACCATTTTTTTTTATCCAACCGTTTTTATAGCATCTCTCTTCTTGTCTTCATTCCTATCTTTTCGTTTTCCCTTTAAGTGTGCGGAATTCTAAAAATTAATATAAAACATTAAAAAAATTCTAGAACTCAAATATGGAATAATCCATAATTAGATTACACTGTTTATTCATTTTCGGAATTTTAGACAGATTCATGGTTATTTCCTTATTCTGTAGGTAACAATACACAAAGAATAAAACACCCGAAGATATTAAAACAAACGAGAATAGTTAAATATACATTTAAAGTTTTATTTTCAACTCATTAATAGAAAATACTTAGCTTTTATGTACGTTGAGAGACATTTCATCAGCGACAAAGCAAAACACCCCTACCACATTGACAACGTTCACTAGAATGACGAGGTAAAATAAGTGCGATACTTAAATTAGCAAATAAAATAAAAGATATAGGCCTTATATTGTGTGTTCAACTGTTTTTTCTAGAGAAATGCTGGCAATCCATATTAAGGTCACATTCCTCTAATATCAGTAGCTGTGAAGTATCAATCTGTTGTCAATTAAATATTATCTAAGAAATGATCTTAATTTCTAAACAGTATTGTCCTGTCTTAGTCGTACATAAAATTTAAAAAATAAACTGCAGGAATATAATACCTCCTTTGCACTCTTAGTATAACGATTTCATTCAAATGTAACCTTTGTCAGGTATCTGTAAACTAATTAAATCATTTAAATTCAAATAAACGGAAAATCGCAATTTTCCAACAAATTATTTTACACACATAACCACAATTCAGTAAGTAAATCTTTAAATTATGGTAAATAAACCTCAATAAACTCAAATACCATCGGAGCAGAGAAAGCAAATGCGCATTAAATCATTTGAGAATTCGTTTTAACAAGTTAGCCGATTAGAGAAACTAAGCATTATCGACCGGGTGGAAAGTAGATTTATTTACTAATGAATAATTATATTAAAACATTTGAAAGTTATCTTTATTTAACTCAGAAGTGGAAATACGCAACAATTGAAAACTTGAATATATATATATATATATATATATATATATATATATATATATATATATATATATATATATATATATTCAAGTTTTCAATTGTTGCGTATCTTTATTTTAACTCAGAAGTGGAAATACGCAACAATTGAAAACTTGAATATATATATATATATATATATATATATATATATATATATATATATATATATATATATATATATATATATATATTCATTTTACTTCATTCATGCACAGAGCTGCATATAGTTGTACGTTTGCTGAATGTGATTTCAGCACTACAACGGCATAATGTGGATATATCCACTGCTATTGCATCTCACACGGAGGAATGCGTGAAAGCCGCATAAACATATATACGCCATCCGGCGGGGGGTCGGCGAAGCCGCGTTCAGTATTTGCATGCTTCCTTCTGATCTGTCCTTTGCACAGCCAGGTGCATGTCGGTACCCTGATGAGTCTAGTAGAGACGAAACATGTACCTCTGCCGTATCACTGTGACGGGGAGGGTAAGTTTTGACTTTCTTCTCGGTTTGGTTGTACAGGTAGACCATCATCTCGATGGTGGTGGAATAGGATAAATTGTTTTCCTTAGCAATTTGTTCAAACTGTGCAACCTCTAACACGGAAAAGATATGGTTGCAAAGAGGTTTGCATTTACTGTTCGCATTTTACTTCATTCATGCACAGAGCTGCATATAGTTGTACGTTTGCTGAATGTGATTTCAGCACTACAGCGGCATAATGTGGATATATCCACTGCTATTGCATCTCACACGGAGGGATCCGTGAAAGCCGCATAAACATATATATATATATATATATATATATATATATATATATATATATATATATATATATATTAGTTGGTTATTTTCTTTAGTATATGGTTTATTTTTATATTAAAACTACATATATAAAGTAGTCATACTTATTATATATATTTTATTACTTCAGGACGTTTCGATTCTTTGGAACCTGTTTCAACTGAGTGTTCCCCAAAAATATACATTTTTAATGTTATTACGTATCGAATAACAGGTTAAAAAGTTACCATTAAGAACAGGGATTTTTGTTTTAAGCAAATATTAATTACAACAATTATAACCGCGCACTCTATTATATTTATATATTAATTTATAAAAAGTATTTTTAAAAGTCCAACTGGGACAGTGGACACTGCATTTTTATCTCTATAACTGCATTGACTTGACTGAAATGTAGACACTAGATGGTGTATGTTTTAGGTAGTTTAGGTGACATAAAAGGCTTGAGTCTTTTAATTGAAGTAATATCTTCCTGAAAAAATATCGTAATCCAATTTAGAAGAATTGAAAGCGGAGAATTATTCTTATTTAATGTTTTCTTTGACATATATCGTAGGCAGAATAGACATAATATTGTGGATGTTGCTTTCAGGTTCGGGTTTTAATCAAATATAGATCTATTCTCATGTGGAGGTCTTATTTAAGTGCAGGTCATCTTGTTGACGTTATTATCAGTATATGCTTAGTTTAGGACGACGATTGAGATGAAATAAAAACGATTGGCATAAATCACTCAAATCAGATACAAAATTTTTTATATAGACTTCTGATGAATTATTGGAGTAAGTTCTTACGTTATGGATATTTACCGTTCCAAGAAGAGAGCCGTTACAAATCCAGATATGTTAGAAAAATATGGAAATTAGTTTAATTTAATAGTGAATAACGAAGAAAACATTTTGGAAAGGCAAACTTACTAATGAAAACAGCAGCCAATTTACATATTTATTCGTTAAATTACTATTACATACCTGTACTAAATTCCTTACTGATAAACAAATAAAAAACAAAATTTAATTATCTAGTACATAAATAACAACATGCAAAAGCTAGAATACTTATCACCTAACAGTTTTTTGGGCAAACCTCTATTAAAGCAACAAGTAATATACATTATTGGGCATGTTAGCCCTCGTTACTATTAAAATTATCCAGCCAGAGCTCAACAAATATTTGTATCGTTTTATAATAAAATCACTTATCGTATGTAAATATTCATACAGTGTTTTATTTTGAAACCTAAGTTGTCAACTCTCCTTTCCAACAATGCATTAATTTTTGAGTCCCTTAATAACTAACCACCTTAAAATTGTTACTACAATGTTATCATTAAGTTAAGTTATGGCTAAAATATGGCGGAAATTATTTTATCCGAGAAAATGTTTCCCAAAATATATCCAGCAGATTTTCTTACTATGTTAAAAGCACTATACCGAAGCACCTAAAAAAGTGAGAAGCAAGGGTAACTCACTATGAAAAAGTGCCCATAAATGTGAGAGGTAAGAGGAACTCGTTATAAAAAGTGCTCCGAAAAGTGTGCCTAGGGGAACTCACTATACGAAAGTACCCCGAATGAAACAGAATTTTTCTATGTCCACTTAGTTGTTCCTGGGTAACGCCAAAAGAAGGATTATAGATTTAAGAATTAAAATTTTCATTAAAAAATTTAATCTTGAAGTTTGACCTCAGGATCAAAATTATTATTAAAAAAGTTGACTTTAAAATTTGACCTCAAGATCAAACTCTAAAAGCTAATCAGATCTGCCTAACCAAACTTGATAACTTTTGTGCCAAATATTTTTTGTAAGAATACAAATTTTCAAACTTATCTGCATTATTATCACCTAGCATAATTATGACCTCTATTGAACACATAAAGATCTTAAGAAATATTGGAACGTAAAATTTTTCGCCCTTTTCAAGTTTGGCGCCAAAGGTTGCAGTTTTCATTTAAACAAAAATTGACCTTGAAATAACCCTTATGGTCAATGTCAAGTGCAGAATCAAGGTCACTTTTTCTCTAGAACCCTTAGCTTCGAGTTATCTGCTGATTTACACCAATTCATGGCATTGGCCCTCGAATGACCTCTTGACGTGACTTTACCCCCTGTGTTATACACATCGTTAGATAGGCAATTTTCCCCGCTTTTCATTTAAAATATCAACTTGAGCTTGAAATGAGTTCGAATGTCAAGTCGTTTTTCTCCATGAACCTTACTTTTCGTAATTTTCAAGAGTTTCCATACTTTTTCCTCATCTTTTATATAGATATATATATATATATATATATATATATATATATATATATATATATATACATAGGTATCCCGTGTGTGTGTGTGTGTGTGCCGAATCCTTTTCAGGACTGTAAGATAGCTGAAGTTTCGGTGAAAACTCATTCATTATTTGCAAAGCTCACCGTACGGCGTCTGTGGGACGCGTTCGTTAGCTAGAGCAGGTTTTTCCAAGCAGTAGGCAATCACTGGCTATAATCTCTGCTATTTAAGTTGTTGGGCCTCTTTGCGATTTCGAAGGCATTCCTTATGACTCTTGAGGACAGGTTCTCACATCTTAATGGTGAATGAGATTTCACTGAAACGTCAGCTGCCTTACAGTCCTGAGAAGGACTCGGCACACACACAGTTTAATTTTTATTGATGATACAACTTAAATTGTCAAGGCAATAATATCGAGAGTATACATAAATATTTAATCACAAGAAAGAAGATAAGGACAACAAAAAATTTATTTCCAAGAAATTACAACCAAATCTGAGTAAATCTTCAGAAAGCAAAGTTAGAGTGTTAAATCACTAGATATAACCATTGACGATCAGCTGAATTGGAGCAGTCATGTAGATGGTTTAATGTTTAAACTATCTAGCTGTACTACTTTAATATATATTTATCACTTCTTGACATTTACAAAAATTCAACAGGAAAAGGGATTCTCTTTCACATGACACCAGAAATACATATCAGCGAAGAATAATCCTATTCCGGCTTGAAATATCCCGGAAAATCTCGTTAAATCTATACCTTTACGATAAACTTTCCGCGGAGCCACCTGAGCTTGATTATCTAAAATTTAAGAATAGGTAACTTAAAATTTTTTATTTAAAAGGAAAGGTCGTTAGCGGATTTTTTAGTTCCACAGACATCACTTAAAATTCCTATATTGAAACGTGATTATGATTTGTCATTTCAATTCTCCAGTTTTATTGGTGGTTAATGACGAGATAACTATGAAATAAAAGAGTATTGCATCTTTTGAAAATGAACCTTTTCATGCGGTGTTTCTCATTCAAGAGACCTAATAGTGCTTTAGGCTTGATTCTCACTATAGTTCCACTCTCGATACGATCTCGGTTCGCTTTCGGTTCGATACATTTTTTTTAAACGAAGAAGAGTTTATGATATCGAAATTCCCGCGAAATCGATAGTGTGAATAGGTTCATTTTCTCCCCTGCAAAAATATTTTACCGGACCGAGAGCGTATCGAGATCGTGTCGAGAGCGGCCCTATAGTGAGAATCTGGCCTTAAGGTTTGCCCGATAATGCTGGAGAGTTGCTTTTCTTGCAAGTGAGCGAAGGAGAGTTTCGATTGCTTTAGTGTGGAAACGTGTATTGCTTTATTTAAGTTTCTCTTTTTTTAATAGTTTAATTTAATGATGATTCTTGTGTACTAAAAGCCCATATTCTTCGTCTATTACTAACTCAAACCTCTCAAACATAAATATTGATAGCTCCATGGTGTTTGAAAAACTAGTTGAGCTCGACGAGAGTAAGGGTGCTGAACCCGATGATATTCCACCTGTTCTCATAAAGAATTGTAGCCCAACTTTAGCGTTGCCGCTAGCTTGAATTCCGGCCAGTTTCTGATCTTGACTGTATGGGCAAGGTTCTGGAATCCATAATCGTTGATCAGTTGTTATTAAATTTCCACAGAATTTTATCAGAACACCAACATGGCTTTCTGCCAGGACGTTCGTGCCAAACCAGTTTGTCTCTATACTCTGATTATCCAACTACAGCTGTAGACTCGGGCGTTCAGGTCGACTCAGTTTATTTTGATTTTAATAAAGCATTCGACAGAGTAGGTCACTCTATATTACTCAACAAACTATACTCACTCGGTGTTACAGACCCTCTACTGTCGTGGATTCCTAGTTATCTCACCAATCGAACACAAGTAGTTTAATTCAATAATACTTTATCTAAACTGATAAATGTAACATCCGGTGTACCTTAAGGGTCGCACCTGGGACCTATTTTCTTTCTCATCTTAATAAATGATCTTGGCAGTGTTTTGAAAAGTGCCAACTTCTCTTCTCAGCTGACGACTTGAAGGTATTTAAGAGAGTAAACAATACCTGCTCCTACAATCTAAAATTAACAAATTATAGAATGGTGTGTGGCAAACCAGATGCAACTCAACAACTCAAAATATAAGATAATTTCATTTTCTAAGAAGAAATCTCCAATTTTACATCCTTATGTTATTTCTAATGCCCTCCTGATCAAAGTTTCCTTCATTGATGACTTAGGCGTTAGTTTTGACACCGAATTATGATTTAATGATCACATTAATTCTATTTTACCAAAAGTTCTATAAAATAGCAGGATTTATAATGAGAAGCTGCAGGGATTTTTCAAGTATCGAAGTTTTAAAATCTTTAAGCTCGGCGTCGACAGAAATCTTCTTTCCCATTCTCAGAGATTGAAGCTAATAGGTATGGAAAGCCTGGAATTGCGTAGAACTTATTTAACCATACTTTTTGGATTTAATATAATTAGGAACAGCATTGACTGTTCGGGTCTTCTTGAACTGATTAACTTCCGCGTTCCTTCACGCGACACTCGCCTGTTCCAAATATTCGGTTAAGAGAAGTCGAACTGATGTTGGTAGAAATAATATAATGAATCGTATTATGCAACATTTCAACACATATATACCCATCATGATTAGCTGAAGAATTTTATATCGCTCCCCTCTGAATATATGTCCAAGATATGAGATTTTTCTACATTTCACAGTGTTTAATAGTAGACGAGTTGTGTCGGCCCTATTGAGTACCATTTCATTGGTCTGCCTAGCTGTCTAAGGTATTCTCAGCATTCACCCGGTGTAACCACATTTCGAGAGCCTCCAACCGATTAATCGTGACAGCCTTAATTGTCCAGATCTCTGTCCCATATAGTAACACTGGCCAGACCTATGATCTTATCATTCTCTGTCGTAGTTTTAGGTTGAGGTTATCATTGCAGAAAAGTGATTTCATTTTTTGAAAAGTTGCTCTAGCAGTCTCTATTCTACACCTTGCCTCTTTATGTGGGTTTAGATTTTCGGTGATATAACATCCAAGATATTTAAAATGAGTCACCCTGTCTATACTTTTTTCTTCTATTTTAATTGAAGCGCTGAGATGAGGTTGTCTACTAAAGACCATAAATTTTATCTTTTTGATATTTATGTTGAGCCCCATTTTTTGACCCTCAGTGTTAACACAGTTTAATAGATGTTGCAGGTCTTGTAGTTTGTCGCTTAGGATAACAGTGTCGTTAGCATATCGTATTGTATTTATATATTCTCCATTGATTTGTACTCTCATTCGTTGTCATTGAGTAGCTCGTTTAAAGATTTTATCTGAATATATATTAAAAAGCAGTGGAGATAGTATGCAGCCCTGTCTGACGCCTCGCAGAATTTTACTTTCTTCTGTAAGTTTTCCATTTAGCCTTACTGTTGTTTTCTGCCGCCAATATAGATTTTTAATAATTCTTATGTCTCTGCAGTCTACCCCTACGTTATTTAAAATGTCTATGAGTTTTCTGTGCTGTACTCTGTCGAAGGCCTTCACGTAATCGACAAAACATACGAATGCATCCTTGTGTTGGTCGCAGCATTTTTGCAGAAGTATATTTAAAGCGAATAAAGCCTCTCTAGTACCTAGAGCGTTTCTAAATCCGAATTGGGTTTCGTCTAAATCTGCTTCGCATTTAGATCTTATCCTGCTGTGGATGATTCTGAGAAAGACCTTCAAAGTGTGGCTCATTAGACTTATTAGTCTGTACTCACTGCATCACTTTGCTCGCTGTTTTTTTGGGATTGGGACGAATACAGATCTCAGCCAATCTTCCGGTATATCTCCAGTCGCGTAAACGGTATTAAACAGTTTGACCAAGATTCTTATATTTTCCTCATGAATATTAGTGTGTTGCAACCTCGACGGTTCATCTGGTATTTAGAGTCTATTACTACATAACTATTTTTTTTTATTTCTGATTGTGTATTCTTTGTTAAAGGTTTGTATCACCGTTAAGCATCAGATAAGTTATTTTATTTTATTTGTGTAACATACTATAAGGAATGTACTATTTGGATTTATTCTGTGATGTACTGTTTGAGATAAATAAATTAATAAATAAATACATTATTTACACATGTGTTGTATTAATACATTTTTTGAACATTTGGTTATAACTTGCTACTGTTATACAATTAATTGTATGGAATGTAGTCAATAAACTATCTACCTATCTATCAACTAAAATTGTGAATCCAGCTGTAACGCCACTTGCAACGTCACTGGAGATTCTATTCTGCAACATACCTAACTGAATAAAACTATCTTTATTTACATGGGTTTCATGGACACGACATAAACCTTAAGTTTATTCCAGCTTTAAAAAAAAAACGGACTTTCACACAACAAACCGGACCTTTTGTCCCTAAAACGCCGAATTCGGGTCAACATAAAATATCCACGTCATTCGGACGTGATTTTAACTAAAGCTAATACAGGGCAAATGTGTCACTTAAGTATCATCGCACCCTCATAAATTTTTAGCGGCTTGAAATGGCGTCACGTGACACTTATGGCTGCCTACGGGCACAGCAGGCCTTTTATTTTTGGATGGGTTGGCGACAGATTTGTGAATATGGAGTAGAAAATAATAATTTAGTTCCAGATAGCGTACATATTTATGTCGTTATAGATAGTAATAATGCATTTTTGATGGTATTTTTAAACCCAATTTTAAACTCGTTTTTCCTCATGTTTCTTTTTTTATTTTCAGGTAAGTGCTGTACTGTTGGTGCCATATTTTTTGGTAAGCTTCAAATTTTATAAAATTAGGTATAAATAAATCATAATTATAAATGACACAAAAAAAACAGAGGAACACAATACAGTTTGACAACCAATTTCTTTTTTAGGTGTTTCCGTTTTCAAACTGCTTATAAAAAAGCAATTGTGGAAATATTTTTACATGACCCTGCAAGTATTTGCTATAATACCCTAAACACTAAATCAAAATATTTCACTACCAACAAAAGCTTTATGCAGAAATTTTGCTGGTCAACTTTCTTTTCTTTTTTTTTTAAATTCGTAATCTCACGGCTGCTGTAGAGATCAATTTTCAAAAGTATGAACTAACCTCAGCCAGCATATACAAAAATTTTATCTATGAGTTTCAATATTTCGCCCCTCAGATTTGTCCTTGGCGAACTGTTTCCATTACCCATCTGTAATAGAATAGAATATATTACCATAAAATGCACAAGTGTACAAGTCGATCATTATAAATTATCTAACTTACAAATACTTATATATCTACAAAAATAACAAGCACACTACTGATCACCAATGAACATAAAAGTATTAATAACTACCAGTAAAACTAATTTATACAAAGACAGTACAGTACTATACAAAAAATATATCTAGATACATATATTATAAGCAAAAGGTTCATTCACTTTAATTGTTAAATTTTGATATAGTATAAAATGGTCTATTAAAAGACTTAATAAGATATTTAAATCTATGAATATAGAATATATCTTTATTCTATCAGGTAGTTTGTTAATGAGATGCAGGCAGTTGTTTAAAGGACAGCTGCTGGCAAATATTTCTTATTACCAGGCATTGTAACAATACCACTGTTACACGTTTTGCAAAATACCGTTCCTACTAGTCTTTCCAAGTCATCCATATTATTTTTAACTGTAGTTAAATTATACGCAAATGTGGTTTAATAACTTTTCAGAGGCATAAAGTTAAATATCTGTCTTAAAATATTTTTTTGGACTACAGATATCCTACTACTACCACTTTTGCATCCCCAGGACATTATGCTTTTGGATACATCACTATGAACCATGACGTAATACAGTGTCATAAGACCAACCTCATCAAGAGTATTTTAATGAATTTGTTAGAGTAAAATATGCTGAAATTAACTTCGAGCAAAAAAAAAATCAATTTGGTGGTCATAAAATAATAACGAATCGATAAATACTCCCAAAAATTTGGTGAGATCCGAAAAATTAATATTGATTCTGGTTTCAAAATCTATAGACAACGGGTTCGTAAGGTATATATTTATTAGAAAGTCTTCGACACAAATTTTCCATATTATTAGTACCTAGTTTTATTTCTTGAGAGACAGCCTCCACATCGTCAAATACCACTATGGCAGTCATGTCATCCGTATACATAGCCGCATGATCAACGCCAAGAGCTATAGGAAGATCGTTAACATAAAGTAAAAATAAAAGCGGCGCAAGAACTGATCCCGGAGGAATCCCCAGCATAACTAGTTTCGATGACGATAATGCTAATCCACACTTTACCTTCATTTCCCTGGCGAACAAATAGAATTCAGTCCACAATAATAAATTACAACTTATGTTTGGAGGAGAGAAGAGTTTTATTAATAGTGTCAAAGGCTGTAGATGAATCAAAAAATATAGTTACTATATATTTACTCTGATCCAAGCTGAATAAATACAATCTTAAAGGCGACGAGATTCTGTATAAGTGGACCTGTCTGACCAAAAATTCATGTTGATTTTATTAATATGCCACTGTGCAAGTACTTTAGATTCTTTAGGAGAATTCTTGTAGTTCTTTTATTAGCTCCCGTTTATATTCTGACATACACTTCACGACCTTGATGCGCTCCTGAAAGTAGTATTCTAACTGAAAAGCATTTAGCTCCTGTTATGACTGTTGCATTTGATATGTAATGGGATTAAAGTATTTTTATCAGGCTTTTAAAGTTCCTCCACTATGCTTTCATATCTGTACAGTAGTGTAGAAATAATACCTGCACTGTAGACCATCATTTTTGTTGACAAGGAGAGAGAGTGATTTGCAAATACCCTTTTTGTATGGTTCTAGGAAGTCCTGGAAGAATTGTTAATTCTGTTTCAGATTTTATTGCCTAGATTTTCTCCACTATTTACCGTATAATGACAGATTCCATTGATTGTATTACGTGTTTGGATTTCTGGTTTTGAAGTGACCTTGGTCTTTTTTATGTTGATTTTATGTCCCAAACCTATAGTTCCAGAGCTCGTTGTAGTTGCTTTGTAGTTGGAGCTAAAATATATAATGGTGGGCACAATGGAGATCACAGTAACATGTATGGGTTCTAGTAAATATTCCCGGGTTGAAGAAACTATTATCACAATTGTATCCAAAGGCACTCTTTCTGAGTTTTCACTTATTATCGACAATAATTTTTAGAACAAAGGCAACCATATCATGTCTAACACCAGCGAAAGTTCTTTGTTTTAAATGACTATGCGTAGTTGTTTGTATGTAGCCCTCCTAGACTCTCATAAATTTCTCACAAATTGTTAAATCAACAAAAACCACATGAAACGTCTTCAACTGTACTTTCTTGGATTTGTTTAAGGATGAGGGTCAAGTCCGTTCTGCTCCGGTTTGATCTGTATCTAGGCTGTGTTTCAGGAAGCAGATTTTTTAATGAGAGATATCAGTCTTTTTGACATGATTTTAATGAGTTAAGACCATGTCTATGTTTTTCAGTAGGTTAACTAAAAATATATCACAAATATCTTGTGGAATTTAATTTCTTTGCTATATGGCATCAAAAAGATTTTTAACTGGAAGTGAATTGAGGCGGTGAAATCTATTATTTTTGAATTAATTAATTGAATTAAAAATCAATTCATCTAATAGGAGTTCTTCGAGATATTCAAAGATGTCATATTGAGGGATAAGACTGAAAATATCACAATTGGCTAGGCTTTGTTGATTCAGATTCTTGGAGTAGTGCTCTTATCGTCGAAGTCGGTTTTTCTGATCTTCTGTTAAAAGTCTAGAAAGGAGTTTCTATAGTCGTGCAGGTTTGTATTGCTTTGATTCTATTGAACCTTGTTTCCCAACTACTACTTCTAATTTTCCTGATTTCACAGTGTTTTGTATTCAGATGATGGTATTTGAATTTGTTTTAAAAGGAAGTATATTCGCGCTCAGAATGGTTATCTTCTGTCACTAACTTTAGAATAAAGACTATTGGCAACAAGAAATACATTCCTTATTCACAATTTCGCATATAAAGGTAACCTCAGAGCAAATTAGGCGTTTTTCAAATAACGAAATTATTCTAGAGTTTACATCCTGTTGATTAGAGAATAGAGATATTACGTAATCGAAACGTCGTACAAATAAACAGAAATAAGGTCAACACAAGTCCGATAACCACGTTTTACTCAGCTTATAATTAAATTATTAACTCCGTACATACATTATAAAAAGTCGTCAACATGAATAAACTAATAAATATTTCCTCCCTTTTAACTTTTCATGGTCCTACAATATGAAAATTACATAAATTTCAAAGTCGATGTCCACATTTGCCTTTTTATCTAGCAACTTTTAGTAAAATAAGAGGCTTTAGATAACACGTAGTTCACTGTTAACCCGGTCACCCCACTCTTAGTTATCGGAAAGCGCAAACAAAAACCCCATTCATCTCTCAAGGATCGGAGGTCAAATGTAGAAATACCTCCTGAATTTTTTAAAATTAAAACCGTCGATAAATTTCACCTTACCGGTTTGGATTTTATTCTTCTGGTTTTCTCTCTGCGAAAAAGAAAAAGTATCCAAGGTGTTCGTGTACGTAGACTTGCTATAAATTCTGCCTAAACCTCGAGGAGTAAATTATGTTCAACTTTTGTTTTTGGCCCCTACAAACGGCGGCGACGCTTCGAGTAATGAAGGTTCGAAGGAAAATAAAAGTTTGAAAATATGGCTGTTTTATGGCCTAAAAGTTTTAGTCCTTTTTATTTTTTATGGCACTTTTTTCTTTTGCAAACGTAATATAAGTCGTAAAAGTGTTTCAGTGTCCCAAACGTATTTATTGGTTCCGTTTCGGAAATATATTTGGTACGTAAGCACGGAAAAATATATTATTTAAAAGTTGATATATTTTGCACGTGGGCGTTCATCAGAGGTGCACAAACTGCCATTTAGAGCTGCCCTTAGAGACCGTAAAGCTGGAGAGATTTCTGATTTGTTAACTTGAGACAAAATAAAATGTTCGCTCTAAATAATCATAATTTATTCATCCTATTTAATGGCTCAAAATTCTGTTGTTAAGCAATTTATGAAATTTATAAAAATAGATGCGAACAATTTTCAAATACTCTTCCTATAATTTCATTTTTTTAAATTTACACTGCCCTACAGGACTAAAGTCCCTATTACTAGGCAGAAAATAGAACAGAGTTACAGAAATCTTATAGTTATATATATATATATATATATATATATATATATATATATATATACAAACAGTTTATTTCCTGCAAATATACTTTCCTTTTCTTTGCCTGAAAGGAGAATACATATATAACAACATTTAAATACGACAGATAGATTTTTTTATTTCTTACTGAAATTTTGATTTTTTTTTTTTTAATTTCTCACCACTTCGACTGGCGATATTTTTCAGTTTGACATCATGGTCGGTAGGTGGCAGGTTTATAATATCCTACTGAAATACTTTGGAATTTATATTTCTTATATCAGTAATTTCCTGCAAATGTTGCTGTCGGTCCGATACAGCTCCACTGACGAAACCATGGGGTAGTTGGAACGCGTATGGAGAGAGGACTAGAGTGGTACTTGCAGGAAATAAACTGTGTGTATATATACTTTCCTTTTGTTCGACTGGCGGTATTTTTCATTCTGACATTGAGTCGGTAGATGGCAGGTTTGCAATATCCTACCGGAATGCTTTGGAATTTATATTTCATATATCAGGTATACTCTGCGAATGTTGCTGTCGGTCTGATATAGCTCCAATGGCGAAACACGTATGGAGAAAGGACCCGACTGGTATTTGCAGGAAATAAACTGTTTATATATATTCTTTCCTTTTCTCTGCCTGAAAGGAGGATACATATATAACAACAACTTGAAGATTGAATCTTGAAGTTAATTTAGTTTTGTATTGATATTTTTGTCTTTTTGAGTTATGTTTAAGTGTGTTTTTGATTTGTGTATTTTAACAACTTATTGGTCTTTTAAAATGTGTGAATATACACATGCACAATTTGGCTCCTCTGAGCCGCCAACACTTATGAGCTAGTCTGGGAACTTAATAAAAAATAAAAAATATGTTTTTAGCCTATTTATTGTCAATTTAAATTAACGATATAATATATTCTTAAAGAAAATTCAAAATGCAAAAAAATGATATAAAATAAAATTTTTATAAAAAAATTAAACCGACTTCTAAAAGTGCGCTAAAAAATGAAAAATAACTAAATTTTTATATGAAATTGAAATTCTTGAAGTCGGAGCCAAACTAATACCTGATAAAATGTGATTCGCATAAACAGATTAAAAACGCTTTATTTGTAATTGCTTTCTTACTATAATTTGTATATACTAGTAGTTATTTATTTCATTTAGAAATACTTTGGCGCCGACTTCAAAAATTTCAATTTCATAAAAAAATTTATAGTTATTTTGCACTTTTTAGCGCACTTTTAGAAGTCGGTTAAATTTTTTTTATAAAAATTTTATTTTTCGATTTTTAGTTTTGATTTCATTATGATATCCATAAATTATTTGAACTAAGTACTAATCGAGATTAGCAATGACTCCAAGGTGACAAAAAGTACCCATTTTATCCAAAGTTGTAAATCACCCTAAAATGAACCACTAAAAATTCTTTAATTCTTAGAGTTCTCCAAATACCAGTGAAATTGTATCAAACAAATAATTAGTCTGTCATACTAAATCCATTATCTTAAATTTCAAGTTAATTTTCGATTGGTAATATAGGCCCTATAATACCAAATCTGAAAAAAATGCGAATAAGGTAAAATTTTGAATCCACCATATTAGATCCGCCATACTGAATTTCAAAAAAGTAAGTTTAACGTCTTAATCTAATCTAAATCTAAACCTTTCAAAGCTCTCTAGTACCAATTTTGGATGCAATCCGGAAATTTAAAATTTCTAGACCATCATATTCCATCTAACATATCAGATTTTCTTAAAATAATTGTATATTCGCTATTTCCACCCTTAAAAACGATGCAGTTCCACGTTTGAACAAAATCGAAAAATGTAAAATTTTTAGTCCTTTATATTGGATTCGCCATATTGAATCTTGAAAAAATAATTTTAAATTCATAATTTACACCCTCAAGACTCCCTATATCAGTTTTGGAGAAAATCGAAAAATGTAAAATTTCTAGGACACAGTATTGAATCCGCCAGATTGAGTTTCTCAAAAAATATTTTAAATTCGCAATTACCACTAACAAAAATCCCCCAATATTGATTTTAGACAAAATCGGGAGATGTAGAATCTTTAATCCGCCATCTTGGATCCGCTATATTTAATTTTTTAAAAATAATTTCAGATTCGTAATGTTCGATCCCAAAAACGCCTCCATATCAATTTCGAAAAAAAATCGGACAAAAATTGATTTTTTCGTCTGCCATATTGGATCCGCCATATTGAATTTTTTTAAAATAATTTTAGATTCGTTATGTGTGATCCCGAAAACTCCACCGTACCAATTTTGGAGAAAATCGGACAAAATTTAATTTTTTGTCCGCCATATTGGATCCGCCATATTGAATTTTTAAAAAATAATTTCGGATTCGTTGTTTACGACCCCGAAAATTGCCCTATACCAATTTTGGAGAAAATCGGGCAAAATCGATTTTTTTGGCCGCCATATTATCAGCGCCATCTTGGATTTTCCTACAGCAATTTCGTCCAAAAGAATATGGAACCACCGCAGCAACTTCCTTTACATAACGTAAAAAATTTCATTCAAATCGGTGCCGCCGTTCCGGAGTAATCGGTGTACATACATAAAAACATCCATAGTCGACGAATGGAGAACCTCCTTCTTTTAGAAGTCGGTTAAAAATACAGGATGTTCCTTTAAAAAATTCAAAATTGGCTATTAAATCTCCGTAATTAAACCTAAAATTAAAAATCTGACTACGCCACTGGATTCTACAGAAAAAAAGTATCTTAAAAATACTATATTAGTTTTATCGTAATTGCTTTGATAAAGAAAATATAGGACATTTCAGAAAATTGTAAAATTCGAAAATTTGTTTTCGCCATTATAATTTTCTCAATAAAAAAGCTCGGGACTACTTAATGACATTTTTTAAATCTTTTACGGTTTCCCAGAGAGCTTATAAAAACTTCCCAAACAATCCACCCTGTACATAATAACGTTTTTAAAGGAACGAAAAATTTTACAATAAATAACTTCATTCTGTAGATACAAAGAACAAAATGACCTGTTGCCCTGGAGTCGAAATTAAATTTTTATTGAAACCAGCACAACGACATTTTTAAAATTCTTGTTAAACATATTTTTTAATAAAGAACAAGACAGTACGTACTCTTTTGTAGTAAATAACTTTTTAATAACGCTGTTTCTCTGTTAACCGCACCAAATAATGGCGACAACATATTCCCTAACAAGTTTCGCCAGAAGCGCATTTATAAGGATTTTTCTTGTTAATTCTTTTTGTCTCCCTAAATTTTATTGTCGGGAAAATTCTTTATTTTATATCTTCTTAATAAAAGCAAATAGGTGCATTGTTAAGAAATTCTTTGAAGTTTTAAATCGTCTGAGCTCGAGGTATTTAGAATTTAAGGCGTTTTTGAGGTTTAAAATATTTTCTTGTCATATTTTTATTAGGCAGTATTATATAAGTTATAAATCTCGATATATTATTAAGAGTTAAACAAATATATTTCCGTAAGGTTTAGGTTATTTAATATATTTATTGAATATTATTTTATGTGTAAGGTTCGATTGGGCATTTTGTATTTGATGTGTCATTTTAATATTTATTACAACCTTTATACCGGTTTATTTTTAAACATAAGTTTTTTTGTTTGAAGGTTGTAAACAATGCTGAAGATTGACTAAAATGTGGTTGTCGAACTTGCATTGTCTTTATTTTTATTTATTTTTACGACGGTTCGATTAGGTTGTATCTCTAATTGCTATCAAGTATAAACTGAATGTTCTGTCTTAAGACTACGGGTTATATAGGGACTGTTTCCGCTGAAGCGCAAAGTTTCGCTTCACGGTACACACCTCAATGATTTCAAAGTAGTGGTTGCCAAAGATAAGGTATCTCAACACTCAGTTTACTGCAGATTCCATTATTGTTTTCAATGTAAGCTGCTTCTATAAATTTTCTTCTTTTCATGTTTGGTTCCATATATATTGCCGCAGCCTCAGACCATTTTATATGGTGTTGTTTATCCCAGGCGTGTTCCGCAATACCTGATCTCGACGTTTCCCCTTTTTGTGTATCAGTTTTATGTTCCTTAATTCTAACTTCTAGTGGTCGTTTGATTTCTCCAATATACATTTCACCACACTCATATGTAACTTTGTAAACACATTCTTTCTTATCGGTACTTTTTGGTTTTGTTTTTGTTAAATGAGCTCTAAATGTATTTCCTGATTTAAAGGCTGTACTGGCAATTCGTCTTATTTTCTCCGAAGTTCCCTTAATGTACGGAATTGTGAAGAAGGAATGTGTTTCTTGCTGTTCAGGGTTCGTTGTTCTAAAGTTATTTATAACATCGTCAATTAGTTTCAAAGGATAACCATTCTGTTGAAAATCGGATTTAATATTTGCTACCTCTTTTTCCAATGATATTCTGGAAAAAGGAAAATATAAACAATTACCTCGTGACCCCATTAAATCTATAGAGTCAAAAATCTACAAAACGCTAAGGAAATACCAAGACCATATACCTGACAACCCACGATTGGCGCTCACACCACATCTTTCCGGACTACCAAAAATTCACAAAACGAACATACCATTGAAGGTAACCAGCTCCAGAGGATCCCCAACAAATGCACTAGCGAAGTTTTTTAAAAATCGTACAACCTTTAGAAGGTAAGACGAACACATATGTTAAAAATTCCACACATTTTTTGAACATTATTAGTAGCATCAATCTAGAGCCAGACGACAGACTATAAGCTTTGATGTGGATAGTCTGTATACTAATGTACCATTAGGGAAATCACTAGACATCATCAAAACTAAACTTTCAAATGATACTGCTTTATCAAATCGAACCACGTTACCACTGGACGGGGTGATGGATCTTTTGGAGTGTTGCCTGCGTAGTGCTTACTTTCCAGTAAAAAACAGGTTCTACGCTCAGGACGACGGGCTTCCGATGGGTTCTTCACTCTCTCCAGTCGTCGCCAATATATATATGGAATGGTTCGAAACTCATGCCATAGAAACGGTAACAGTAAAACCGAAAGTCTGGTTGAGATATGTCAATGATACCTTCATCATATGGAAGGGCAATGATCAAGAACTTAATGATTTCTTGAAACATCTAAATAACGTTCGACCTACAATTAAGTTTACCATGGAAAAGAGGTAAATGATCAATTGCTTTTCCTAGATGTCATGGTGAATCGCTCAAATGAAACTATTAAAACTTCAGTATACAGAAAGCCAACACATACTGGACAATATCTTAATCATAGTTTCAATCACTCTGAAGTAACAAAACGGGGAATTATATGCAACTTCTATAATCGCGCTATATGTATATCCAGTAATACCGAATCATTGGAAAAAGAGGTAGCAAATATTAAATCCGATTTACAACAGAATAGTTATCTTTTGAAACTAATTGACGATGTTATAAATAACTTTAGAACAACGAACACTGGACAGCAAGAAACACATTCATTCTTCACAATTCCGTACATTAAGGGAGCTTCGGAGAAAATAAGACGAATTGCCAGTAGTTATAATATAAAAACAGCCTTTAAATCAGGAAATATACTTAGAGCTCATTTAACAAAAACAAAACCAAACAGTGCCGATAAGAAAGAATGTGTTTACAAAGTTACATGTGAGTGTGGTGAAATGTATATTGACCAAACGACCACTAGAAGTTAGAATTAAGGAACATAAAACTCATACACAAAAAAGGGAAACGTCGAGATAAGGTATTGCAGAACTCGCCCGAGATAAACAACACCATACAAAATGGTCGGAGGCTGCGCCAATATATATGGAACCCAACATGAAATAAAGAAAATTTATAGCAACAGCTTACATTAAAAACAATAATGGAATCTTCAGTAAACCGAGTGTTGAGATACTTAATCTTTGACAACCACTACTTTGTAACATCAAATCATTGAGATGTGTACAGTGAAGCGAAACTGCGCTTCAGCGGACACAGTCCCTATATAAGCTCGTAATCTTAAGACAAAACATTTAGTTTATACTTGATAACGATTAGAGATACAACCTAATCGAAACGTCGTAAAAATAAATAAAATTAAAGACAATGCAAGTCCGACAACCACATTTTAGTCAATAAGATTTTTTATTATATTTTATTTCAATACTCATTTTAAATGTAAATTTAAAATTCTACTGGGCTTGGTTTTCCAAACACAAACTTCAAATATCAGAAAAAATTTTACATAACGGCAATTAAAAAATCTTTTCAACGCAAATTGGTTAGCCCGAGACTCCATTGGATTTTCGTAGCCAATGAAGAGGCGTTTTTTTATATGTAATTTAACCCCATAATTACGAATATCGAGGATAGGTTCTCGAAAAGTGGTCAGGAAATTTGTTATCGACAAAAAAATTGTTAATAATTAAAAAAAAATATTTTTTGTAAAATGAAAAATATTTCCGTAATTCTCGTTTGATTGTCAGCCAAAAGTATCACCCTATACGGCACGGAATATGTTCTTTTGGGGGACTAAAATAGTTACTTTTTACAGTTATTTTGATATTATGTAGGGTGCTCCAAAGACTCTAAAAGTATCAAAGTTGTGTTTTTTTAAATTGAACCCCCTGTATATTATTGCATTTTTGGATTCTTCGATCAAAATAAGTGCCTAAACCTTAAGGGTTTTTAAATAATTTGAATTTTGACAAAATCAAACCCAATTTTCATGTTTCAAATACTTAAGAAGTATTTCATTTATGTATTCGAAATCTACGGTGAAGTGTAACAATAAATCAAATTTTACATCCCAACTATAATAAATTTGCTATATTATACAGGGTGTCCAAAACTTAAAACTAATCAATTAAGAACTTTAAGGGGCTATACCTTGATTAATTTAAATAAAACGCTATACTTATTAACATGCCAGAAAATGTACCTTTTAAATACCTATCGAATGGTATAAGGATTTGATATAGCTAAGTCTTGGCGTTTTTACAAAATACGCCAAATAATCGTTTTCTGCACCATTTTGTGTTTTTCGAATAGATGTTCTAATATATCTAGTTGCCTATGGCATTTGGAAATGATAGGTAATTTGCAACTATAAGAATAATATTCAGAAATGTCTTTATAAATGTTCAGAAACTCGCGATTTATAGTTTTCTAACAGGCTATAACAGCAATAATGGTAATAACATATTGACGATAGCACAAAACAGAAGCAAAATATTTATGGTAGATGTTTCAAATGTCGACCATCAATTTCCAAACCCTTACATATTCTTTTTTCAAAACCACTGCTAACACTTGATAACATTTGCGGGCTTACAGTTTGAAAAGTGTCTCTTATGCGTATTTTCATATCTTGTGGTGTTGTCGGGGACGCATTGTAAACAATTCCTTTTATGTATCCTCATAAAAAGAAATTTGGTGGAGGTAAGTCCCGAGATCGCGGGGGCTAGTTTTGAAATCCATTTCTCCCAATCCACCTGTTTCGAAAGTAGACATTTAAAAATTGCCTAAACTCGCGATGATAATAAGGCGGTGCTCTATCCAGTTAAAGACACATAGTTATATATATATATATATATATATATATATATATATATATATATATATATATATATATATTTAAAATGACATCTTCTAATAACACTGGAAGTTGGTATATAAGAAAATCGCGAAACGTCAAACTATTTAAAGGTCCTTCAAAAAAGTAGGGTCCAATTAAAGATGGACCCAGTATTCCTCCCCACACATTAACCGACCACCTGTTCTGGTTTCTCCTCTGTATTCATGCCGATTGAATCAGAATAGTAATGGAAGTTGTGTCTATTCACGAAACAATTGTTGTGAAAAGTACATTCATTACTAAACAACACTTTAACAAAAAAATGTTAATTTTCTGCTACTTTATCTAACACCCGCAAGCAGAATTCAGTTTGGTTGTCAAAATCATTTCCGCGAAGCTCTTGACAAAGCTGGATTTTATAAGGATGAAATCTGTATTTGTTAATAATCCTTGAAACACTTACTTGGTTAGTGTTAATATTTTCGGATGTATGATTCTGACTAATATTGAGATTTTTGATTACTGAACCAAGCACAGTAAAAATATTTTCTTCATCCTGAGTATTTTCTTATAAATGATTTTTTATAACTGACATTTCCACTTTCCCGAAACTGGTTTAATAGTCTCACAATAACGGCTGATTTAGGATGGCTTCTTTCAAGAAATCTTTGAACGTAGACCCGAGAAGCCGACAAAAATTTTGATGGCATTCTTCCTTTCACTTAATCTTCATTTTAATAAAGCAATAACACAACAATATATACTTCATTAAATGATGTTTCACAGTTACAAAAAATAATACCGCAGCTTTGCAGACTAAACAGACAGATTAAATGAAATATCTAACGTTTCTAAATTCCATAAGTAACTAGTTACATTAGAACATCTCTTCAAAAAACATAAAGTGGTGCAGAAAACGATTATTTGGCGTATTCTTTGAACATGCTAAGGCTTAGCTATAGAATACCCTTATTCGATGGGTATTTAAAAGGTACATTTTCTGGTAAGTTAAAAAATATAGCGTTATGTTTAAATTAATCGAGTTATAGCCACTTAAAGTTCTTATTTCATTAGTTTTAATTTTTGGACACCCTATATAATATAGCAAGTTTATTATAATTGGGATATAAAATGTGATTTATTGTAACAATTCACTGTAAATTTCGAGTATATAATTGAAATATTTAAGTATTTGAAACATGAAAATTTGATTAAATTTTGTCAAAATTCGAATTATTTAAATGGACGTTGTCCTTCGACTGGCGATATTTTTCAGTCTGATATCGAGGTCGATAGATGGCAGGTTTGCAATATCCTACCGACCTTAGAATTTATATTTCATATATCAGTTATTTCCTGTGAATGTTACTCTCAGTCCGATACAGCTCCACTGATGAGACCATTAGATGGCCGAAACGTGTATGGAGAGAGAATCAGATTAGTATTTACAGAAAATAAACTGTTTGTATATATTCTTTTCTTTTCACTTCCTGAAAGGAGAATACATACATATAACAACTGTTTAAATACGGAAGATAGATTTGTTTATTTCTGACTGAAATTTTGACTTTTTAAAACATATTTTCCATTAACTCAAAGAGATACATGTACAGGGTGAGTCAACGATTGGATGAAGTAGGTTTGTGCCTTTTCGGTGAAATTTACAAAGAAACTATATTTATTGTTTGATACAGTTTATTTTTACGCAGATTTTAAAAATATTTAGGACTCTACAGGGTGAGCCAAAAAACTAGGACAGCATAAAGTTGTATTTTTTTAAATAGAACACCCTATATACGAATCGTATTTTCGATTTAGCTTATAATTTTAAATCTTTTTTATTAAGGGTTTACTGTAACAAAACTTTATAGTTTCTGAGATAATTAAGTTTAAAGAAAAAAAGTCACATTTTCAAGCATCAATTCAATCCTAAATAACGTTTTCAATTTTGTGACAAATATATTCAAATTTGGAATTTAGCAAGGCCAAGGACAAGTTAACATAATTTTTACCTAATATTTGCAATAAAAGCTACAGGGTGTTGAACACATCGGCTCAAATTTGAACAAGTTTAAATGAATAAATATCTTTTTTTTTTAAATGGTACACCCTGTATATTTTCATGTTATTTAATAGAGTAATAAAAACCATAAAAGTTTTGTTCAATATATCCTATACCTATTTATAATAGTTTTTGTGATATTTCAGTTTTTCTTATTTTCCATAGTTTTTTACAGAAATAGTCTTCATTATCATAGTAGCCATGGCAAAAACAATGTAAAAGAACATTTTTCTGTGTGTCAAATTTATAACCGCAATCGCTTCTTTTGGTTTTTATGTAGTTATCCAGAGTTTTCAATCCAATTCCAATTACTGCTACAAAACCCTAATATTATGCAAGCCTGACACACACTTAACTCATTTTTTATTACATTCTTTGCAATTGTAATTGTGTCACACAGTGTATATTTATTCCTAAATTTGTTACCATTTTGGAATAATTAAAAACTAGGACAAAATCTAATTTTCACAATGTCCACACATCTACTACCTGTTGTTTTAATTTTATTATATTTTAAACGAATTTTATATTCGATATATTAAAATGAAACTCTATTTAAAATTTAAAGTGTCATTAAAATCCAACAGCTTTTAAAGTTTATTTGTAAATATTTAAATGGGACGTATAACATTTTAATTATTTATTTCGGGATTATTATTAAATAGTGACATAAACCGTTATAAAATAAAATTTCAAATATTCTAAAATGTGTTATGTTGTCATCAATTTTATGCTATTGCTTTTCAATTTTGACTATAAATAAGTTGGACTCATAACACATCAGCCAAGTTCGATATTGGTACGCCACGTGCACAATCAAATAGAGTGAAAAGAAGTGTTAATTTTACAAAAAAACTTAACAACAAACCGCATGCACCCTGACCTTAAGAGTAGCCAATAGATGACACACAATTCTCCAACTGAGCATTAAGTTTTCTTTTTAAATAATAAAAACCGTAAAAATAGGTACCTTTTTTGTTTTTGTTTTTTGCTTCTAATGTGAAATGAATTGAATAAATCGCATTGCTTTTAAGAGACCAACAAAAATGTTTTTTATAGACGCCTATGGAACTATTTTTCACCGAGAAAAGTCAGTACTAATATCGGAAGACGAAGACAACCTCCAACGGCTCCTGTACAAGTTTAAAAAGACCGCTGAAAAATTTAACATGACAATCTCCATAGGAAAAACCCAATCTCTCACGATCAGTAAAGAACCAAGAAGATGTAAGCTCGCTGTACACAATCAAAGCATCGAACAGGTCATGTCATTTAAATACCTGGGAGCAAACATCACCAGCAATAGAAACTTAAAAGCAGAAGTTCAAGAACAAACAACCAAAGCTGCCGTAATGTCAGGATACCTACGTGATATTATATGGAGAAATAAACATATGACGACACAAAGTAAGATCAGAATATATAAGACCTGCATACGACCCATAATGACTTATGCCATCGAAACAAGAGCAGACACATCAGCAACCAAAAGACTACTCCGGACAACTGAGATGAGAACGCTAAGAAGTATCACGGGTCATACATTACGCGACAGACTAAGAAACGATGAAATCAGAAAAAGATGTGAAATACAGGACGTCGTGAAATGGGGCAGAGGAAGAAGGAGAGCATGGAGGGATCATGTCGACAGGATGACCGACGACCGAGTGGCAAAAATTGCAAAAGAAGGAATACCAAACTCCTCAAGGCTTCCTGGTCGACCGCCTAAAAGATGGAAAAAGAGCTGGACATCGGTGTCACAGGAACAAAAATAAACGAGATGCATTGACAGTCAATACAGGACAAAGTCCTATACTAAGAATAAGAAAAAGAAAAGTCGGAAAAACCCGCAAAAAATTTTTTTTTTAATTTGCCTCTTTGGTAATTTACAATGTTAAGCAAAGATTTGTCGAAAAATGTTAGTTTATTATGTACACCTTGTAACCCGTTATTTTTATGAATCTTTTTTCATCGGTGAGCAGATTGGGCGGTGAGTCGGAAATGCTTCTACAGGGCGCCACTCAATTCTTTGCAATTTTTCTTTTGTTTAAACCACAGAACTGAGAAGGGTGGTTAGTTGTTAAAGGTAGGAAACAAAATGACCAAGAACACTTTTTAATTGAAGAATTTAATTTAAATTGCAACGTCCGGAAATTAAAATAAGTTAGTCTTTGGCCAAAAGTACTTAGGTGTACATTTATATATGGAAATACGAATTAATATACCGCATGTAATTCCACGACATTGCCTCTACAGATTTCGGAATATGCATATTATATACAAATGTAGTTTAATCTTAAATTATTTGTAAATTAATTGTTACGATAAATTCTTGAAAAAGGAAGAAAAAATTTAAAAAACCGATAAAAATTGAATATCTGGCTTTAGGTTATCCTCGGATGACTTCTATCTTCAATTGGCATCAGAGATCTCTCGCTAAGGAAAGTAGAGGCGATAATTAGAAACATCGTAATCACAGGCGCAAATTCATTTAGAAAAACATAATCGAAGCGCCAAAATTTGGTATAAATTTGAATCTACGGTATTTTTCTCCGAACGGAACCAAAGAGCAAGAAGAAAAGTAAAGACTTACTTCATAAACTAGAGGGCCACAGAAAAACACACCACATGGGAAATATCCTTAATGAAAATAATTTTACTACGTCATCTTGATTAACTCATGAGAAAATGGACAACGAAAAATAGCTTTTCAGCCAACTTGGCAGGCCTATACGCGAACCATGATATGATAACCTCATTCCTTTCATCAGTCTACCTTTTATCTCAAAAAGGGTCCTCGGGTGACTTGGCACTCACAATAAGAATCGTAAATTTTTGCATAATTGCAACAACTTTTAATTTTTTTCAATGCCACCGTATAACCTTTACTGGTCCAATTTGAACTTACCAAATGGATGCTGAGAAGTGTAGATATTATGAACTACAGTTTGTTTACCTCAGATTTTCGTATAAATTTGTTAAAATATGCCAAAAATGCTTCCAAAACGTGATATGCTTAAACTCGCTTCCGAAGTCGAGCAAAGCAGAGGTAGTAGGAATTTACAAGCAGCGGAGGAGAAGAGAACCGGAGATTGCACATACCAGGACCAACGATTATAATTCATATTTGGACATGTGTCGCATAATGGACTTACAAATAAATAAATAACTAAATAAACGCATAGATATATTTATAATAATATCAAATTAATTTTTGTGTATATGGTATTTAAACATGGTTCAAAGTATACATATATGAAATTTGTCGCATATATGAATATTGTATATTATATATATTTTTTATTTTTTCATTTTGAATATATGTTATATGATGTATATAAAATAGCAAATAAATTATTAACTATTATTATCTTAATGATTAAATAATTTATATATGGGGTAAAAAAAAATTAATGATAAAATATACGCAACACAAGTAATAAACCCTAGTTTTTCGTTTTTTTCGTGGCATGTCTTTGGAGCAGCTGGTATTATGTATACAAATACTTGTAACCGTTATTTCCAATTGTATAATTTCATATACGATATAAACAAATAAAAATTTGAAATTTATAAAACATTATGTTGGACAACGATGAAAAACATAATTATTTTCTAAAAAGAAATTGAATAATAATACTTGTCAGTATCCCGTTGAAAGTAAATCTAATATAATACATAATTATTATTAAACTTACCTTTATTAATAACACTATATTTAATGTACAACTATAAGTATATTGACTTTAAATATTGTATAGTTGTATAACAGTTTAAACATACAAATTTTGGTATACTGCTACAAACAAAGAGCAGTACATAATTTGCTACACTGATATTTATATAAAAGCGCGAAGAAAAGAAAAAAAAGACTGTCTTGAGCGAGTCGAGCAGAGTTGGATGCTAGAGGCGGCACCAATTAGCAAAGTGCCGAGCTAGCCCCTTTGCCATAGAGTAGGGGTTGTTATTTATTTTATAGGCGCCACTGAATTTTGACGGGGTAAACTCGGAACCCCCCCCCCACCTTGTTGCTCGGGCCTAGCGTGCAACCCAGCTCTATATCTTGCTGCAAAAAAATAACAAAAATAAAAAGAAACAGGTAACGCACTGCAAAACTGATAAGAAGTTGCGGGATAAATCAAACTCAAAGAAAATGTTAAAAAACAAATGTTTTTATTAATACTCTAAATTTTGATGATAGAGAAGTCCTAATTGTTGATCGATCTGGACTTCTTCTAGCTCCAATGGATCTAACTTCCTTACCCTGAGGGTGGATACAGGTATACTACTACCCCAGAGGGTAGATCTGAGTTGTATCCCTAAAAGTGGACTGGCTTATACCCCTAAGGGTGGATATGAGTTGTTTTCTTGACCCCAAAGGGTAGATATGAGTTGTTTTCTTGACCCCAAAGGGTGGATATGAATTGTTTTCTTGACCCCAAAGGGTTGACAACGTATTAATATTTTGAAACACGTTGAAATAAAATATTATTAAATATACACAAAAATTTATTTGAAATATAAGTGTTTCCCCTTATTTTTCATTTATTATCTATTTATAGTTCCATTATGCGAAGCACAGCGGCCTTTTTCTACTCCGCTACTTATAATCACTACTTCGCTTGGCTTCAGACGCGAGTTCATGCGTATCACACTAGGTTGGGAAGAATTTTAGCATATTTCAACAAATTCATACAAAAATCTGGGATAGACGAATTGTAGTTGCCTATATGTTATTTTCCTTTCAGGCAGAGAAAAAAAATTCTGGTCTTCTCTCCACACTCGTTTCGACCACCTCATGGTCTCATCAGTGGAGGTGTATCGAAAACATATATGACAGGTGCAGCAATTTTCGATAAGATCAATGATTATTTTTAAAAAACTAAATAAATTAGTCTTTTTTTTTGGTTGTATGCATTGATGGTGCAAAGTAAATGACTGAAACATTTTCTGATCTTTTGGTGCTAGTAAAGAAGATCAACGAGAATATTGAATGGATTCATTATGGTATTCATATACAAGCACTGGCATGTAAGCGCATTCTTGCAAAGTTACCCAGTACCTTAATCGACGTTGCAAAAATCGCAAATTGTGTAAAATTGCATTCTACAAACTCTTGTTTCTTCCGTGCTCTTTTTTGAAGACTTTGGAAGCCTCCATGTTTCTTTACTACTTCATACAAAAGTTAGATGGCTTTCTCACTGCAAGGTTTTGACCCACGATCTTGTCTTGCAATATGATCATTCTATCGCAAGTTCAGTCTACACCGATTTGACACGAAATAAAGTTTATATATCTTTTTTTTTATCAAGGGAGTAATATTTCTTAGACTTTAAAGTTAATTCACCACACACATAATAGAAATTATTTGGATGGTTTTCACTATTTCGCGGCATTTTAAGGAATCTATTCGTACAAAAATAAACACGTGAACACGAATAATTCACTTCTTCTTAAAGTGCCTATCCTCTTTGGATGTTGGCTATCACATTGGTCCATATTACTTTATTCACTGCTGCTCTGAACAGACCTGTTGATGTCATTCCAGTCCATGTTCGTAGGTTGCGCAGCCATGATATTCGTCTTCGTCCAGCTGATCTCTGGCCTTCTATTTTCCCCTGCAGGATAAGTTGGAGCAGGTGGTATTTCTCATTCCGCATGATATGTCCAAAGTACTCCAATTTTCTGCGTTTGACATTTGTAAGGTATTCCAGTTCTTCACCGATACGTTGTAAAATGTTTTCGTTTGATACGTGGTGTATCCAAGGAACCCTAAGCATGCGGCGGTAGCACCACATCTCAAATGCATCTATACGTCTACATGAAGCATCGGTAAGGGTCCAGGCTTCTGCTCCATATAAGAGAGTTAAGATTACATAGCATTTCAAAATCCTGATCCGCGTATGTATATTGAGGGATAGGTTGCAGAGTATGTTGCGCAGCTTATTAAAAGTACCTCTTGCTTTCTCGATTCGGCTTCTTATTTCTCGAGAGCGGTCCCAGTCCTTATTCAACGTGCAGCCTAGATATGTGATCGCCTCGGCCATTGTGAGAGTTACGTTGTTGGCAGTAAACTGTATATTGCCGACGTCGTTTTTACTGACAATAATCGTTTGCGTCTTCTTGCAGTTTATCTTCATACCTTATCTGTTGCGAGCTGTCACTATTCGGTCGATAATTCTTTGAAGTCCCTCTGCAGTATCGGCTATAAGAACGGTATCATCTGCGTATCTTAGATTATTTATTACTTCTCCATTTACAATAATTCCATCTTCTATGTTGCCCAATGCTTCTTTAAAGAGATGTTCTGAGTATACGTTGAATAGAAGTGGCGACAGTATACAGCCCTGGCGTACTCCTCTCTTTATATTAAATTTTTCTGTTGTCTCATTCTCAACTCGTACAATAGCCTTTTGTTGTGAATATAACTTTGATATTATCTCTCTGTCTCTGTCGTCGATTCCTGTCTCTTGTAGGATTGAAATCAGTTTACTGTGCTGCACTTTGTCAAATGCCTTTTCAAAATCTATGAAACATGCTAAGATGTCGGCATTGATGTCACGTGCTCATTGAATCAGAACCTGCTTGGTCGAAAATGTAATCCAACATCTTTTTCAACCGAGACATTAAAAAATCTAGAGCTATAGTATCCCTCCACAGTTTATGGCTTCGACGACCAATCGGTCATCTCCGAACAATTAGTTATATTAAAAACAGGGAAATGATCTCTTCTGTAACATTTTGTAACATTTTATCTTCTTTCAGCCCCTATAACAGTTTTTCAAGGTGTACCATGATTGGGAACTTTTAATGTTTTGTCTAAAATATAAAAAGATTCACACTAATTTGCCAATATTTTGTATGTTTTCCCTCTTATATAAATAGGAGAAAAGTTTTTGCAAAAATCATTATACAGATTTATATGTATGTATATATGTTTTATTTCTTGTAATGAGGGTTTTTATAATTTCAGTATAAATGATTAAAGAAACCAATTCGTAATGAAAAATGGATAATAAGGTTTCAGCTGGATTTTCCCTAACCTCTCTTTATCAAAAATTGTTAGTAAGATCATAGTTAGGGTACCATTTCTGGCATAATTTCTCTTACCTTGTGTATTTGTTTTCATCGAGTTTTCTATATATTCGTGCTTGAATGATGTTAAGAAAAGCTTTCAAAGCGTGGCTCATCAAGCTGATTATTCTATGATCGGAGCACTTAGTTGCGTTCGTTTTTTTGGAAATCGGGATGAATGTCGACAGTAGCCAGTCTTTTGGTATTTGACCGTTCATGTAAATTTTGTTAAAGAGGGTGGTCAGTAGTTTTATTTGTTCTGAGTCAATTAATTTGAGACCTTCTCCGTGTATCTGGTCTGGCCCGGGGTTTTTGTTATTTTTGAGTCTATTTATCGCTGATTCCACTTCCGCCTGTGTGATGATAATTCACTATAAACTAATATCAACACCTTTCTGACTCAACACGCAGGTCTAAACTAAACTGAAGTGACTCACCTAAACCACGCCACAAACTTGTCAACTTCCCTAGACTTGTTTAAACTGGTTTGATATATATTTGACATCTTTACTGGAGTATATATTATGACACATAAAACCACAAGCAACTAATATTTTATCAAACGAGATACTAATATTCGGCCTTAGCGTAGCAAAGTACATAGAAAACAGCTACAGTTGTCCATTTAACGAAATTACTTTCAACCAGTGTAATTTAATATAGCTAATTTTACTTGTAAATTTCTAATATGTCTATAAATTCTTAATAATATCAATTTCGTGAAAACTGATAATCCAGAGTTGCACATCCAACAATATTAAGTTACAACGTTTCAGATGCCAATTATAAACACCACAGATACAGACTTAAACCGCAATAACGTATTTATTTGTCCGTTCGCCGCAATGTCTCCCGAAACCTGTCTAATTTCCGATAATTTAACCCAATCAAATTTCTCTGCTCGCTCGAAGGCACACGGTTCAGGTAATCCTCTTCTGAAATTGGCCAGTTGGAACAAAGCAGATATATGGCAAGCGTTTGATCACGTGGCCTCCTAATTTAATTGGATATAACTAGAATGATGGCATCGAGACCGAAACGCCGGCAACACAGCGCCTGGCGCCGCAACACGACAGCCACCAGATTCAATTTGTTTGCCGTATCGTTATTGACGACCAACGGGCACGATTAGGTCTCTGGTGGCATCGTATTAGAGGTTATGTATCAATAGACGATATTATAGAGGTTATTGGTATAGGTCATTCTTTAATTCCAATTATGTAAATAGATTATATACAAGTTGTGCCACATGTAATGATACATAGAGAACCAGCTAATCTCTTACGTAATTGAAAGTTAACCATCTTGTTATTATCCGAACGTTAACACTAACCAATATACAGAATCTCAAAGTTAAGCTATGTTACTTATTAAGATAACTTTTTAAAAAATTCAGTATTATAATAAATTTATTAAACAGGAATTTCCTTGAAGCGAGTCATTTAATTCATATATTTATTTTTCTACGTCAGTGTTTGTTTTTGTTTTGTTACGAAAAGTCATTTTACTTGGCGCTATGACTACAAACAAAGTTTGTTTATTTATAGAATTATTTTTTATTGATTTATTAAATATATTTTTCTTGCTATATTCCGTTCCATCTTTAAAATCACTTTAAAAAATTCGATCTCTAGGATCACTATAAAAATTGTTTTGAGTCTTATTTATTCACATAAAAAATAGGCTTCTCCACTTTTAGTAAAATATCAGACAATCTTGTTTAGAGCCCCTCTTGGCATTTTTCTTTCTCAAAGCCTTTTACTTAAACCTCCCAAATCCCATGTCTTGTTAGCATGAGTGGAAACGCACCGGTAATTTTTCTAAAGCGCGTGGTGGATCCGGGATAACGATCTGTCTTATTAAAATAAAAATTTTGTTTATACAATATTTTTTATTTACTTAATAAAAACTCTTTGAATTTATCATATACATATATACATATATATATATATATATATATATATATATATATATATATATATATATATATATATATATAAAGGGTGTTTTTTTATAGAGGTATAGAACTTTTAAATGGAATAAAACAAAGATGAATTTTTTTAATTGACATGAAATTTACTTTATTCGAAAGATAACCTTCTGGCATTATAATTTAAATATGACTTCTGGCATATCACCGGCTGGCTTGGACGTAGTCTAATCTGGAGGTCCAATTTTCGATGACTTTTTCCAACATTTGTGGCAATAACGCGGCGAATGTTGTCCTCCAAGTGATCAATCGTTTCGGGCTTATCGGCGTAGACTAGCGACTTCACATATCCCCACAGAAAATAGTCTAGCGGCGTTAAGTCGCACGATCTTGGAGGCCAATTCACGGGTCCGAAACGTGAAACTATGCGGTTACCAAACGTTTTCTTCAATAAATCAATTGTGGCACGAGCTGTGTGACATGTTGCGCCGTCTTGTTGAAACCACAGCTCCTGCACATCATGGTTGTTCAATTGATGAACGAAAAAGTCAGTAATCATGGCTCTATAACGGTAACCATTGACTGTAACGTTCTGACCAGCATCGTTTTTAAAGAAGTACGGATCAATGATTCCACCAGCCCATAAAGCACACCAAACAGTCAGTTTTTCTGGATGTAACGGTGTCTCAACATACACTTGAGGATTATCATCACTCCAAATACGGCAGCTTTGTTTATTGACGTATCCATTCAAACAAAAGTGAGCTTCATCGCTAAACAAAATTCGCTTATGAAAATCGGAATCAACGGCAATCTTGTTTTGGACCCATTCACCGAATCTACGCCTTGCTAGGTGATCGTGTGGCTTCAATTCTTGCACGAGTTGGATTTTGTAAGCACGCAAACCAAGATCTTTCCTCAAAATCTTCCATAAAGTGAATGGACACATATCCAATTCCTGTGCACGATGGCGGATAGACTGATTCGGGTCTTCCTCTACGCTACGCGCTACAACAGCAATGACTTCTTCTGTACGCACTGTACGACGTCTCTGTGAATGCGTATTATCATTTAGAGTAAACGTGGTGTGAAAACGTTCCATAGTTAATCGAATTAATTTCTCTGATGAACGGTTATGTTGACCATAAAATGGACGTAGTGCGCGATACGTATTTCGAACAGAACCATGATTTTCAAAATAAATTTGCACAATTTGGAAGCGTTGTTTAGGCGTCAGTCTACTCATCTTGAAATGCCAAACCAAACTAAACATAAATCACTTGACAGCTGATAAAATGGCCGTCAGTTAAAAAAGTGTTGCCAACTTAAAGTTTTATACCTCTATAAAAAACACCCTTTATATATATATATATATATATATATATATATATATATATATATATATATATATATGTGTTTTTTTTTTAATTCTTGGGGTTGTTTAAAATTCCACACATTAACAGAAAAAGTTAAACGTGGTTAAAAAACAATTAAAAAAAATTTAATAACTTATTTTACAATTAAAAACTTTATGATTTTAAAAATATTTAAATTTTTACAAAAATGTATAGGTACGCACTTTGAGCTTGCCATTTCTATTTCGATACTAAATGATAAAATGTATTGATTGTGGTATTGGATAAACAATTCTTTTTTATTACATTATTTTTTAAATTATTACTTATGGAGTCTTTGATTTTTTTATATTAAAATTGATAACATATAAATGTTCTAAGAGAATATTCCCATCTAGTTACTTTTAAGAGGGTATATTAACTTTTAATCGGATTTGTGTAAATGTGGTTTAGGTTAGTTATATCAGTTCTGTCGTTAACTGCGTTTCTTTCTTTTTTATTTCCATTATCTCTTTACACTCAGTTGGTTATAATTATGGCCACGTTCAAGTATTATTGCATTGTTGTAGTCGAAAAAATGGCCTATTTCTCGTACATGTTTATTTAAAGCAGTCGTTGCATTCTTAGTAAATTTGTGTATTTAATCTATTTTTAAGTAACTGTGTGGTCATTCCTATATATATTTTTTGGACAATTGATGCACGGAATTAAGTATACAACATTAGAGTTATTCATTTAGGAGTTTTACTTCGGTTTCGAAAAAAAAGAGTTTAACTTATTTTGAGCTTTGTGGCAGACGAGGATATTACGTTGGTTTAGAATATATTTAGTTTTTTCTAAAAGTCTGTTTGTATACAGCAAGGCAATAAATTTCGATGTATCATTATGGTTGGGAGTATGGAGTATGCATCAATATGTTTTTTTTTGTATTCAGATTCATATGTCGATGTTAAAAAACAACGTTTCTTAACGTTTCGATTTTTTTTTAAGGCATTTTCAAAAAGTTTTTTTTTTATATTATATACCAATATTCCTGAATTTGGACTCCCTGTTTTAAGAAAAGTAAAAGAGACCATAATAATAAGGAACAACTTTAAACTCAGGGACATTGATAGAATAATAAAAAAAGCGTATACACAAATTTTATAATTCTAACAATCCTCCCAACAATAATGATACATCGAAATTTATTGCCTTGCTGTATACAAACGGACTTTCAGAAAAAATTAAATATATTCCGAACCAACATTATATCCTTGTCTGCCACAAAGCTCAAAATAAGTTAAACTCTTTTTTACGAAACTGAAGCAAAATTCCTAAATAAATAACTCTAATGTTGTATACTCAATTCCTTGCACCAATTGTCCAAAAAATATATATAGGAATGACCACACAGTTACTTAAAAATAAATTAAATGAGCACAATATATATATATATATATATATATATATATATATATATATATATATATATATATATAGGCGAGAAGGTTATCGCCGCCACGGAGGCCTACTTCGCAGACCTCCAGAAAACGTATTTTTCAGACGGGTTAAAGAAGTTGGAGCATCGCTGGGTCAAGTGTATCGAGCTAAAAGGAGACTATACTGAGAAATAAATCTCCACTTTTCCAAAATTTTCGTTTTCCTTATATAGGGTAATTACTTATCGGTTCGCCCTAGTAAAACTCGCGAATTTTCAAAAAATTGAAATATCAAAAATCGAAACACTGATTCCGATTATTTCAACTTTAAATGCTTTTTGAACTTTTAGACATTTAAAAAACCAAAATAAGCGTCTTTTGGCGGCGCATACTTTCATTTTTTAAGCATCCAAAAAGACTAGCGATTTTACAAGCAGTTAAATTTGAAATGCGCTTTAAAAAATTACATTTATTTCAAATTTAAATGCTTTAAAAGTGTTCAAGCTTTTTAGCTACTTTAAAAAATAAAGTGCGCATCTACGAAAAATTTATATTTGATGTTTCAAAGAGTGTAACAACGCAGTTTGTAATGAAAATATTTGTAATGGAATCGAGATAAGTTAAAAATATATCTAGCTTAATAATTATTAGTTTTTGAGCTTTTTTGACGTTTAAAAAAGAAGCGTTTTTTTTAAACGGGTATTTTCGTTTTTTAAGCGTCGAAAAAGACGCAATTCTATATGTAGTTGAAGTTGAAATACGCTCGGAGAAATTATTTTAAAAGTTTACCAAATCGCGAGTTTTTTAGACTGTTTGTAGAATCACCAGTCTTCGAGCTTTTTAGACGCTTGAAAAACGAGAATATGTTCCTTTAAAAGACGCTTATTTTAGTTTTCTAAATGTCTAAAATGCTCAATTACTCTCAATTTGGCAAATATTTAAAGTGAAAATAATCGGAATCAGTGTTTTCATTTGATACTTCAAATGTTTGTCAAGTTGCGAGTTTTCAAGCTATTGCAACTATCGAAAAACTAAGAGCAAAATTTCTTTATTTTAAGCATTCAAAACACTTGGAAACTCGCCATTCTAGAGCTAGTTGAAATTTGAGTAATCACTCACCCTGCTATTTTCAATGGTTTTAAATGAGAAAAATTCGTTTTTTGTCGGTATTCAAGAATCCTTGCTATTCGGATGATTATATTAGTAAATTTTCGTACATTCTATGGCGACGAATGATTAAGTTTACTCATTTTTTTGTCGCCATTTTCATGAAAACTTTTTTCCTGTTGAGGACCCATGTGTATTAATAGTTTTACGGCATTATAAATACTTAAATCGCGAATAACAAATTTTCTGCCGATTTCTCCGGAAAAACCCCCAATATTCGTAATCAGCAAAACACATAAAAAAACGTTGGTGTGTTCAAACATCTTGATTAGCTACAAAAAGCTCCTGGCCACCAGAAATATAATGTCTTTCAAATAGAATTTTGATATGCTATTCGTTTATAAAATTCAGTTTTAGCAAATGTAAAAGTTGATGCTGGCAGCCGTTACTATGTGGTAGTTAATCATCTTCGGGAAATGTTTAAAAAGGAACTACTACGTTTTATACCACTAAATTTATTAAGAAAACAGTGACTGCAGTTTCAACTCACAGTCATTTTCAAACTGAATTACAAAGGTAGACTAAGTATTCTATACAAAAACATGAGAAAATTTAACAATAAATAAAAACTACCTGAGAAATTACATTATTACAAAGGAGAGGTGCTAAATTTTGGGAACTAATTATTATTTGGCGACAACAAATAACGGGGAAAACCCAAGTTCTGTCTGGTCATTAAGCAAATTTATATTTTTATTTTTACTATGTTTATATATTTGTAAAGATTCAAGAATATTTAACTTTTGGCCCTTTGTTGAATAATGTAATATGTCAGTTTTGCTTAAATTATGAAAACTGTGGCTGTGTTCTAAGCAATGGTTGGCAAAACTCGAGTCTGTTTTTTGTAGTCTATATGATCGGTGGTGTTCTAAAAAGCGAGTTCTAAAGCTTCTACCACTTTGTCCAATATACAAGCTATCACACTCTGAACATTTTAACTTATAAACTCCTGATTTATCAAACTTATTAATTTTATCTTTAGCATTGTAAAGGATAGTGGACAGATTGTGTTGAGATTTAAAGACTATTTTTATGTTATGTTTGGAAAGAGTATTAGCTATGTTTTCTGATAGGGTACCACAGTATGACAAAGATATATAAGATGAACTATCTTTATCATTTTTTATTTTGGGATATATTGAATTAAAAGCTAGTTGTTTTTGTTTTTTAGTTATTAATTTCTTTATGGTTTGTTGGGAGAAATTGTTTGATATTGCAATCCTTTCAATGATATTTAGTTCCTCTTGAAGATCTTCTTCAGAGAGAGACAAAGAGAATGCTCTATGTATCATTGAATTGTATGCAGCCATTTTGTGTTGTAAGGGGTGAAAAGAGTCATTAGATGTAGTATTACCTGTTAACGTTGGTTTTCTAAAAATTTTAAAATTACACTGAGTATTGAGGTGAGATATGGTGAGATCTAGAAAATTTATTTTATGGTTATTTTCAGTTTCCAGAGTAAATTGAATTTTTGAATGGCAATTATTAATGTATTCTAAGATTTTTTAAAGCTGTCTAGTAGTGCCTTTAAAACATGCTAGAACATCATCCACATATCTGTACCAAAATTGAACATGGTTTTTGCTTAAAGGGAAATTAAGAATTTTATTTTCTATGTTCGACATGAAAATGTCTGCTAGGAAAGGGCTAAGAGGAGAACCCATTGGTAGGCCTGAATTTTGTAAATAAAATTTATTATTAAACTGGAAATTAGGTTTGTGATAGGCAAAGTTCAAAAGAGGACAAGATTTCAGTAGGATTTATATTTCGTTCCTGTAAGATTTCTTGGATAAGTATAAAACATTCATCTGCTGGAATATTAGAAAACATGCTTTATATGTCAAAGGAAACTAGTATGGCGTTATCTGGGGTTTTTATGTTTTTTAGTTTTTGGACGAGATCTACTGAATTATTTAAACTGTGACTTGGTTTAAAGTTACTTACTTGTTTGAAGAATGAATTTAGTTTCATACTGAGTTCTCTCGTGGGGCTATTTATGTATGAAACGACTGGGAGAATGGAATTTCCTGGTTTGTGATTTTTTATAAGGCCATAGAGTTTTGGTGCTTGTGGATTCATATTGATTATTCTTTTTTTATCGAGCTGTTATGTTTGACAGAGTTTGTTTCAAATTTGTTTGAAAAACTTTTGTAGGATCGCTTTTAATATCTGTAATGTTTTCGGATTAAATAAATACTTCTATTTTATTGACATATTCAACTTTTGGTAAAATAACTGTTGCATTTGATTTATCTGCTTTTGTTATTATTAGATCAATATCTTTTACTTTCTCTCTTATATTTTTTACTGTGTCTAAAGCTGTATTATTGGAATTTAAATTAGTGGATTTTATATGTTTTTTAATTGTTCCGGTAGTTAAGTCAATATTATTGGTCATCAGGAGTTTATAAGTTAAAATGTTCAGAGTGTGATAGCTTGTATATTGGACAAAGTGATAGAAGCTTTAAAACTCGCTTTTCAGAACACCACCGATCATATAGACTACAAAAAACAGACTCGATCTTTGCCAACTATTGCTTAGAACACAGCCACAGAAATATATAAACATAGTAAAAATAAAAATATAAATTTGCTTAATGACCAGACAGAACTTGGGTTTTCCCCGTTATTTGTTGTCGCCAAATAATAATTAGTTCCCAAAATTTAGCACCTCTCCTTTGTAATAATGTAATTTCTTAGGTAGTTTTTATTTATTGTTAAATTTTCTCATGTTTCTGTATTAAATACTTAGTCTACCTTTGTAATTCAGTTTGAAAATGACTCTGTGCGTTAAAACTGCAGTCACTGTTTTCTTAATAAATTTAGTGGTTTAAAACATAGTAGTTCCTTTTTAAACATTTCCCGAAAATGTAAAAGTTGATACAAATATTTGAATTTAGCCAAAAAATCAGCAGGAAATGTGATGCTGCAAGATGTATGGGCCTTATAAAACATACTTCAGTGATTCAAAATTAATTACTAAATTCCTGATGTTCCTAAATATACTTAGAGCCAAATTTTTAGAAATTTCTATTGAAATATGTACATCCCGAACTTTCTCAACTTCACAAAATTACCATATTGATACCACTAACACAGAAACTAAGTTAAAACTAACACGATCGGTCTCAATTCAAAACTATTTATTAGTTTGACCACTTTAGCAACTTCATGGTGAACTTTAACTCACACTTGTGTTATTCCTTTCACTAAAGTCAATTCAATTTCGGGGCATAATTGTGCTCAAGTTAAACAAGAAGTGTATGTTTAGTCCCTCTAAGCGTCGTAGATTTGGTGTTGATGGAAATTAGCTTTATACAAAACAGTTAATATCAAACAAATTGTTCAGTAAGGGTATAATAATAATAAAATATTTTTATTGCATCTCAATATATCTGATATACTAGTCCATTTGGGGCTCGTAAGGTGCCATGGCACTACTTAACTTTTTTCAAAAACTCTTTTTACTACTTACTATGAGTACTTTTTTCTATATTAATTGTTTGAAACGTCTTGCAACAGAGCAATAACTTAACACGATCTTTTTTTTATAATCAGCAATAAAGAATAATAACTTTTATTGGTATAGTTCAGTGGAAAGATGAACTTACGGAGTTTATATTTGAAAAAGAAAGATTGAACTAAGTACGTCTGGTACTATATCGATTTTTGTGGTAGGCGCTAAATAACTGGAATAATATTAAATAAAAAGAACATATTGGTTACCGGGTCATATCATTTTTTTTATTTCGGCATTCGTGTTTGTTCTGTTTCACAGGGCGGTTCTAATTTATATTTATTTATTGTGTATTTCCACAGGTTATTTATATATTATTTATTTTTCTACGTTAATGTGTATTTTTGTTTTACTACTAAAAGTCATTTTAGTTGCCACTATGACTATAAACAAAATAATTCTTTTAGTACCCTCTATTTAGAGAAAAGGAATCAGGATTTCTCAGAAAAACACCCCCAATATTGGTAATAATATTAAATAAATGGAACAAAGCACATACTGGTTATCGGATGATATATTTTTTTTATTTGAGCGTTCGTGTTTGTTTTGCTTCACTAGGCGGTTCTAATTTATATTTAGTTTTAGTTATTTATTGTGTATTTCCAGAGGTTATTTATATAATATTTATTTTTCTACGTTAATGTGTATTTTTGTTTTATTACTAAAAGTCATTTTAGTTGCCACTATGACTCTAAACTAAATAACTCTTTTAGTACACTCTATTTAGAGAAAAGGAATCAGAATTTCTCAGGGAAACACCCCCAATACTGGTAATAATATTAAATAAATGAAACAGAGAACATACTGGTTACCAGATCACATCATTTTTTTATTTCGGCGTTCGTGTTTGTTTTGCTTCACAGGGCTGTTCTAATTTATATTTAGTTTTAGTTATTTATTGTATATTTCTAAAAGTCATTTTAGTTGTCACTATGACTAAAAACTAAATAACTCTTTTAGTACACTCTTTTTAGAGAAAAGGAATCAGCATTTCTCAGAAAAACACCCCCAATATTCGTAATATTATTAAATAAATGGAACACAGAACATACTGGTTACCAGATCTCATAATTTTTTTTATTTCGGCGTTCGTATTTGTTTTGCTTCACAGGGCGGTTCTAATTTATATATAGTTTTAGTTATTTATTGTGTATTTCCCGAGGTTATTTATATAATATTTATTTTTTTACGTTAATGTATATTTTTTTGATTACTAAAAGTCATTTTAGTTGTCACTATGACTAAAAACTAAATAACTCTTTTAGTACACTCTTTTTAGAGAAAAGGAATCAGCATTTCTCAGAAAAACACCCCCAATATTCGTAATATTATTAAATAAATGGAACACAGAACATACTGGTTACCAGATCTCATAATTTTTTTTATTTCGGCGTTCGTATTTGTTTTGCTTCACAGGGCGGTTCTAATTTATATATAGTTTTAGTTATTTATTGTGTATTTCCCGAGGTTATTTATATAATATTTATTTTTCTACGTTAATGTATATTATTTTGATTACTAAAAGTGATTTTAGTTGCCACTATGACTAAAAACTAGATAACTTTTTTAGTACACTCAATTTAGAGAAAAGGAATCAGGATGAGTATTACTGGATTTAAAAATTCAAAAATAAAGTGGAAGTAGACAAAAGTTTTGCTGTCGTAAATTTAATAAAAGAGTTTAATTATGTTAAAATAGATGGCTGTATGGGTGTGAGAACGTACAAAAATGTCCGCAGTATACAGTGGAAGACATAGAGAAACTCCGTTCTAATAGGTTTTACAGTAGATCTGACGATACAACGAATATTCTGCCCTGTAGGAAATTTAGGACCAATTTTACAAGCTGGTAGACATTCCTAACATTATAAGCTTAATTATAAGTATCTTATGCCATACTTTGTCAAAGGCCTTGCTGATATCGAAGAAGATTACGTATGTTTAAAACTTTCTATTAAATTCATGCGTTATGACAACGCTAGTCTGTTAGTCTACTGAACGGTATTATGACTACCTATGAAGCTGGTTGAAAATTTCCAGTGGATCTGCCATCTGGAAATGGGCTGCTGAAAATAAATTTTTCTTTTGAAAATGACTATTTTGTTTAACATATATTCAAAATGTAACGTACAGATTTTGGTGAAATTTCTTTATTATCTGCTAATATGTTGGAACTATAAATTTGCTTGAAGTATGAATCCTGACTATTTTTTTGTACAAGGTAGTGCGCTATTATCGCCCATGTTTTCGTTTTTTGTTTAATATATTTTTTTACGGTAAAACCCCACTACATAAAACTAACAAAGCAGTCGTTTCTTCTTCATTGTCAGACAAAATATGACAATTATATGCACAAGAGATTTATGTACCTGTGAAGAGCCATAAACCAAAGGCATAGCAATTCTCAGAACTGATTTGATAAATAATTCGGCTTTCCGAATTTGGATAAAGTAAAGAGTGTATGTGTCTGAAGTACGTATTTGAGGAGAAAGAAGTATAATTAGGTTTAAGAGTATACATATTAATTGGTTAATTAATAGTAATGACATTTTTAAGTATAATTCAAATGTGTATAAGTGTAAGGCCTTGCTATTGAAAATGTCTACTTTTACTCCAAAACTTTGTATAGGTGTTTTGGATTTGAAATTCAAATCCACTTTCAAGTGTGCATAATTCACTTGTTCAACTAAGCACCCTGATGAGGATGCGTAGTTTGTTTTCGAAATGTGCTAACGTAACGGGACTTATGCGAATCTACAACTTACAGGCGAATTAAGGAAAAGAAAAGTGGAACTGTGTGCGAACCTAAACCGTCTCCGAGAAGAAACAAATTATACGAATACTTCAAAACATACTAAGAAGTCATGTTCACCAAAATAAGAATTTTTCGTGAAACATTCTTAGAAGGGTTGTTGACAGGTTTAAAACCCTTCCTCGGAAATGGCCGCAAATTTATTATAACTCATATTAGAGGTGTTAAGGGATTTATAAGAGTTTTGCTGCAGTTCGAATTAAAATCTACCAAAGATTACTATGAATAAATGACGCCGAATATATTCGAAAATATTTTTCTCAAATGATACAGTTGTGATGTCTGTTATAGTTTTGGATAACGCCAGTTATCATTCTAGACTGGTGGAAAAGTTGCTAAAGAAGGAACTTCTAAAAATTACAAATGAGAAAGAAAGCCAATTTAAGAAACACGTGATGCGCTAAAGAACATGGAAATGTTGTGTTTCGAGTACCACCATGCCATTGTTCCATTGAACTTATGTTGGAAAAATGTTTCTACTTTTGATATAACTGGTCCTATTTTGTTTAATAAGTATTCAAAATTGGTTGGAGACATTCTGGTAAAATTTTTCTATTGTCCGCTAATTTGTTGGAAATTTAAATCGGCGATTCTGACCTTTTTTTTTATACAAAGTAGTACTCCAACATTGTCGAGGTTTTCGTTTTTTATATAACAAACTTGATGATAATAAAACCCCAGTACATAAAGTTGATTAGCTGCCTACTTTCTTCGCACACTTGCGTGGTGTGCTGGACTTCAACCAAAACTTAAATATTTTTTTCATTACCCTTTATTGGTTTACACCGCCCAGACGCTATAAATCTCTTTTGGCGCAGGACGCCGAAGATAAGGGTTTGAATCGGCAAAGTTCAAAGAGGTTCGTTGCAATCTCGTCGCATACTCGTCACAGGCGCGTCCCGCGCTCGGCTCGCCATATTTAGACGCTTCTTAGGTTTGAAGCACTGTAATCTACCTATGCTTAAATCGTTCCCTGTCCCCGCACCTTCCTCTACAATACAACATTCTTAACAAATTCTTATTATTTTTAAAAACATATTGTTCAACACATATGTTTGTTTGTTGCAAGACCCCTCTTGATAGTATAAGAAAATTTTTCCGCTTTACAAAACATCCGATTCTCTATAACGACTGGTCTTGTTAGAACAAAAATTGGAACGTTATTCGCTCCGTTGATCCGGCTCAACTGCCGATTCATTTGGCGTCGAATTATCCGCTACAGTCTGGCTAAATGGCAGGTCTATGCTTCGGCTGACTCCCGTATTGCTCCGCTCCGGCATATATTTTTGTGTGCTAACAAGGTCGGTTTTAATAATGTCGTTATTTTAAACGAGCGTGAAGTATAATAGGAGCGGATATTGTCTGTGAAAGCCTTTTAAGGAACATATATTTTATGTAATAAATTGACATGAGTATCTTAAATAGAGCGTCAAATTATTGTTGTAAGCGTAATTTCCTAGACTAGCTTAGCTTGTTAAAATACGAGGGAATCTTAGATGTTTTTATTTATATCGATCTGTGACGGGATAATAATTAAGTAATAAACAAATTAATGAATAAGTGTGGCGATACTCGATGCTTAGGGATCCCATTAAAACTGAAATGAAAATTTTTAGATTTTACCTGTAAAAGATAAAACTCTAAAACCTAATAAGTATGGAAATCAACAATAAAAAGAAGCAAATATATTTTTGAATAATCAGAAACACAACATATCTACAGCTTGTATATATGTATGTGCGTAGAACTGCGGTCTGTACACTGCGACCTGGTAGATCTATTGTGCTCTCCTACTGCAGCCAAGTCGTAAGAGTTACCTTATCGGCAAGAGAAGGCCCTCAAGTCCTATTTCTCTCAAGAACCTTAAGATGTTAGACGGCTTCAAGGTGGGTAGCTCCCCTTCTTCGATTTGGTATGTTCCTAAAAACCGCATCTTAGGGTTTTCTAGAGCGCTGCACTTCGAAAGGATAATAATAGAAGTCTCGTCCTCCCCTTCACAGAATCTGCACACTTCTCCTTCTACCAGTCCGAGTTTCTTGAGGGATCCCTTCAGGTGGCAATGCCTCGTCAGGAACCCTATCAAAACTCCAAGTTGGTTTTTACTTAAGTTTATGAATTCTTTGAATCTCTTCTTGTCGTAGTTCTCAAGAAGTATCTTCACTTGTTTCAGTGCTTGCAGCTCCGTCCAGTAATTGTATCTCCTGCTTTCTTCTTCTGCCTTTAGTTCTTCCAGCATTACTCTGCAACTAATTCCATAGACAGACTCTGGCTCCAGAAAGTCTCAGCCCCTTTCCTTGCGAGCCTGTCTACGATTTCATTCCCCTCTATCCCGGTACCTACATGAGGATAACTTTATTATCATTTAATTTCTTTAGGGATTCCCAGGCCATCTTTGAACTAACAACTTGAGAGCTTAGCATACTGATGGCTGCTTAACCATCCGACATAATAATAATCTTTTGGCCGTGATAGTTTTTCTTTGTTGAATTGAACACATTTCCTAATGGTATATATTTCTGCCTGGAAAATGCTTGGTAACTTACCCAAATTTTCGTAGTGTATGGTGCCTGGTCCATACACTCCTATTCCACTTCCCTCCGTTGTTTTGGAATCATCTGTATACCATAAAATGAATTTCTTGTTGAATTTTTCAATGGTCTTTCTGTCCCATTCGCTTTTACGACTCAACTTGTTGTTGAATTTCTTTTTCTGTCGCCTGTGATGTTTTACAGTCGATTAGGATCATACTCGGACGTAAATGGATGCCTCTGAGCTGGAGCTTATGTTCCCATCCTTCGTACATCTTTCCACTAATGCCTCCTCCAATAGGGTCTGCTCGTTCCGCTTAGGAGAATCTTAGGGAACGTTTTGGGGAGGATAGCAATCTTGATTGATTTTAGAGCAGCGACATAGCTCTCATCAGTGTAGGACGTGGCGGTGTCTTGCCCGTTCTTCTCTTCTTTAATTTTGGTTTTTGAGGTGGAGTTGCACCTGCCTTCGTCCGGTTACGTTTTAGTTTGTTCTTTTGGTCTTCTGTAGCTTTATATTCTATCGCCTTCCTCCTTGATTCCCCTGGTGCTAGCCCTTCATTGAGATAGCGCAGGTACCACTTTACTCCTGCCCCACTTAATCCCCGCCTCAGAGGATCGCCTCTGCCGCTCCGTTTTCCCAGTTCAGGTAGTGGAAGTGAGTTTTTCTCCTTATTTTTCCCTTTCCTTCTTCATATTTTCTACGGGGGGTTTCCCGCTTGTTTCTTTATCATCTACAGCTTACAAACCACACAAAAAAAAATCAACTTGAAAAATAGAGGCTTGTACATGATCGCAGACAAGATCTATTGCGAGAGGTACACAAGCCAACCCAACACAAGAACATCATGAAGACTAAAAGATGATCAATTAATCCTAATAAATTATAATACAAGATCAGCTCGAGACAGCACACCGAATTTATTTTGACAATTTAAATAGTGTCAGTTTGTCCTTTCTGTCCTGTTATTTTTTCAAGACAAATTTTTTTTATTCAATTCGGTAATCAAAGATTACCTTGAGCAACCAAACCATGACCTCTTCATTGCATTAGTAAACAAATTGAATACGCTACATGAACAATAATATTAGGCTAGGAATGGCGTGAAGTCACATTTACCTTAATGAAGTTCCTATTGTAACATTTATTTCTAAAAGCTTTTCAACCGCACAAGCTATAAATTGAATATGTTCAACTTTTGACCTCTCAACTCCAGAAAATTACCATATCGATAACGCTAACTCCAAAACTCACCCGGAATGTACATGATCGCTTACAATCCAGAGCTATTTATTAGTTTAACTACTCAAGTATAACTCCGAAGTGAACTTTGACCCACACTTGTGCTATTCCTTTTATTAAAGTCAATCTATTTTGTAGGCAGGAGATAAACAAGTTTGATAGATATAAAGGGTAAATTCAGTTTGACTTGGTCTATACTAAAACGAATATTAGGACAGATATGTGTTTAGTCACCTAATAATTTAATAGGTTAATTATTGGTAAGTATTGAAAACCAGAAAAATAATTTAAATTTTAGTAATGCAATTTCATAATTATATATTTTTTAGCCTTCGTGACCTAACAAGGGAACAATACACAGAATACAAAAATGATACAAAATTACAAAAAAAATACACAATTTTTTTCTACCGGTAAGAACGATTTTCATATTTTAATTCGTACACCTTCCAAATATTGGACCATGTTTTTTCCCTTCTCTTTAGTATATTTCCCAAAACTTCATCCCATGTTTGTATCGGTCTTCCAGTCTTTTATTTTTGTTTGTTTCTGGCTCCAAACATATTTTACTGGTCTCGAATTCTTCATTCTTTATAGGTGACTTTGTTACATATAGATTTCATTTTAAACATGCAACATAAATTATGGTTATCAATATGTTTATAATTTGAACGCTTGTATTGTTTAGAAAGCGTAATATACCTTAAAACTCCTGTTTGAATGGAGATCGCTCTCCGAGAATATTACGGCACTGCAGGTTTCATGAGTACTATTGAAGTGTGATTGTGTTATGGGATTCCTGTATTGTATATTTCTATGATTTGAGGCCATATCTTCAAGATTTGATCTCCTTTAGGCCTTTAACAAGAGTAGAATGTAAAATGTAAACAAACAGCTCACAAAGAAGACAGGTTAAATTTTTAATCTCAACACTGTACCTTTTTCCATACTCTCCTGTAGTTCTTGAGCCAATATTTATAATTTCTTTAAAGAAAAGGCGAATTATTTCAGATTCTGTTTAACAATTTGGAACGTCAAACTTGACAAATAGCGATTGTTATTCATTAATTTAAGTGTTATTTTGTTACCATATCGTTTGACGTACGGACGACGTCACTAGTTAAATATTGCTTTTCTGAGGAATTCCAGTAAAATGATAGGATGCAGCAGAATGTTAGATAGGGGATATTTATCGTTCCACATTATCACTTGGTTCAAAGAACGCATAAATTAGTCAGTTGTTGATTTAGATATCATTTTCATAGATTCGTGTACGATTAGTTACATACCTTTCGATGTTGGTATCAGCCATACTTCAACTGATACTCTAGTAGTCTTTCCAAAAATCGTTCTGTTTTTGAAAAGACTGTTGAAAAAGCAATGGCGTATGAGCCATTAAGATATTTGGAGATCTTACTTCACCTGTTAAAGGGATTAATTGAATCGTTTGGCCCTGTAATACTACCTAGTGGTTTGTAGTATTCCAAGTATGCAGTTTGGTATTGCTGGATTTGAAGTTACTGTAGTAAAAACGATGGTTTAATAACCCTTTTTAGGAACCATTCACGCCGATTCTTCGGTGATTTCCTATTCTGGTTAAAATGATTTTTAATTATGATCCTTGATGCATATAAATGAATAAAATAACCTAATTTTTTTTTCTCTGGATTTTATAAAATTCTCGAACAATGAAAAGCGTGATAAAATCAAACTAAAAATAGAAGTTTATTTAAGCCGTTGTATATACATTGTCTGCAACGTAAGAGCATTTAATTTTCTTTCTGTACGTTAATTGTAGTTTGCACTTGGACTGTCAATAACTTCTTGGTGTACAAGTATGGTCGATTTTCCTTTTAGAAAATGTCGAATCCCTTAGGAGAATGCACACAAAGAATAGAGATTTGATCTGCTTTTTCTACTTTTAAGCAGAAATGAACAACTAATTTCAACACTATTGAAAATAAAATTTTTAAAACTTTGGATTTAGAGAACGAGAGATACACTACATCCATAAATAAAAGTTTCATTAAATTATACTGTCCTAGGTAGTTAAAAAGTATAACCGCAAAAATTGCCTGTTTTCCGGTAGTCGATTACGGATATAGAAAAGAGACGACCGAAATTCTGTTTATACCATACTAATCCTTGGACAATCCTAAGATGGGCATAACTTTTTTTTTGGAAAAAACCACAAAACCAGTCCATTTAAGGGTTGAAAATAATTAAAAAAAGACAATATCTAAAAAAAAATTGAGAAACACACCACTATTGTTAAGAATCATATTTGATTACTTGGAAAAATGATCCAGTCAAAGATATCAACCTTGTAGTACTGTTTTTATCAAAATAGAACCCCCTGTCTCAGCGAGCGGGTTAAAAATCAAGGATTTTAGAATCGTAGGTTCGGCTATGAAATTCAGATATATTTCAGGACATTGAGTCCAAGTCCGATGTTAAAGGAACTAGCACATTTCGAAAATAAGTGTATCTAACACAAAACCACCCCTAAAATAGGATCACAGTGTGAATTATAATAAAACCAGCTTCAATAGCGCGGTAATGCAGATTTTTAAGTAAGAAATATGTAAATTGTAGGAGTTGGTTAGCTACCACCCGATGAAATTGTCATACACCTCTAAATTAGGAGTTAAAACTACCCCTATATGAAAACCTACAATGCTTTAGGTTCTAAGACTGAAAAGTAGCTATGAAATTCTGAGTTCTATTAATAAAAGACAATAATAGATAATTTTTGAAGTATTTTTTGAACACTATCTTTCAGGAGGTGCTATTTTAATGCGAAAAGTATTGTTAGGTTGATATCTTTGACTGAATCATTTTTGCAAGTAGTTTGTGTCAAATACGATTTTTAATAATATTATGTGTTTTTTAATTATTTTCAAATCTTTACAAGGAACGGTTTTGGAATTTTTTCGAAATCAAAAAAGTTGAAAAATGAATAGAATTTCGACTACGTTTTTCCTGTATTCCGTGATCGACTGTCGAAAAACAGGTGAATTTTAGGTTAATTCTGCGATCACTCTTTGTCGTTGCACGAACTAGCCCCATGACTATCACATGTAGCCGAAACAGGAATGTATAAATCTAAAGGCAAAATAAAGGGCCGTTGAAAAAATAAACCAAAATATTGAATATTTAAGATACGAAGCAACTAATTTTTAAAAGGACATTGGGCCAGAAACCTTCTGGTGGTCCCTACAGGCTAACTGCAACATATGACATGGGCAGTGATTTACAGCCGCACTTTCATATGGTATTTATGCGTCGTACTTCGCGAACTATTAACTGTGAAACTAGGTATTTTCTTTATTTAATCGTTTTTGTTGAATTATACAGTTACTAACTTTTGTTGATATAAATTATTCAGTTTGTAACGAGAAATTGTTTAAATTCAAAGATATATATATATATATATATATATATATATATATATATATATATATATATATATATATATATATATATATATACATATACTTTATTTTATTTGTAAAGGGTGTTTTTTATAGAGATATAGAACTTTAAGTTGGCAATACTTTTTTAACTGGCGGCCATTTTGTCAGCTGTCAAGTGATTTATGTTTAGTTTGGTTTGGCATTTCAACATGAATAGACTGACGCCTGAACAACGCTTCCAAATTGTGCAAATTTATTTTGAAAATCATGGTTCTGTTCGAAATACGTATCGCGCACTACGTCCATTTTACGGCCAACATAATCGTCCATCAGAGCAATTAATTTGATTAACTATGGACCGTTTTTGCACCACGTTTACTCTAAATGATAATAGAAGTCATTGCTGCTGTAGAGCGAAGCGTAGAGGAAGACCCGAATCAGTCTATCCGCCATCGTGCACAGGAATTGGATATGTGTCCATTGACTTTATGGAAGATTTTGCGGAAAGATCTTGGTTTGCGTGCTTACAAAATCCAACTCGTGCAAGAATTGAAGCCACACGATCACCTAACAAGGCGTAGATTCGGTGAATGGGCCCAAAACAAGATTGCCGTTGATCCCGATTTTCATAAGCGAATTTTGTTTAGCGATGAAGCTCACTTTTGTTTGAATGGATACGTGCGGTATTTGGAGTGATGATAATCCTCAAGTGTATGTTGAGACACCGTTACATCCAGAAAAACTGACTGTTTGGTGTGCTTTATGGGCTGGTGGAATCATTGGTCCCTACTTCTTTAAAAACGATGCTGGTCAGAACGTTACCGTCAATGGTGACCGCTATAGAGCCATGATTACTGACTTTTTCATTCATCAATTGAACAACCATGATGTGCAGGAGCTGTGGTTTCAACAAGACGGCGCAACATGTCACACAGCTCGTGCCACAATTGATTTATTGAAGGAAACGTTTGGTAACCGCATAGTTTCACGTTTCGGACCCATGAATTGGCCTCCAAGATCATGCGACTTAACGCCGCTAGACTATTTTCTGTGGGGATATGTGAAGTCGCTAGTCTACTCCGATAAGCCCGAAACAATTGATCACTTGGAGGACAACATTCGCCACGTTATTGTCGATATACGGCCACAAATGTTGGAAAAAGTCATCGAAAATTGGACCTCCAGATTAGACTACGTCCGAGCCAGCCGTGGCGGTCATATGCCAGAAGTCATATTTAAATTATAATGCCAGAAGGTTATCTTTCGAATAAAGTAAATTTCATGTCAATTTAATAAATTCATCTTTGTTTTATTCCATTTAAAAGTTCTATACCTCTATAAAAAAACACCCTTTATAATATCCAGAAAATTATGGCAAAGTCAGAATAAAAACTGATAAGATGTATAGTTGATACACATTATATTTGGGTTGCATACCAGTTCCCCCCACCTCCCCCGTCCACAACTTGTTTTCGCTTGTCATACTGTACTTTTGTGATATCACCGCCCCCCCCCCCCCCAAAGAGAGTGGCTAAATCCGCCCCTTATTAGCGTCGTTGGTTTTTTCTGAATTTTCATTGCACGTCTGCTGAAAACATGTATCTTCAAAATTTTATCATAATAAATATTTTTTTAATCAGAAAATATATTGAAATATTGAAGACTACATTTTAAACATTTTTTTGCATTTCATAAATTAGTAATCTGGGCTAAAGATGAGCACACTAAAATTTCAGAATAACGTCTAACGCAAATCAATGTAAAATTTATTTTAAAAATCTTAAATTTAAATATAAATCAGTAAAAAGGTTGTAGTAAATTTTATACTAAAAAATCAAACACAAAATGAGAGAAAAAACTGGGTTAAAGAATAATAAAACTAACAATGCGCCTCTAAAGAAACATCATTATTGAAACCCCGCCATTTCATTCTTAGAAGGCCACTCATTTCCTATAAAGGAATAAATTTATGTATTATTTACTTATTGTCTTGCCCGGCGCATTCACCAAAAGTCGCACTTCTAAAATATATCTATAATTTTAAGTAACTTTAGAGCTTATGTTTTGTAAATGAGACGTCAAAAAAAGATATTATATAACATATCCATGGTAGCTATAAAGAAATTTTCAACAAAATTATGTATGGGAAAATTTTTTTTATCCCCCTTATCTTATCTTATGCTGCCTTAAAAGCCTCTAAGTTTAAGAGGTTCCCCATCATAATCTAGATGAGGATTTCCCAATTATTTGCCTGTTTTAACAAAAAATCCGATTTCAAGCTAACGCAACTTTTTTATAAACATAACGCAACTTTTTTATAACCATTGCAAAAAGAATTTGCCAATATTCTTTCTAAAGCTGATAACTTTACTTCTTCTGAATCCATTTCGATAACTTGAGACCGAGTTATGAGACAAAAAACTCGTACAATCAGCAATTTTTCAATTGTACAACACTAAATTTGCCATAACTTTGGCCCGAATCAATATTTTTCGATAAAGATATTTCTATTTTGTAGAGCTATCGATCTGAGGTAAAAAAATATTGATATTTGTTGCTAATTATTTGCTACAGCGTTTTCAGCTGTTAATAGCAAATTAAGACTTATTTTGGCGACTAAATATGTTCGAAATTGGGATTCAGCGGACCAAAATACATAAAACCATAAAACTCCGTGGACCTATATCGGCCATAAAAACCTCCGGGCTTCTGTACTACAATCATCAAATATCAAAACTGAACATAAATCATTTGCACTATATTTAAGCTCAAACTTTTATTTCAAACGAATTTTAAGTAATAACGGCCATTTGTAACTGTCAACAATTAAAATAGTTAATTAAATGTCCGTTTCATATCAGATCACAGAGTGGATTATTTAATATGTTTTGATATGATGACATAAAACATTACTCTGTTACTATTAAAAACAAAGTAAATATAACTGTTCAGCTAAAAACTGTTGTCATTGCAACACATTAATTATGATTATTTGTTTAAATGGATGTTAATTAATAATGTAAATAATAGATTAATGTTATTGTTAGGTAAGGAGGGACGGTAGCTATGTTTATTTCGTCAATCGATCGAAATCTCTCACTATGCTTGACATATTTCGAAGGCTATCTTAACTCTATATAGTACACTTTATTATAAACTTGTGATAGTAATGATTTCTTAATTGATATTGAACATATAAGCGACATATAGATCTGTTAATTGAATGTAGTTTAGCTTTAGATGTTATTAGTGCTGGTTCATCAAACTTGTACCATGATCGTTTTCAAATGATGTTACTTATTTTTTCCCACTGTTGGTAGCAGCGCTGGAAGTCTTCAAGCGGTATGGTCTTCAGCATGTCAGCTACACTCTTTTGGAAGTCCCAAAGTGATGTCCTTTGAGGACATTTTTCAGTTTAGGAAAAAGAAAAACATCACAGGGATTGATGTCATATGAATAGGGGGGGGGGGAACCACAGGAATGCCTTTTGATGTCAAAAATTCTGTGACGGAGAAGGCAGTGTGACATGGGGCGTTTTCATTATGGAGCATCCATTTGTCTGCAGTGTCTAGTCAAACGCGAATCACCCTTCTTCTGAACCTTTCAAGGACGTCTTTATAAAAAACTTAGTTGACAGTTTGTCCTGGAGGAACAAATTCTTGATTTCATTTTCAATTTGCTCATTCGGGCTTTCTTTGATCGAGGAGGGCTCTGAGTGTGCCACTCCTCACTTTGCCTCTTGGTCTCTGGTTCGTATTCAAAAATTCATGATTCATCACCTGTAATCACACAATTAAAGAAATCTTGCTCATTGGCGATTCTGTCAAGAAGATCAAGACACTTGGTTTTCCGATTATCTATCCTTCTGCTCCACTGTGAGGTTTTTCGGCACCATTTAGGCATAGACCTTTCGCATGTGCAGATGTACAGTCAAAATTTGAGGAACGGTAAATCTGTCAAATTTGATTGTTCACCCAAAATTCTTAATGTTAAACGGCGATCTGATCTCACAAGAGTCTCCACACGTTCGATGTTTTCGTCGGTTTTCGAGGTTAAAGGCCTCCCTTAGCGTTGTTCATCTTCAACGTTTTCTCTGCCTTCCAAAAAAGATTTGTGCCGGCCAAGAACTTGAGCTCGGGTTAAAGAATGTTCCCCATAGTGCAGTATGTCCTTAATGACTGGAAACATAGTTTCGATCAAAATCTTATTACGGGTGCTGTATTCTTGGATTTGAGGAGAGCCTTTGAGACTTTAGATGGGGAAATATTACTTAAAAAATTAGAAAGTGTCGGTGTAAGGGGTAAAGTGTTGGAATTTATGAATAATTACTTAATTAATAGAAAACAAAGACTGAAATTGAATGACGTGGTATCTGACGATATTGAAAGCAACATGGTTGTTCCACAAGGTAGTGTACTAGGTCCATTATTATTTCTTATATATATTGACGATATAGTGAATACAGCTGGTGATTGTTTTATACATCTTTTTGCAGATGATGTTCTTTTATATTTTGCATGTTCTGATGGTATTCAATTGGTTGACACACTTAACTCTACATTACAAAATTTATATTGGTGGTGCTCTTGTAACCAATTAAAAATAAATGTGGAAAAACCAAATTTATGATAATCTGCTATGAGAATCATTACAGAACTTTTTCTCGTGGAGATCCTATTATTAAAGTAGGCAATGAAACAATTGAAATGGGGGAAAAGTTAAATTTAAAGAACATGCGAATAACTTAAAAAAATAATTTCTTATAAAATTAACTATATTCAAAGATGTTCTAATTTTTTGACAAGGTGGACTAAAACAATCCTGTTTAACACTCTGGTATTGCCGCACTTTGTTTATTGCTCCACAATTTTGTTCTTTCTTAATCAAAATGAAAAGGCAAGATTTCAAAAATTGCAAAATAGAGCCATGAGAGTTATACTCTCATGTACAAGAAGAACATCAATTAACTACATGTTGAGAGAAATGCAATGGTTGTCGGTGGAGGACTTCTTTTACTATCAAACATTAATCTTCATTTTTAAAATCAGATCGGATAGTTCTCCTATATATTTACAAAATCATATTAATTATAATAGAAATATGCATGTATAAGACACTAGATCGAAGTATGACTTTTATATTCCTCCAGTATTAAAGAGACAAACACAAACCTCTGTATTTTTTAAATGTTTAAACAGTTTTAATCAATTACCCACAAATATTAAATGCTTAAAATCTCTAAAGAAGTTTAAGCAGTGTCTGAAGCAATATTTTGTTAACAGGGTCTGCCCTTGAGGGACATGAACTTTCTGTTTTTTTTTTTAATTTATGTCAGTTTAGTTTAGTATATCATTGTCCTGCAAAGCTTGACGATGTTTGATTGTTATTTTAATTTTAATATATGAATTTAGTTGTTAAGATATGTGTGTAATTATATATTAGTCTATGACTAAATAAAGGATTTATATAGGCCTGTTTTAACTTTTCAAATGTTACACTTGCCGATTCTCCAAGCTTAACACAAAACTTAATAGCATAACGCTGCTCCAAATTCCGGTTTTGCATGTTTCGTAACGCACAAACAAAACACAACTTCACTCATAGCAGTCGAAAAAATCACGTAGTTAACGGAAAGCGTTGTAACTCGCACTAAGCGATGGGAGGGTAGTTATTTCTATCAAGGACAACAGCACAGCGTTGCTAGATCACTTGCAGTGTTGCCAGTCTTATTACTTTTCTGCCACACCTCGTATATATATATATATTATATATATATATATATATATATATATATATATATATATATATATATATATATATCATTTTTCTTAATTTTGTATTTTCTTGGGTTTAGGTTCTATAATTAATAAAACACAAAACGATTGACGTTTCGCCCTTTATTCAAGGCATTTTCAAAATTTATACCTAAAAAAATATATAATTAAAATACATCAATATAAAAAACATATTTTACATTTTGGAAAACAAACAAGACACTTAAAAACAGTAGTCAAAAACTTTAAAACATTTTAAAAATATTTAATTTCACCAGTACATACCTTGACATTTTGTTGTTCTGTTTCTAAATAAACTATAAATTTTCATCGTTTACTGAGGATACGTGGAATGCGAATGTGTTTTATTTTTTTAAATATTTTTTATATTTTACAATGTATATAAAAAAACAAATAAGGTATATGTTTGGTTTTATGTTAGTAGTGGGAATAGGGGGCTCCTAGTTGACCCCCCCACCACTTTTTTGATTGGTCAGCCAAGAATGACCTTGTTTCTGATTGGCTGCCCAAGTTCGCCCCCTATTCCGATTGGTTTCATAAACTCCGCCTCTTTTTGCTCCACCTCCTACCTCCTTCCTAACCACCACAGTAGTTGGAGGGGAGCTGGTAGCAGTTGGAGGGGAGCTGGTATTTTAAAGGACTGAATCTGAGCGAGCTACATTCATTTACAACTAGTCTTAAGCTTATATAGAAGATTCACCACTAATAAAGAACAGTGTTAAATTAAAAATAAGTGGTAGTTATGAACAGTGATTTGCAAAATGAAATAATCAAATTAGGTAAACAGTTTACTAAACTTCAAAATTCCGAATTAAAGAATGCAATGCTAAGGAAAACACACCCCGAGTGGGCACAGGTATATTATGAGACTGCCTTCCAATACCAATTAGCTGCAGAAGCCTGTTTAAATTATAGAAAAACCCAAAATTTGCCGAAGTTCTTTCATGAAATAAAGAAAATAGGATTCAGTTACTTTTTAAGGATATTGAAGGATTATATAAAAGATCCTGATATATTAAAAGAAATCGTGGAAGAGGAAGAGAGAGATAAAGAGATATTGAGAAACAGGGAGGTTTTAGTGTAGGATTTATTATGGAATTATTAATAAGAGAAATGTATGAAGAGTTTTTGATGTCCGCAGCCTGTTCCGAGTTTTATGCATATGAAGGTCAAGAAAGTGAAGCGCAGAATATTATATTGTTTTTAAATTATATGGAACATGCGGAATTATGTTTACTAGCAGCTACATGTTGTAGCGAATATTTAAAAAATAAAAATATAGATATTTTAATATGTAAACTTCAAGAACTAGGATTAAATAATAATATTTCATGTATTAAAACAATGTTAGAAAATAAAACACATAATTTGTAATCATGTCTTTTATTACATAAAAAAATTGTTGTAAAGGTAATAAACATTTGATAATGCACATACACATGGTATTTTTTGATGATAAAAGCAGCAAGGATCCATTTTCTTTAGGGTGGGTTGTTCATCAATCTCGATAACTGGTTTCATGGAATACTTCTTTACGAAATCTGCCTTTTCTTCCCCTTTTACATAAACATAGTCTACCTTAGCGCTTAAATCTCTTATGATATCTCCACATTTGTGTAATGGTGTAAATCCTTCACACCATTCAATGCAATGGTAATTTTTTATTAACCACAGAGCTTGTTTGTGTAAATAGGATGGTAAATGACCCATCGGAAATGGAGCTTTGAAAATAAAATGACTTGTCTTTTGCCCATCGTACGCTGCTAATTCCTTTACAATAAATTTATTATTTTCAATTTTGAATCCTTGAAGATCTAGAATAAGTTTCATATTTTCAAATATTTGAATTTCTTGATCATTTCTACTTTTAATTGATATTCACTTATTTGTTTTTTTAATTTCTGCAACTGAAGTTGAAAATCTAATACTCGAACTGAAATCTCGTAAGACATTATATAAATGAAGAATTCTGGTTTGGCTACGTTAATAAATATCAAAATTGACGCGTGCGCTCTTAAGCGTAAGTAGCGGTTTGTTTAAAAAGAGTATTTTATCTTAAGGAAATTGTATTACAACTGTTTCACAATTTTTGTTAATGGATTGTAACTGAAAACTTTATCATGAATTATAACACAATATGCCGCTGTTTTAGGGGGAATTTTTTCCTTGGTTTCAAATTCAATTCTCATGGTTACTGGACCTGTTTGTAGTAAATCTCTTTGATGTGAACAATTAATGTAAACTATAGGAGCATTTTCTTTAAATTCTTTCGGATTAAAAATTGGTTCCACTGGAGAGTTATAATACCCTTGACGAAAGTCTGTAAACATTTCATACAGAGTAGCAAATTTATTATTTTCAAAGTCAAGTTGAAGATCATTGTAAGGATATCTTTCTGAATTTAAAAAGACATTCATATTTCTTAAATTACAATGATCAAATTTACTCATATCCATTTTTAGATTACCACGTCTATTTTTCTGAAAAGCAATTAGAACATGACGTGGCGTTTCGACTTTTGTAGATGTTTTTACGGGCCAGTTGTGCCTCGTAGTTTCCAATAACTCTGGATATTCAACTAATTCCCAGCTTCGGAAGGTTATTAGTATATCACTATTTTTGTCAATAATTTTGGTAAGTGCTAATTCTTGCGGAATCGCTACAGTAAGATGAGGAACTCTCCAACACAACTTGGTAATTTTAACTTTGGGTTTTTCATCTTCATTACTGGATAATAATGCATTTGTATCATCATTACTTCTTATTAGAATAAGTTCTTGTTGTGAATTAAGAATAATCTTATTATAATCTTCAAAAAATCCTGAATACATCTTTAATGGTATACATAATGAAACATTACCTTTGTCATCAGTCATAATTTTTTCTTTAGATTTTGTTTTCGGATACCAACCGGCATTTTCCAATTTAGCACTTTCATTTTGATTAAATGAAATATATCCCTTAAGAGTTGAAGTTATACCAATATCCCGAACGGAGTCAATAGTAACACCATTTAAAATATAGCGTAATTCTTTAAATAAAAATGCCGGAGCATTATTAATTAAAACAGTATTAGCTAAAGGGGAATCATCTTCTTTAGTTACTTGCAATTCCACATAAATTTCACTTTTGCAAGGTAAAGGATATTTTCCTGTTTGTTGCAAAGCAATTCTGATTTCATCATTTGGTCCGAGTTTTGTAGGATTAAAAGGATCGAAAGAAAGAATTTCCCAGCTTAATATTGATTCATCAACCAATACATTTTCTCTTACATTTAAATAATCCATTTTTATTTAAGTTTAAAACCCAAACTTTGAAGAAATTTTCTATTAGAAGGTGTTAACCTTTGGAAGTTTGATTTCCTACTAAAGGAAGTTGGTTTCTTTCTTGTCTTATTAATGTTTTTATTATTAAATTTTCTAGTAAAGTTTGCAGATTTATTGTTATATAATATTACCATCTTTAATCTACTTTTTTAAGATGTAGTCTGATGGTTATGGTTTCTTCTCTAAAATTAACCAAATCACCTTCCTGATCTATTATTTTAATGGCTATTTTATCAATTACTTTAACGGTGACTGGGAAATATATGACGTTTTGAGGTGACTCAATTATTTTGAACCCTGGAGCAACGCTCGGGAAAAATTGGTGTATTATATGAACAGGTTTCCCGTTTAAATATGATCCCTCTGCAATACTGCAGTCTATATTTATTGAATTTACTTTAATTATTTCCGCGGGAAAATCTGATATATGTTCAATGTTGGCTTCCAATCGCCCATTTTTAAACCCTAATAATTTACCAATAGTTCCTTCACGAAAAGTTATGGGGGCTGAACATTTAAGATGTGTACGTAAAGTATTATTATTTGCATAAAGACTAAAACTAATTTTATCCTCATCCAAGTGTTTTTTTAAAAAATCTTTTATGTCTTCTAATTCGTAGCTACCTGGGGGTATGGCTATTTCTAAATTTTCATCATGAATTAATACATTATTCCCAACATCAATATTGGGAATTGCATTAAAAGTTTCGAAATTTACAAGACCGATAACATATTCAACATCTTCATCTAAATATATTGGAGGATGTAACTCTGATGTTAAAATAGCGGAATTGCCGCTAAGAACAAAACTATATGACATTTTACTTTAAAAATATGTTTAATAATAAACTAAAATTAGGTGTTACATATGGTTATAAAGAAATTTTAGACACAATTGACCACAATTTGTTTTGTTAAAGTTTTGATAACTGTTATAATTATAATTAACAATATTATTATTTTGGTCGCTATAAAAATATTTAATTAATTCAGAAGGGGGTCGCAAATTACCATAACTATCAAAATATATTATGTTTTTTCCTTTTTTTGTATATGCTATCCAGTGAGTACCAACACCACTGTGATTATCTAGATTGACAATTGCACTTTCAATTAACTTTATCTTTTTTGGTAATTTATCCCTCATAAAAATACCACGAAAGTTGGGAATTTGTAAATATTTAGCGTATTTAAGTAAATCGTAATTTGTAAGTGCTTTTCGAGGTATATGTTTTAGCAGTTTTTTGAATAAGGTTTCAAGTATAATCCACATCCTGTTTTATAGGGTTTTAAATAAAGTCCACTTCCTTTTTTTCCTACCGCAATGGACTCCATCATTTGATTGTGTCGTTTAGATTCTTCTAATTTCGCTTTGGCTGCTTTTGCATCATTTACTGCTTTAGCAATACCTGCAGCCCCTCCTCCAAGAGCACCAAGAGCAGACAAACCAGCAAATAAAGGTATAAGTGGAAGAAATCCGCCAGTCTTTGGGATTGGAATTACCCTTTTCTTTGGAGGTAACACTTTACCAGTTTTTTTAATAACTTTTAAAGCAGTTTGAATACTTTCATTTAGGTCTTTAAAACGTTTCCCCTTAATTCCTTTTCTAGCTTTTGAAATTACCTGAGATAATGATAGTCCTCGTCCTTTTCGAGTTTTTCGCTTGAACTTTCTTCTCGTTCGAAGTCCCATACCTAATTTTCTTTTAATTTTCATAGCACCAGTAATTCCTAGTGCAGCAGTTTTTTCCCCAAAAGTAGAATCTTTAGCTTTGAACCTTGATAAAGCTTTGTCAGCTAATACTTTATCAGCTAAATGCCTTCTTTTTATATCATTTGATTGTGAGTAAGCAATATCGTGTTCTTTACAAGCCTCATCCAATAAATTTATACCTTTATCACCTCTTGACAATCGTTTTTCCAATTTTGTTCCAGGTCCACAAAAATTATAACCAGGAATATGCAATTCAAAGGGTAATTTATTTATTAATGAGTTTACTAAACCACTTCCTTTCCTTTTGCTGTTTGTCTTGTAAATGATTCGTTTATTATGTGATGGAAACATTATATATAGTTGCAATCCTAGTGATAACTAACCAGTTACATCACAATACTGAATATTAATAGTTTGTTTTATATATAAAATGAGAGTTGAGAAACAACCATACTCTATAACAATTAAGGATCATGAAAGTTCAGTGAATGGTTTTAGAAAACATGGAAAACTGTTTGAGGGAAATAGTAAAAGAGGGTTAATTATTGGCCCGTCAGGCTGTGGCAAAACCAATGTTATTATTAGTTTGATTGAAGATCCGAATGGTTTGCGATTTGAAAATCTGTATGTTTATTCAAAATCCTTATATCAACCAAAGTATAAATATTTGAGAACACTTTTTAAACCTTTGAAAAAAATTGGATACTATGAATCTGAAAATGAAGAAACAATTGTTTCACCAAAACAAGTTAAACCAAACTCTATAATAATATTTGATGATATAGTGTGTTGTAATCAGAATGTTGTAAAGGACTATTTTTGTTTCGGAAGACACAAAAATACTGATTGTTTTTATTTATGTCAAACATATTCTTCTATTCCGAAACAATTAATTCGTGACAATGCAAATTTAATTGTTATATTTCAACAAGATCGAACAAACTTAAAACATATTTATGATGATCATGTTAATGTTGATATGTCATTAAACCAATTTAATGAGTTGTGCTTAATATGTTGGAAAGATAAATTTGGATTTTTAGTAATAGACAAAGACTCTAATGTGAAATCTGGCCGATATCGAAAAGGATTTGATTCATATATTTACTTATAAAAATAAACGTTTGATGGTAAATTATACCAATCATGGATGAACGTTTAGCAAGAGAGTTAGTTAAATCAAGAAAAGCTGTTAAACAAAAATATCAGAGTTTAAAAAATGCGGAATTTGAGGCGCAAACTAAATTGGAGGAAACATATAAACCGATAACTCAACCCTTACAAGAATTAATTTCAACGATTGGTAAAATTGAACCTGTTGAAATAAAGGAAGAGCTACACACACCAATTAAAAAAATTTATGAAACACCACAGAAAAGATCAATTCAAACACTAACACCAAAGAGAAAATTACAATATGGAACATCAACACCAGAAAAAAGAAAGACGGGAAAAACTCCACTCCTTCCTACAGAAATACCATCGATTATTGACTGGGACGCGAGTTTAGCTTCAGCAAGTCAAATGCCATCTATACAACAAACAAGTATTATTGCAGAAACAAACCCTTCTTCAGGTTCACACTCCACAATAGGAAATCTTTCAGATATACTGGAACAAACACGGCAAACAGTTAGAACATTTGTTGATACAGATTTATATAAAGAATATTTATTAGGATTTGATGAATTACCTCGCCAATATATTGATAGCGGTGTAAAAGATGTTGAACATGAGTTTGATCACCAATATGGAATAGTTCATGATTTGGAAACCGAGAAATTCTTTTTGGGTTTAACTCAAAAACCTGTCGAAATTATTGGTAAAAACATCAAAATTGAAGGAATAACCTATACAGGTACACCAGGTTTATATGAGTTATTATTTAAAAAAGAACCAATAGGGTATAAAAAACAAGATTTGGAAAATTATATGGATATTTTAAAAAGAACCAATGCATACCGTAGAAATAATGATCCAAATGAGCAGGTGCAGGGGAATGGATCACATAAATATATTTCTATAATAGGACCTTATTTGCAAAGCAAAGGAATTACAAAAACTAAAACTCTAAATCCCGAATCTCAACAAGCAGTCCAGGGATTTTTTGAAAGACGCAAAGCTCCATATAGAGAAAGTCGAGTGTCTTCAAAAAAAACCGGATTTGGTATAACTTTAAAAGTTAATAAACCTAATACAGATTACATATATTGGGATAATGTAAACGAACTTGTTGAGAGACTTCGGCTATTGGTAGCATCCATGCTTGCGGGACACACTGGTCATAACAATGAAATTATTTCTATTATTGAAGAACTAAGAGAAGCGAATATTATTATATAAAAGGACATAATAGATACTTTTAAACATTTCTAAAATGACCATCGATAAATTTGGTCGTCATATTTCAAAAAAATCTGCTCTAAACACATTATTATCACTAGAAAATAAAATATTATCAAATGTTGAAGAGAAAATAATAAAAATTTTTAAAAGCGATGTCAAATATATTGAAAACAAATTAATTCAAAATTTAGATCCCGGGTTGAAAAGCGATGTTAATAATTTAAATAAGAGAATAAATGAATATGATAACAATATACAAAATATTGCAAAAAAGATTAAGTTATTTGAGGATAAAGTTATTCCTGAATATAATGACAAGATAATTAATTTGAAAAATACTGTTGATGGAAATGATGATGTAGTAGAAAAATTTTCTCAGAAAGTTTCTAAATATGCAAATGACTTTGACGTAGTGAAGTTAAAATATGATAAAGTTGATGATTTTGAAAATGAAATAAAAAATGAAATTACATCAATTAAATCAATAATTAAGGATACTTCAGCAATTGACAATGTCAAGAACAGTATTTCCAAGGAAATTACATCAAAGTTTCAAAATTTTACTAATTTGCTTAATGATAGAGTAGCAGAAGAAGTAAGGAATTTTAAGAAAATACATGACGTTATGGATAAAAATACACAAAATCTTGAAAAATCAATGAACACTCATTTCCTAATTCACAAAAAAGATACCGACAAAGTTAATGAATTTAAAGAACAAATTAAAGAATTTGAAATTAAAATCAATGCATATAAATCAAATTTACAATATTTAGAAGACAAATTGAAGGAGGATTTTCAAAACGAAAATGAAAAAATTGAAACAAAATTCAAAGATCAAATTACAAAAGATAATGAAAAAATCGAGGATATACTAAAGCAATTAAACAATCTGAAAACCAAATCTGAAACGTCTTTTGACGAGGGAAATTTTACAAAGGCAATCGATGAGAAATTACAAAAAGAATTAGAATCCTTACTAGAAGTAGTGCAAGCTATAATAGAAGTTTCTAAAAAGGATGTATTAATTAAAATTAAAAATAATAGTTCAAAAATCGAGGAGACTTCTTTACTCATAAAAGAACTTGAAACATCTTATACAGATATACTACACAAAGCTGAAAAGACAGCGTCAGACATAAAAAATATAGAAAAAAAAATTGTGAAAATGACATTAGATATTACAAATGCAGAATTTCAATTAGGAAAAGATATAAAAAATCTAGAAGATAAATTAACAAAAGAAATAAAATCTTTAAACGAATTAGTTCAAAGAGCTGCTGAAGTTTCTAGAAAAGAATTTAATGATACAATGAATTATGCAAGAGAAGAAATGAATTCAACATTAGGTGGTTTCAAAAAAGATTATACGTTATCAAATGTTCTTTTGGAAACTAAATTTAATGTAAAAATGTCTGATCTTAATAACAACATCACCCAAATAAATTCGTCAATAAAAGAAATTAGAAATGAAAATAACAAATCATTTGAAACAATGGAAAATAAATTTAATGTAAAAATTTCTGATCTTACTAACAACATCACCCAAATAAATTCGTCAATAAAAGAAATTATAAATGAAAATAAAAAATCATTTGAAGCAATGGAAAATAAAATTAAAGAACTTACTAAAAAAAACTGAGATGATTTTTTTTTATATTTTACAACATCAGCGATAAAGGGCTTTTATAAACGGTTTAGAAGGAGGTAAAGTTATTTGTGGGATTTATTTTCGAGAGTAAGGTATAAATTAATAATGAGTAAAATTAAGCAAGACGTTGTAAATGAATTACATAAACCGGCGAGAAGGCGATATAGAAGGAGACGAACAATTGTAAAAGGGCTTAATGATCTATTTCAAGCTGATCTGATAGAAATGCAGCCATATGCGAAATTTAATAGGTGTTTAAGATATATTTTAATGGTAATAAATGTGTTTTCTAAATTTGTATGGGCAGAACCTGTAAAATCCAAAACTGGTAAAGATGTAGCAGCTGCAATGAAAAAAATTCTATTAACTTTAAAAACTCCCCCAACAAATCTGAATACTGATCAGGGTAAAGAATTCTTTAATCAAGACTTTCAGAAACTTATGGAGCAGTTCAAAATTAATCATTACAACACATTTTCTAATATGAAAGCTAGTATTGTAGAGAGAGTAAATAGAACGATAAAAAACAAAATGTGGAAAAAGTTTAGTTTACTAGGTAATTATAAATGGATCAGCTTTCTTAAAGAAATAATTACAGAATACAATAATACTAAGCATTCAACAATCGGAAAAAAACCAAACGAAGTTAACAAAAAGAATGAAATGGAAATCTTGAAATCAGCTTATACTCATAGGAAAACTGTGGATCCCAGATCACCAAAATTTCGTGTCAGTGATAGAGTACGAATAAGCAAGATTCGCGAACAATTTTCTAAAGGTTACACGCCCAACTGGTCAAACGAAATTTTTCAAATAAAAAAAATCCAGCTTACTAATCCAACAACGTATTTGATTCAAGATGGAAATGGGATAGATATTCAAGGAGGTTTCTATGAAGAAGAACTTCAAAAAGTAAGACACCCAAATGTATATCTGGTGGAAAAAGTGTTAAGAAAGAAAGGAAACAAAGTATTTGTAAAATGGTTAGGATTAGATAAATCTTATAACTCTTGGATCTTCAAGAGAGATGTGATGTAATAGTAATTAATGCTGTAATAATAATTGATGTTTGTAATAAAAAAAAATGATTTTTTATATATATTTGTTTTATTTAAAAATAAGCTTATTACATAAACATTTTTTTAAATACAATATTCCTATAATCAGAGTCTAATATGGGATTTAAAATTTCTTCAGTCAATTTAATCCTTCTTCTAAAATGTTTTTGATTTATAAACTCTTCAGAAGTCATACGAGCTTTTCTGTAGGCGAAGTTCCAAGCAACCATCAGATGAATTTGGTTTCTTGATTCATCAATAGATACTGTCTTCTTCATAATAGTGCTTAGACTTTAATTTTTGTTCTAGTTCTTCGGGATGATTCAACAGCAGTTCCAGCATGGAACACACATTTTCACTATTTAGATTTTGTTTTGGAGAAAGGACATTATATATTTTGTCAAAAGAATCTCCGTCGTAAAAATTGTTATTTCTAAAAACGTTGAAATAACGTCGAAAGTTTTGTTTTTGTAAAACATTTAGTCTATATTCTATAAGTGGAATTTGTTCCCATAGTCTGCACACAGTTTCATTTCCATAGTAAATAAAATCACAGCTTTTCACAATCTTCACTATTGGTAATTCACCAATCTTTTCAAAATGAATAGATAAATTTTGCAAATATATCGGTTCATTGAAAACATTTGGTGAAAACATATAATTTGTTATAACTCCTTGATATTGCAATAAGTTCTTCCAATCATCTTCATTTAATATCACAGACTGACCATTTTTACCACCAAGTTCAATGCATGGTAGAAAATCACTTTCCACCCACAAACCAATCAGCGCATATTTAGAGTTAGAATTATTTAAATTATATTTTGTAGAATTTATAATTGTTTTTTTTATTTTCTTTTTTAATGGTGAATTTTCAAATATATTTTTACTCTGATTACTGAACATTTTAAATGATGTATTTCAAAAACTAACTGGCTATCTGCTTGCTCTCAAAAAACTAACTATCAATCCGTTTGCTCCTAAATTTTATACATTTTCCCTCTCCTCTCAAGTGGAGGGGTAAACTTATTTTCCCTCTCCATTTAAGAGGAGGGGATAAACTTTAAATGTCTTTATACTAACGAGAATCAATAAAAAACAAAATTTATATTATTTTTTTTAACATTTATTAAATATTTTTATAGATATTTTTTCATGAAATACAATAAAATTAAACATGTACAAATAAATATTGCTGCTGTAAATATAATAACAAATATATAACAACAGACACAATGACAAGATTCTTCTTTTTTATTATTGAAAGGAATCCAATCTGAATATTGTAATGGTTTGTTTGTCATGGAATATTTAATTTTTATGTATGTATTTTCACACAAAGCAGAATCAGTTACATTATAGGTAAAAAAGTGTGAATTTCCAACAAGATATGTCATTTTCATCTGTTTGTAGCAGTCGGTTTCATTTTTGAGGGCATTTATACATATATCAGCCCTAACTGTATTAGGAATGTAATTTACATATATCACATTTCCAACAAGGGAAACTAAAACTATTAAAGATGCAGCAGTCATTGTTGTAATATTACTAACAAATAATGGTATTTCTATACAATATATATGTTTTTGGATTCAGTTTCCCCTCCAACTTTTAAAGCTTCAAAAACGACTTACATAATTTATCATCATATAAAATGATGTCTTTATAAAGATGAAAAATTACTTGGAGTAGTTAATTCTAATCGCGGTTTTTTATTTTTAGATCCATTTTCGTTTCCAGAACTTAAAAAAGTTAGAGTATCATACATCATTTTCATATCTTTATCAAAAAAATCTGTTTCCAAAATATCCTTATGTCCCCATGCAAGAGTTTTTGTGGAATTTGGTATACAATATCTTTTATCATCATGAGTTGTTAATGCCAATTTATTTAACAAATTAGTGTATATATTATGCATATCTGACTTGAATACATACATGGTGCAGAATATTTTGTCACCTTTCTCAACAACATCTTTATAATCTGATAATGTTAATTGATTTTTTATACATGATCTACTAACGCCTTTTGCTTTTTTATCTACACTATTTTTGGATTTTATACAATATGCTTTAGCACCAGTTCCATAAAAACTTTCAATGGGAATCCCTTTGTACTCATCTTTAAATTTACCAACAACTGATGTTGTAATAGGCATGCAATGAATATTTTGTTCAGAAAAATTAGAAGTATCAAATTTATCCAGATTTAGCTTCATATCTTCATAAAAGTTTTGGGTCTGAACTTCAAGAATTAAGGAATCAGTATCCGTATATAATAAATTTAAATTATTACCATATTTTACTTTTAAATACCCATAATAAAAATTATACATTACAGTTTTTGCAATATCCAGAATACTCATCCCAACATAAATTGGTTTATTGTATTCAATGCAAACCTGTTGAAGTTGAAGAGCAACTAGATTTTCAGAGAAAATTTTAAAATCCTTTAATTGAGGTTTAGAAATAAGTTTTTCGGCACTAAATTTATTACCCTGTCTTTCCCATTGAGATACTAATTTAATATCTGCTCGCCTATCAACATTTTCCATGGTTTTACCGAAAATTGAATTATTTGCCAATTTATAACAATTTTTATCAAATTTATTTTTAGATAAATTTCGTAAATTTGTATTTAAATCTATATATTCCGCTAACCATGGTGATTGTGTAAACTTAACTGCTCTGTGTATTTTTATGATTTTGAGTCCAAATTGTAGACATTGTTTCAGATATCGGTAGTGAATGATATAGTTATATTTATTATGTAAGTTTGGAATTAATTTTGAGTGGTTTGAAATTGGTGGTGTATATTGTTCAGGACAAAATGGGAAATCATTATGACTATCATGTAAATAATTTGGATATTCTAAATCAACTTCAAATATGTATCCTATAGATGATGTATCTGAAAGTTCGGATATATTTAAAGTTTCTATTTCGAGCTTAGGTACCCAAGCAAAATTTTTTTCAGGCAAATATTGTTTCATAGCATAACCATACAAATTTGTGGCGTCTAAGTAAGCGATATATGTTGTAGGTCTTTCAGGATTAAAATTTTCTAAGAATGGATTATTTGCTTCAGATTTGCGTTTGGAACAAGTGCTAACCCCACCACGAACACCTTTTTTGAAAAAATGAAGCATATCTGGTTCCGTTAATAATTCTAATTCTACATTAGTTAATTTCATCATTGCATCCCAGCACATAGAAGGGCTAGTGACATAATTAACAGGATCTAACTTATAGGTTTTAATACATGTGGATCTATAATTTTCAAAAACATCAGCCAAAAGTAAAACATCTGATTTTAAGTAAATATCGGAATAAGCCCCTATTGTAGAACACTTAAATAGATTCCACACTTCTACAGCACGACTGTAGTCTTGAGGAGAGATATTTTCATCGGTTAAGTTATTATAAAATTTATCAATCAATGGTAGAGATTTCTCATTTAATTTTTCGTTGGAATCTATGTAAGAGTATGGAAATACCCCTTTTTGTCTAATGTATCGAAATTCATCAGCATTTGAGAAAAACTTTTTAATTTCAAAACATTGTGAATCTTGTAGAGTTTGTGATAGTGACTCTAAAGACTCTGGGAGAAATTGAAAAGAATCTATAAAGCGTAGTCGCAAAGCAACTGGTTTCCGCTTTTCTGACACATCAACGAAAATTTCCTTACTAAAAGAAATATACTTTTCTTTATTTTGAGCTATAACACTAATATTTTCTTTATTATAGCAAAGCGATTTAATAAATAGGTGAGAATCATAGTTTTTTAAATTATGCAATACTATTGGTATATATTTTGGAGGTTTAAAATGCAAATTACATATTGAGTGGGCGGCTCCTCGATATTTACCTGTAATATGACAATGATCCCTACACTTTATGAAATTTCCTTTTGAAAAAGGTTTTTCACATACATAACAAATGCTAGAATTTTCATATTCAATCTGTTCCACAGATGATAAATCTTTCAATGGTACTTGATATTTTAAATATTTTTTATAAATTTCTTTTACATCATTTTCAATGTATTCAACAAATTTTATAGCACAATCTGTACCTCTATAAAGTTTAAGACACACAACATTCTCATCAAATGATGATTTAATATAATAAGCAAATGAATAGGGTATATGTTCAGCAGTTTTAATAGTATATGAGGTTGTCGAATCAGGTGTAGATTGTTGGCACTCAATGTTTTTCAAATAACATTCAAAATCGGCATAAATAACAAAAGGAGCTTTATACTGTTTCTGAATATTTTGAAACTTTAATATATTTGCAGGAATATAATTGCCAAATTTATCCAAAATCAAATTATCTGAAGGAAGCTCAATTCGAACAAAACTACAATCACGTTCTAAATGTGTGTTAAGTTTTTCATATGTTCCAAAATATTGAAGGCATCCATCACATAAGTATTTTTTTATTTTCTTTTTTGATAATTGTTTGGATACCAAGCAACCTAAATCCTTTATCCAACAGTAGTGGTTATTTCCATCATCAGAACTTATTAAAAGCAAATTAATATGTAATTTTTTCTTTTCATTATTATAATGTAAAGGACCGACAATCTCATATACCTTTTTATTATCCCTTAAAAATTTTTCAACTCCATATACATTTATGGACAAATTATTTTTTTCCTCAAACTTTTTTATATCTAATAATTTTACTGGAAATTCAATACCTGTAAAATCGAAAGCGTCTCTGAAGTCTGGATATGATGAGGTCTTTCGAGGATTACCGGTTGGCTGGTATGCTGCTGAAACCACTGCCCAGGCGAAACAGCAATTGTCCTCATTCATCACATTCACTATTGATTTAGAAAAGTGATGCATCTTAATGTAGGAGGAGGCATTCAATGGGTTGTACTTATTGATGTTGACTTCCAAATGCAGAATTCTTTGTAGAGCCCACCCTGTAATAGGAATTAAAAAATTAGTTCTGAATAATATTTGTTAGAGATGTACAAGTGATATTAAGAAAACTTAGCTCTTGAGATTAAGAAAACTTAGCTCTTGAGATTAAATAATAATTACCTGAGTCTCTTTCCGGCAATTCATCTGCTTTGGTTTCAATAATCTTGAATAAATCATCGTAAAGCTGTTGTAGATCAGTTGTATGGGTTACAATGAAGAACGGTGTATTAAATGACTTAATTGAAGTAGAGGTTAAAGTTGGAGAATAATATATTCCAAATAATTCCAAATTTACTTTAGCACATGTAAATTCCTGTTGACGCTGGCGTATTAATGTTTGCACTTTATTACCAACATCTTGCTGAAACTTTTTGATGTCGATGTGATAATTCTGCGAATATATTCTGTAGGAAGCTATTCGACATTTAAATGCACTCCTGATAATGTCAATTCCATTTCCATATTTTATGCAGCTCCTGTTTTTATGAATATTTGTCCTCAAGTGTGTGCTCCAGGAATTAGATTTGACATTTACTTCACAATCTTGGCAAAATCGCATTGGAGGTCTTGAAAGTAGTTCATCAACTGAAACAATTATTATTTTTTAATTCCTCTGTAAACCTTTATTAATAATAAAAAGAAAAATTAAAAGGAAAATTATAGCTAAATATGTTATAAAAAAATACTTACGATTAATTATATAATCTTCCAAGTTAAAGGTGTTTTCGTTATTAACAACATTTTCTCGAAGGTGGCGTACAATATGTGATTTTCTTTTAAATTCTCTTAAGCAGTGTGTGCAAAGGAGAGTCATTTTAAAATGGAATCGGTTAGGGCCGTGTCGCTTTTAAATAAATACAATTTGGATCTATCAAGACCCAATGACATAGAATAATTAGCAATTTTTTCAGCTCGCGCAATTTAGAAAACTTTTGGATTTACTTTTGAATTAACTTTTGGATTCACTTTTTAATTTGAAGAAAAACATGGATTTTTTTTAAAAAATATATTTCCCAAATTTAAAAGAAGATCGCCTTGTCGTTGAATACAATTTTTAACGTCTTTTAAAGTCGAATTAGATAAATTATTACATATATTATCTAAGTTTAAATAGGAATAAACCATTGACTTAAATCTAGATGTGGCACACCTTGTTTCATTCCTATTTAAGCTCGGCTTAGTTTTCTTATGTAGAAACTTATCTAATTCTCCAATAGCGACTTTATTTGTTGGATTGATTTTCGGAGCTGTTGTTACAGCGACTGGTAAAGAATTTTTTGAAATTTGTGCCCCTAAAGTTTGGGAACTAGAAATATCACCGTCCAATTTTGACTTTTTTAAATCTGAACAATCATTTGTTTCTGATAAAGAACGTTTTTTGGGTAAATTTTTTTCAATTAAATTTTCAGAACTTTGTTCTAAATTTAGGCCAGAAGGATTTTTCAAAAATTGATTTTGATTACAGGAAGAAATTAAGGGACATTGAGGCTGCTCATCTTCAAAATTTTCAGTATAAGTATATACCTCAATGTCCCCCACAATTTCGCCACAACTCAAATCAAAAACATCTACCGAATTTACTGAATTTCTGGTATAGCCAAATTTGGATGGTTGTTCAAACCCCTGAATAAAATTTTGATCCAACCCTTCAATTAAATTTTGATCCAACACTTTAATAAAATTATGCTGAGCTTTGGCTGAGACGTTTATAACAGTCTCAACGCTGTCGTTGGAATCCTCTGATGAATCTGACGATGCATCTGAAATTGGCGAATAGTGGGGGCGATAAACCTCTTCCATATTATTTTTCGAAAAACCCCCAATGCCAATCCTCTTATCATTATTTAAAGCTCCCTCGTTACCAACCCCATTATTATTATTGTTTAAAACCCCCTTATTATTTTGTTCCTCACAGCTCTCAAAAGTCTCCTGATATTCCACATCACCCTTAATTAAATTTTGCCCTGAGCTATTTTCACAAATTTCACCCCCTTCTAATATATCTAAAAGTTGTTCCAAATTATATCCCTCATTTATTTCAGAATTGTTAATTAAATTTTTCCTTAATATATCATTATTTAAATCATCGAAATTAATTGTTTCAAGAGGTTCTTGAGGAATATCAGGGATAATAGATTCATCCAAAACTTTTAAGAGCTGTGTCAAAATATCGCTTTCACCAATTTCGGAAGAATCGCCAGATTCAGATGAATTGTTAAATGTATTAATATCAATTTCCCTAAATTTAATATCTAGCTCCTCGTCGCTTAGCCCACAAAATGAACAATCAATCAAATCATGCACAAGGCAAGCGTCGTTTAAATCGAAGGCTGTTAAGTCGATGTTTTCAATTTTTACATTTAAAAATGACATTTTAAATGATAAATTAAAAAATAAAAAAATTATGAATCAATAAAAAAATCAAAAAATCAATAAAAAATCAAAAAAAATCCACAAAAATGAAAAATCAACAAAAATCAAAAATTGGCTTTTAGAAGATTAAGTAAAAATGAATGAAAATCCAAAGTATTAAGTCAAAAATATTAAATCAAAAATATTAAATCAAAAATATCAAATCAAAAATATGAAATCAACAATACAAACCAAATAAAAATTAATATGTCACTACGTCACACAATTCGAAATAAATCGGACTATCTAGATATATTCACAACAGATTCGATAATTTTACAAGCGTACGCTAATAGCGAGATGTAAACTGAAGAGACGCTTCGTACCCAGCCGCCTTTTAAAGCAGCCAAGAGCCTGGTACCGGCTGGTACGGCGTGGCACTGCATGGTACGACGGGAACCGTGAGACCGTGAACTCGAGAGAGGTCGTTCAACGGTTGTAAGTTGTTTTGTTCTTAAGAAAATGACGAGTAAAGAGGAGAAGAAGAAAAAAAAAAAAAAAAGTTGTTTTTGGAATAATATAAAAAACAGTTTTTTTTTTTTTTTTTTAATTTTTTTTTTTTTAATTTTTTTTTTTTTTTTTTTTTTTTTCGTTTTTTATATTATTCCAAAAACAACTTTTTTTTTTTTTTTCTTCTTCTCCTCTTTACTCGTCTTTTTCTTAAGAACAAAACAACTTACGACCGTTGAACGACCTCTCTCGAGTTCACGCTATCTTTGCCTTCTTCTTCTTCTCATTCTTCGGACTGGTTTTGCCGCTGGAGGTAGGAAAAGTGGTATTTCAGTATTGTATATAAGGATTTACAGCGTCTTGACTTAGCATTCATTAAGTTTAAAGTCTCAAAATGAGTACGTTCATAATTATAACACTACAAGACTTTCTGGGATTCTTGGAAAATCAAATTAATCTGATGGATCGTCAGAGTCCAAATTCCGAGAACACGGTGATGTGGCCGCCACCATCAGAGGCTGACTATTTAGATGAAGAATTTATCCACATGTTTGAGCCAGACCTGGATCCCGAGCCTATCGCCTTTGAGTGGGATCCAGACCGAGCAATGGATCTTCAACCTTTGATGATGGAGCAACAGCCTATGGAAGAAGATCGGCCACAACCTATGGCAGAGCAGCAGCAGCAACAACAGCAGCAGGAGCAGCAGCGGGAGCAGCAGCGGGAGCAGCCACAACAACAGCAGCAGCAGCAGGAGCAGCCACAACCACAGCAACAACAGCAGCAGCGAAGGCAGAGTTACCCTCGAAAGTGCAAGAGGCCACAGCAGCAACAGCAACATCAACAGCATCAGGAGCAGCCACAACAACAGCAGCAGCAGCGAAGGCAGAGTTACCCTCGAAAATGCAAGAGGCCACAGCAGCAACAGCAACATCAACAGCAACATCAACAGCATCAGGAGCAGCCACAACAACAGCAGCAGCAGCGAAGGCAGAGTTACCCTCGAAAATGCAAGAGGCCAATAAATTATAAATTATAAATTGGCCTCTTGCAGAGCAGCAACCTCTGGCAGACAACAACAACCGATGGCAAAGCAGCAACCTATGGCAGACAACAGCAACCTCTGGCATGCAGCAGCAACCTCTGGCATGCAGCAGCAACCTCTGGCATGCAGCAACAACCTCTGGCAGACAGCAGCAATTGGCAACCCAAAATGGTATAAATTATAAATATGTATTTATGTATATATGTATATTTGTATTTTGGATATAGGAATAATAAAAAACAAAGTCGTTGAAGAAAATATTTTATTTTTTTCTATTTCTTATACAGAATCACACCTAATAACCAAGTTTCTTTAACTTGAAAGAATTATTATGAATAGGATGAATATAATTTTTTTTACAAGCACAGTAATGAAAACTAGGTTTTTTTTTTTTAACATGGAAGAATAAATCATAGTCTGTTGTCAGGGAATTAAACCTAATTGTTCTTTATCTTATATATAAAATCTTATTTAAATGTCTTAGTTGACATTTTAAACTTAATATTAAAAAATACTAGGGTGAATGAATAAATTCAAGTGCAGTATCAAATTCATTTATTTAAAATTCAATTTATCGATAGGATTGATTGTGCATATTATGTAGAAAAAATTATTCTACACTGAAAGAACAAAATCATTAGTTCTTCGAATCTTAATATAAACAAATTTCTATTTATTTAGATGGCACCCTTATATTTATTTAACTTAAACTTAATATATATCTTATAACTTATATCTTATAACTTATATCTTACAACTTATATTTTATATGAAATCTTATTTAAATTAGTTGACATTTTAACTTAATATTCAAAAACTACTAGGGTGCATGAATAAATTCAAGTGGAGTATCAAATTCATTTATTTAAATTTGATTTATCGGTAGGGTTGTTGTGCATATTATTTGAAAAGAATTATTCTACACTGAAAGAACAAATTATAATTTCTTTCAATGGGAATAAATACAAATTCTTATTTATTCACATCATTCCCTTATATTTATTTACATCATTCCCTTATATTTATTTACATAGTTTCTTATATTTATTTAACTTAGCAGAACAAAATCTAAATTCTTATAAAATATTTTAAACTTAAACTTAATATTAAAAACGCCATAGTGCATGAATAAGTGCAAGTGAAATAAATTTATTTAAAATTTGATTTTTCAATTAGATGGTTTTGCATATTCTTTAGTTCTGGTTTGTTACATATTATACATGCTTGTGAAGGAGTTGTTATGAATAAATCGTTTTCACACGTGTTGCATTGCAGATCTTTTTCGCAACATATAAAGGATCGTTTATAGTGGCTATTAACAAAATTATTTTTCCCATTTGGGCAATTTAGAGCATGTATATAGTAACATTCACAACATAAATTATATGCACCGCCAGAAGATGAAATAATTACGACATAAGATTGAAAAACGCACACTTCTCGCGTAAGGTAATTTGGTGTTAATGTATCACTTGCATTTATTTTTGCCACTTTCACGAGCCCCTCTTCTCCACACCCGTTTGGAACGCCATTATCCTCTATCCCATCATCTTCTTCATCTTCATCGTCGTCTTCGAAATTATTTCGATCAATAGTGATCAGAGAATCCTGTCTTGCGTGAAACTTTCCTCTTCCAGCCAAGTTAAAATGAGTTGTTTCATCTTTGTACATTGACTGGATTGTTTCATCGCAAGCAGAATCTAAATATACATGTGTCTGATCCATTTCGAAGACTGTCCGATGAAACTCGATTCACTTGTTCACACTATTTTTTAATTTTACAACACTTTTTTATTGATAATGGTGGGCCGTCTATGTGGTGTTGATATATTGGATAGTGTTTAAAACACGGCAAATTTAGCTGCAATTCTTCGTCACTTCTATAATTTTCCGGCAACCTGTTCCAAATTTGTTGTAAACTAAGTGAATCGACGAATGTTTTCAAGTAGTTGATGGGAAAGAAGGCCAAGTCTTGATCTTCAAAATCGGTAAGATTTTTTCCGTTATTTTGGTAGGAAATTATTACTTGGCCTACACGTTCAATGAGTTGCTGTTGTTGTTGTTGTTGGTCGCTATTTGACATCGCGCACGAATGACTGAAGTTCGCTCAGATTCGATGGTTTAAAATACCAGCTCCCCTCCAACTGCTACCAGCTCCCCTCCAACTACTGTGGTGGTTAGGAAGGAGGTAGGAGGTGGAGCAAAAAGAGGCGGAGTTTATGAAACCAATCGGAATAGGGGGCGAACTTGGGCAGCCAATCAGAAACAAGGTCATTCTTGGCTGACCAATCAAAAAAGTGGTGGGGGGGTCAACTAGGAGCCCCCTATTCCCACTACTTATGTTTAAGAGGATATTCTATTTTTGATTCTTATTTGACCGGGTCGAATACTTAATCTTCTTCTCTAGGTGCCGTCTCCGCTTCGAAGGTTGGCAATCATCAAGGCAATCCTGATTTTTGAGACCGCTGCTCTAAATAACTCGTTGTTACTGCATGCAAACCACTCTCTAAGGTTCTTCAGCCATGAGTTTCTTCTTCTTCCTATGGATCTCCTTCCTTGGATTTTTCCCTGCATAATAATCTGCAATATTTGGTATTTTTCTCCTCTCATGACATGTCCCATATATAGTAGTTTTCTTCTTTTAATTGTTAGAATCACTTCTTTTTCCTTATGCATACGTCTCATTACTTCCTCGTTGGTTATTCTCTCTACCCATGAAATCCTCAGCACTCTCCGGTATATCCACATCTCAAATGCCTCCAGTCTTCTCATGTCAGACATTTTCATTGTCCAAGCTTCCATCCCATAGTACAGTACAGACAGTACATAGCATCTCAGCAGTCGTACTTTTAATTCAAGGTTTAGATCTCGGCAGCAAAAAAGCCTCTTCATTCTTATAAATGTGTTTCTGGCCTGTTCGATTCTGATTCGTATTTCTTGGGAGCTGTCATTGTCTTCATTAATGGTTGTGCCAAGGTACTTGTATTCTCTTACTTTTTCAATAGGTTGATTCTTTACACACACCGTACGAATGTCCCGAGTTGTTTTTGTTATTAGCATATATTTTGTTTTGTTTATATTCAGTGAGAGTCCATATTCTTCGCTTACTGTGACCATTTTATTAATTAGCATCTGTAGGTCTTCATGTGTTCTAGCTAAAAGAACTGTATCGTCGGCGTATCTCAAATTATTTATTGTCATGCCGTTAATTTTAATGCCTATGTCCTGATCAGCAAGTGCCTTATTTACTATATCTTCCGAATACAGATTAAAAAGAATTGGCGAAAGTACACACCCTTGACGAACCCCTCTCTGTATTTCTATTTCCTCTGATGTTATGTCTTCTATTCGCATTGCTGCTTTCTGGCCATAGTATAGGTTTGAGATTATTCTTATGTCTCTGAGGTCGATCCTTCTCCTTACCAATGATTCGATGAGTTGATCATGTTTAACTTTGTCAAAGGCTTTATTGTAGTCTATAAAGCACACGTGTAGATCTTGATTCATGTCTAGGCATCTTTGTGACAAGACATTAAGTGCGACCAGTGCCTCTCTTGTTCCTAGCCCTTTACGGAATCCAAATTGTGTATCGCTGATGTCCACATCTAGTTTCCTGAATATTCTGTTATGGATCACCTTCAACAGGACCTTCAATGTGTGAACCATCAGGCTTATTGTACGATAGTTGGAGCAATGCTTGGCATTTTTCTTTTTTGGGAGGGGTATAAAAGTTGATAACAACCATTACTTAATAGTTTTGTTTAAATTAGGTTTGCGTAAATGTGGCTCAAATTTCCTATATCTGTTCTGTCGTTAACAGTGTTTTTATCTTTTTTAATTTCAATCATTTCCTTTATCTGTAATTTTTGGTAATTCATATCTTTGTTTTTTATAATGGTACTGTTATAATCAAAAGTGTGTTTTTCGTCCTGTGTGTGTTTGTTTAACGCTGTTGAGACGTTTTTTGTATATTTATGGCCATTTAATCTGTTCTTCAGTAATTGGCTCGTCATGCCTATATATTTTTTGGGACAATTTGTGCAAGGGATCGAATATATTATATTTGATTTATTCATTAGAGGAGTTTTACTTTTTAAATTTGTGAATAATGTATTTAATTTATTATGTGACCTGTGGCATACGATAATATCATGCTTTTTTAAAATGTATTTTATTTTTTCTGACAGCTCACTAGTGTAAGGTAATGCCACATATTTCTGCTGTTTGTGTTCTATGTTTTTTGTTTTTACGTTGTTATAAAACTTATATGTTCGTTTATCAATTATTTTGGTGATAGTCTTTTCGTTGAAATTATTATTTATTAGTGTCTCTTTTACTTTTTGAATTATTTTTGGTCGGAATTATGGAGATGTTAGGGAGATAGCACGATCAGATAGACCGATTATAACACTAAACCAACTTGGTCGGGTAGATATCTAAACTATTTCTCTAATCATTCAAAAACTCAAAAAAACAGCGTTATAATCGGTCTATCTGATCGTGCTATCTCCCTAACATCTCCAGAATTCCGACCAAAAATACTTCAAAAAGTAAAAGAGATACTAATAAATAATAATTTCAACGAAAAGACTATCACCAGAATAATTGATAAACGAACATATAAGTTTTATAACAACGTAAAAACAAAAAACATAGAACATAAACAACAAAAATATGTGGCATTACCGTACACTAGTGAGCTGTCAGAAAAAATAAAATACATTTTAAAAAAGCATGATATTATCGTATGCCACAGGTCACATAATAAATTAAATACATTATTCACAAATTTAAAAAGTAAAACTCCTCTAATGAATAAATCAAATATAATATATTCGATCCCTTGCACAAATTGTCCCAAAAAATATATAGGCATGACGAGCCAATTACTGAAGAACAGATTAAATGGCCATAAATATACAAAAAAACGCCTCAACAGCGTTAAACAAACACACACAGGACGAAAAACACACTTTTGATTATAACAGTACCATTATAAAAAACAAAGATATGAATTACCAAAAATTACAGATAAAGGAAATGATTGAAATTAAAAAAGATAAAAACACTGTTAACGACAGAACAGATATAGGAAATTTGAGCCACATTTACGCAAACCTAATTTAAACAAAACTATTAAGTATTCGAGCCGGTCAAATAAGAATCAAAAATAGAATATCCTCTTAAACATAAAACCAAACATATACCTTATTTGTTTTTTTATATACATTGTAAAATATAAAAAATATTTAAAAAAATAAAACACATTCGCATTCCACGTATCCTCAATAAACGATGAAAATTTATAGTTTATTTAGAAACAGAACAACAAAATGTCAAGGTATGTACTGGTGAAATTAAATATTTTTAAAATGTTTTAAAGTTTTTGACTACTGTTTTTAAGTGTCTTGTTTGTTTTCCAAAATGTAAAATATGTTTTTTATATTGATGTATTTTACTTATATATTTTTTTAGGAATAAATTTTGAAAATGCCTTGAATAAAGGGCGAAACGTCAATCGTTTTGTGTTTTATTAATTATAGAACCTAAACCCAAGAAAATACAAAATTAAGAAAAATGATATAATCTATGGTTCAAGAATCAAGAAAATATATATATATATATATATATATATATATATATATATATATATATATATATATATATATATATATATATAGATTATTATATTAACTCTGAATATTTTCAATTTATTTAACAAATTCCAAATTATTATTGTGCATTTAAAAGTTTTTAACTTTACATGTTTAATTTACTGAAAGCTACAATTATTATTTACATATTCACTGATATTTATCAAAACAAATAAAATGTTAGTGACAGAAAAGTTGATTGTTACATTTACGTTGTAAGTCATTATTCATTGTATTATGAAAATATATAATAAACCCCCTTTTATTTGGTTATAAACGAGAAAAGTTATTAATGTTTATTTTATTATTAGCATGTAGTTTACTAGAATTATATTATGTAAATAGAATTATTTGAATACAGTATGTTGCCAACAATGTTACCATTCAACAATATAGTAATAAAATGTCAATCATACTTTAGGCGGGGGACTTTTTTTACAAATAAAGTTCCTTTGTGATGAACTATTCAAAAAGGAATCGACAGGAAAAGTCTAAATTTGCACACAAAGATGGGCTCTTTTCTTTACTATACAAAAAGAAATCAGCAATTCTGAAGGTGTATCGACATGTTTATATTATAAATAACGCACGCAGTTTATATTAATAAAATAGGCATAAAAAAAGACCGTTCTACAGCAATAATAGCAATTGAAATAAGAATTGTTTTATTTGTAATAAACTTTTAAAAGCGAAATCAAGAAGAAAAAATAAAAGCTTTAATTTACCGAAGAAAGTTGTGTATACATTGTGTTTATCGTAAAAAGAGCTAATTTATTTTCTGCGCCTTAATTGTAGTTTGTTCGACTACCGTCAATAACTCCTTGATTTACAACCACAATCGATTAACTTTTATGGCTGTAACTGAAACAAACCCAGAAAACAAAGTATGTATTTACACAACCTTGGAAAATATATTCTATACTTTTAGATCGTTTTAGATAGGGGAGATTGGGGATAATTAGTTTTAACAAGTAACACTAAAATAAATAAATTTATATACATATATATATATATATATATATATATATATATATATATATATATATATATATATTGTATAGATAAATAATAATAACCCAATCTTGGTTTGAGATTACAAGATAAAAACTATACATAAAAAGATTAAAATCAAACATTGATACATAATAAATTAGTAACCACAATGTAGATTAAAATATCAAATAGAATTAAGTATAGTTTTAGGTATTTTGTTTAAAATATAGAATAGATAATTAGGAATAGTTTTAAGAATAACTCAATAGCTACCAAAAAGCTAGTCTAAGCAGATAATTTTCGAACTGTTTGTTTTAGCAAAATCTTGACTTAGTTTCCTCTTTAGAGACATAAGTTCGATAAAAAAACTGTGTTAAATATATTGAACAAGAAAGAGGAAACATTATTGTAAATTAATATATTTTTAATTTGAACTGTAAGTGAGTGAATGCGTTAGAAAAACTAAGAATCAAGTGTTACTCATTTATTTTGGTTCTAAAATAAACAATCACATTGACACTAAAAGTGCGTGAAGTTTACTATGAGTGCGGATATTGAGCAAAAAAAACACTGTGATTAGTGAAAACATTCATTAATGTTCAGTTTGAAACAAGAATGTAATAGTTTTAAGGTTTATTAAACAAAATATGGGACAATTAAAACCATGTATGGTACATTTCTGAAAAATATAAGATTTATCTAGATTATAAGATAGATTTAAGTTTTTAGTAAGAAAATGTTATTTAATACATAGATAATTATATCCGAGGCAATAATAAACATTTTAGAGTTTTTTCGAACAAAAATAGAGTCAAATAGTCATAAATTTTTATGTGCAAGCCGTTTATTTTCATCAATTTTAATATATAAATAGTATGCCAAAGTGGTTTTAATGTATATCAGTGTCGAGAAAGCTTTAAAGTTTATTTTGGGCAAGTTTAATAATGCTCAACGATAGAATTTTGGTCCATATATTCATCAAAACATATAAAATTCCAGTAAAAATTGATCAAATTAAAAAGCTTTCATAAATCGCAATTTCTCAAGTTGGTAATATTTATCAAGTTAACTGATGTCGCAAATCTGACCAATCAGGTTGGAAACGATCCATATGTCTCGGGTTCTTTTAAATAGCCGAAGCGTAGGAATTTCGTCAGAGTTGAAATAATTCTGTTGCTAAAAGCATCGCGTCTTGAGAGCTCCTGAAATTTTACCATAACCTCAAATTTTCATTTGTTTACCTACGTCATTAAAACAAAAGTGAAATATTTTGTTTTGTTTTATTTTTAATTGAGGTTATGTGTTTGTTTTGGTAAGTAAAACAAGTTTAGTATTCAATAAAATTAAATAAAAGTGTCGAAGTTTGTCCTACGAATGAAATAATCAACTCTCAAATAACAAGAAGTGCGGGAAATAGTGTGTTGGAAAATATAAGAAAATTAAGTGATATATTCTTAAAGAAGAAAATACTTGTTCGAGTTTTTTTGGGAAAAATATTTGTAATATTCTTACTTGCCAAGAAACTATTACAAAATATTTTGGGATATTTAAAAGATTTTTGAAGAAGAAAACGAGTAAATCAATATATTGGAATTGTGTTTATGAAATTGTACCAAAATACAGAAAACAAAACCAAAGTATAGAAAATAAAACCAATGTACAGAAAACAACTCCAAGATATTTATAATATTCTAAGCAGGTGAATGCTTTTAGTTGTTTGTAGAAAATAAAATTAAAAAATAGCATCAATAATAGTCTAAGTTTTCACAAGATTATAAAAAAATTTTACACTAAAGAATGATAGCTTTTTATACTAACCTGACAATATATAAATAACATTAATCATCAATAATAGGTGTCGCTATAATAATAATTAACCACTTATATCACGTCATGGCAAACAAAAATCTTTAAAAATAAACCAAATTTTGAGAAATTAACTTTATAAATTAAATTGCAGTAACGCCATCTAGTGGAAGGTTGCAAAATTAAAATAATTAAACGTTGCCAAGGAGTGATACAGGTTGTTAAATAGGGATAATGCATGGAAAATTGAAATAAATAAATGACAAAATTGATAAGAAGCATAGTTGCATTAAATTTTATAGTATTGTTCTTATAATTTCAACCAAAATTTTGCCACATTTATTAAGTGTTGAATAAAATATTTATATTGTGTTTTAATTTATTTGTGTATTCATTATCTAAGTGTAATTTAAAAAAAAAATCTGAACTCACCTGAGAAGAGAGTCAAATTAACAGGTAGGAACACAACAGCCAAAACAATCCTCATCACCTACAAAAAAATACCATCTGTTCTCTCAGTACCATCTTAACTTCAAGATGACACATGTGGTCATCTTGAACTCTGTGAATCTTAATTAATTAAATTTTCAATAGAACAAAATTTTTAAATAAATGTATTCATGTGAGTGCAGTGTTGTTCCTGAATCTTTGCTCAAGGTAAATACATAACATGTAAATAATTTGATAGTAAAATCAATCAAATACTTTGTTTTTTTAGCTACACACATTCTAACGAAAATAAAAAAATTACCGAAACGTTAATGTTTTAAAAAAAAATGTAATATACAGAAAATACAACACCACCACTACATTTTAATTCCATTTTTTAACGGACCATAATCCCAGGAAAAACAAAGACAAACAAATATATATATATATATATATATATATATATATATATATATATATATATATATATACATATATATGTTTATGTGGCTTTCACGGATTCCTCCGCGTTCAGTATTTGCATGCTTCCTTCCAATCTATCCTTTGCACAGCCAGGTGCATGTCGGTACCCTGATGAGTCTAGTAGGGACGAAACATGTACCTCTGCGGTATCACTGTGGCGGGAAGGGTAAGTTTTGACTTTCTTCTCGGTATGGTGGTACAGGTAGGCCATCATCTCGATGGTGGTGGAATAGGATAAATTGTGTTCCTTAGCAATTTCTTCCAACTGTGCAACCTCTAACACGGAAAGGACATGGTTGGAACGAAGTTTGCATTTACTGTTCGCATTTTACTTCATATATATATATATATATATATATATATATATATATATATATATATATATATATAGTTCGAATTTAGAAACTCCTTTTGATATTTTGCATTTCTAAAAACCTGTGAAATCTAAATGGATAATATATAGTACTGTTTCCTATCCATAAAAACTCATCAATAAATATAAAATGATCGTCGGATTCATGGCAATATTTGCTTTGTAATTTTCAATAAATTATAAACGGAGGGATTAAAAACTTATACCCGTATTTTAGATTTACTATCCAACACGGCAACACTGCATCGTCTCATGTCTTGCTTTTTTATTATTATTTACTATAACAAAATTTATTGAATGAGTTGGATTTAATACTTGGAAATTTCTCATCTTGCGCTCTCGCCAAAATTAGCAAAAGTAGTTACCAAGGTTTCCATAAGCGGTGAAAATCTTGTGTTTATTTAGTTAATGTATATAGGAATTTTACCAGTGCTCTTTAAATTTGCTATAAATTCAATACCACACTCTGTAAGTTCTCATCAAATTACTCTTTAAACATATTTTAATTTAAAAATAAAAGTTTCCTTTCATCGTTCAACGAAAACAAATGATCGCGTCACCCTAAAACTTATTCTTTTTGATTTCTCACGCTTTTTTAATTAAGCCAGCGCCCCCAATTATTACTTTAATAAATCTGAGTTTAAAGGAAACCCTTCCCTAAAGCCCCCTAAAGATTATTATTCCGCGTTTTGGCGATAAGACAACGCAAACACGCAGGTGAACCCCAGGCAGTTGCCGTCATCATTAATCAACCGAAGGACGTTTAAATGAACGGAATCCTGAAGAGGAAATATTCCGTTCTTAATGTTGGTGTGTTGTGACCTTAATAGTCTTGAGATATATTGGCTCTATTTTTTTATAAATTATTTTCTGTATTTTATTTGTGAAATTCGTTCTTTTAAAAGCGCTGTTTTGGTAAGAAAAATATGGTGGATGACATCTTAATAGATGATATGAGGAGTAACAGATCAAATTATATTAACTTCATTTATTTTACTTGAGATAGAATCATTAATAAATTCATAATTTTTAAAAAATTGAACATAACAAATAAATTTACATTTTAACAATGTTTATTAATAAATAAAGAACAAACTAGATCAAAGTTTCCTAAACTTTTTTATTCCCAAGACCGTGAGTCAATTTTTTCTGTTGATAAGAGATAATTTTCATTTTGTTTCGTAGAGTTATCTTAATTAGAACTTGAGATACTAAAAAAAAGTATTGGGGAATGACATACCCTCTTTTACCAGCTTATTTTTGTAAATTGTTTTTAGGATTTTATATAAAGCAGTCAGTAATAATTATAAATTTACATGTATTTATTTCTTCTTCTTTTAAGCAGTCATTCATTTCTCATCATTCAACTTCAGAAGTATTAATGAAGTCGTCTTCAACTTTTTTGTATTATTCTATGTAGCCATTCTCCTTCAAAACGTTTTTTGAGCAACAGGAAATATAGAAAATCGCTCAAATATATACTTTTTCGATAAAACGCACCCTAAAAATTTGAAAACAACACCGTTGGAATCATGTAATGAACTTTTTTGTGCTCTGTAAGGGATATTGGTAAATGCATATACATATCTATATTAATTCATTTACAACTACTTCTTTCAAAATACAACAACAAATTTATATTGCCAGATGCGTTTTGTCCACCTAATGGTTCATCAGTAAATCTGTAACGAATATGGCTAAACTAAAAGATAACAACTATAAGCCTATAAAATTTATTTAAATTTTATGACATTTTCAGTAACGAAAAATATAACATTGTTATGCCTTGGTTGTTATACATGTATTCTTCTTTGAGGCAGAGAAAAAGAAGCAGTCTAATATACAAACAGTTAATTTCTTGCAAATACGACTCTGGTCCTCTCTTCATACGCGTTTCGACCACCTTATTGTCTCGTCAGTGGAACCATATCGGACCAAGAACAACATTCGAAATAACTGATATATGAAATATAAATTCCAAAGTATGTCGGTACGATATTGCAAACCTGCCACCTATCGGCCTCGATGTCAGACTGAAAAATATCGCCAGTCAAACCACATCTATGCATCACCGGAGTAACGAAAAATTTTTTTTTTAAATCTAAAATTCAGTAAGAGTAGTATTTGCAGGAAATAAACTGTGTGTTTATTATATTCTTTCCTTTTCTCAGCCTGAAAGGAGAATACGTATATAACAATTATTTAAATACGGCAGATAGATTTCTTTATTTCTTACTGAAATTTTGATTTTTTTAAAAAATTGTTCACTACTCCGGTAATACATAGATGTCGTTGACTGGCGATATTTTTCAGACTGGCAGGTTTGCAAAATCCTACCGACATACTTTGGAATTTATATTTCATATATCAGTTACTTCCTGCGAATTTTGCTTTCGGTCCGATACAGCTCCACTGACGAGACTAAGGTGGTCGAAACTCGTATGGAAAGAGAGTAGTTTTGCAGGAAATAAACTGTTTTTATATTATATTCTTTCCTTTTCTCTTTCTGAAAGGAGAATACATATAAAACAACTATTTAAATAAGTCAGATAAATTTCTTTATTTCTTACTGAAATTTTGATTTTTTAAAAAATTGTTATGCCTGTCACATACTGAAATAGTTTTGCTACATTTTTTTGCATTAATAATCCTATATATTGCCAATCATTATTGATTTATGTCACTTTTATAAAATTGAATTTTCTTTTCCTCGCAAAAAATTTAACAATACCCAATAAAAACATTTATTTCTGTCAATTTGCCCCCAATTTGTTGAACCTAAATCAATTTCGTACAACACAAAGGGCGAAAATTTTGCACTCGATATAGATTTTTATATATTCCTGCTCACGGCCAGGAAACCTATATCTATCTAAAGGAAAAGCGCACTTCTTCAGTAAGAAAATCGAACTCCAATAAAACTAAACCGACTTTCTTCCACCACAAAAATCAAAGGAGGCTAGACTTACCCAGAGCTAAGTATTTTATAAATTCTTTGAAAGAGAATTTTATTAAAGTAGAAGTTATACTTATTGATATTTTTGTTTTTATAAAGAGCTAGTAATCAAATTACTTTTTTACTTCTAGAAACTACGAAAAAATTTGATAAATGCGAGAATGCTATTTATATTTTTAATAATTATAATGGTATTTATTTATTAAAATGTCTTATAGATATGTTTTGCAATATAGTGGGTGGGTGTCAGTTTGTTCTAGATATAAAAAATCTCTGACGTTAATTTAGTTAACCCACAAAATTACAATACATAATAAACAAATTAAAATATTGCTCTAACGCAACGAAAAAAACAGCGGGCACGTAATGAACATCCCGAGGCAAACTTACAATATGGGCTCACCTTATAGGGAGTACATTCAGTATTAATTTAAATCATGAAAACTATAAAAGAACAACGTCTTCTTCCGTTTCTAGAAGAAAATAATTAATGACGCCTAAAACAACAAAAGGCTTACGTACTTTTAAGGACAAATTAAGGGACGGACATTGATTTTGAATTAAAATAATATTTGTCATCATGACAAATAACATTCTTTGACGAAATTAATGTATTTTTATTCAATTTCGTAAAGTTGAGAGAGATTTTTCCCCTTAATTTTCGATATTTAAATTATTAGTTAAGAAAGTTGAAAATTTTGTCAATTCTGCATTAGTTTTGTTTGAAAGTTCTGTATGGCTAACCTGAACTAAATAGTTAACTAACTTAGTCTTGTTATCGTAATTTTTTCAGACACTCTGAATTTTGCAGGAATTTTCTTACACGCTAAAGTTAATTAAATAAATTATTAATACTAAGAAAATAAGTCTAGAACTTTATAAATTAGAAATTCAAAATAGAATTACAAAATGTCGACCTCAGTGATGTAGTTTGCTTTAGTAACTTATTTTACGTTCAATAGGTATCTATTCTATTGTTGATTTCTGGATGAGAGATTGGGCTTTCGTTTTATGTTCTCATCTCTCATCATCCTATAAATCGTCCTCTTCGCCATGTTCTCTAGAAATATACGTGGAGGTGTGAGGTTTGAATGATGCGTACTATGTGTGGTAAAATCTCTTCCTGCCCTCGTTGGAGCAGGGCCAGGATTATTCCATCAACTCCTGGGGTTTTAAATGGTTAAAATGTGTTCATTGCCCATTTTAAACGACCGCTACTGCATATTTGTCTGGCCATTGCTATAGCTTCTCTGGTGGGCTTTTCGCGATGTTCCACGACATCATTCGCGTTACTAGGTTTGCTGCCCGGAAAGTGAGTGTTGAGTTAAAGTAATGCTCATTCCACCAAGGTGCATCCCTACAACTTTTGCTTATTCGTAAAGGGCAACTCGAGTCATAAGCTCCGAGTATTGCTTCAGGTCGCTTTCCAGCTCTAGATGGTGCTTAGTGGATCCTCTGGTCTGAATGCGTACTAAGTTTGCTTTCAGATTGGTGCTGTATTTTTCCCAATCTGATTTCCTGGGATTTCTTCTGAGGACTGGCACAAGAAGATCGGTTTCTAAACTGAATGTGATTATTCTATGATAAGAAAGAGATGGTTCATTCAATACCCTCCAGTTTCCTAGCAGGTTTATTAAGCCTGGTGTGCTAGCACTTCTTCGCTTACCCTTGGGGTATTTCCTATATTGTTTATGGTAAGATTACATTTAAAGATGTATTCTAAAAATTGCTCACCTCTTTGATTGGTGTCCTTGCTGCCCGAGATTGTATTGTGACATGTGGCATGACACCCCAATAGTAGTGGTAGTTTCTTTTCCTGGTAGTACTCTACTAATCTTTTCACTTCCAGGGGTGGTATAGGCCCGTCTCCTACGAAGTTGTATGAGACGAGGCTATGATGATCTCTAGCTTCTTCTTTTTCTGTTCGAGGTATGTTCAAATAGGTACGAGGTCTTTCGTTAAGAATTCTGAAAGATAGAAATAATTAATATTTTTCCTTATCATAATACATGTCCTGGGTGTGTAATCACTGACATGATATATTACCTTAGCATGCTTGATTTCTGTTGATCCAGGGTTCCTGGATCAGCGCAATCCCCAGCCGGGGGATCCTAGCGATTACAGCTGAGGCGCCCTTAGCATGGTGAACATTTACTCGAGCGATGTTGATGCCTGCCATTTCCTGTTATTGAGCGAGAGTGTTGTCCGCTTCCTTGAGGGTAATGCTCACTCCTATGAGGGTGATGTCCCCCCTGTCATTTTCTCCTTCGGTTTCCTCAACCTCCGTTGTCGTTTCGACAGCGCAATATATATATATATATATATATATATATATATATATATATATATATATATATATAGCACCATAAAATTTCACTTTTGTGGCTATATAGTCTCTTTTAAAAAATGTTCAACTATCGGAGGGGGGGACTCATAAATAGATAGTCGTTATCTGTCAATTTTGCTCCTGCTTCATTACTATTTTTGACAAGACGATTAAGTGGTCGAAATTAGTGCGGGCGAGAGAGTGAAATTCGCAAAGAATAAACTGACTCCTCTTTTCCATATTTATGTATATTTATTAATATAAGCAACCTTTTGTCCAGCGAGTCAAGAGCCTAGGAGAAGTCGAAATAATGAAATCGATTTGATCTTGTGATTAAATGAGGTCGTAAAAATTCTGCTTGTATTTATTTAATGCAATAATAATAATAACGATGGTAGAAACTGCTACAAATTATCCGTATATTATTTTTAATGATTTTTTTTTTCTTTTTCAGGTAAGTTGCAAGAAACTTCACTACGTGTTTTATGGTAAGCTTTTTGACCGTTTTTATCAAAAAATTTGCATTTGGAAACTTACTTTACTTCAAAATCCTTTATTCATATATATATATATATATATAGATATATATATATATATATATATATATATATATATATATATATATATATATATATATTCAGGATAAAAGAATGCGTCATAAAATATAATCGTATGTAAACGTTGACAAAATGTAAATTTGAAAAAATGTCTAGATTTTAAATAAAAATAAACAATAACAATTCAGCTTATTACCAATGTTCACTACAGGAATGCGTCATAAAAAATTCTATCCAAATATAAACACATATTTACATATATGCTTAAATACATACATTAATTTGTATAAAATTATATATATATATATATATATATATATATATATATATATATATATATATATATATATATATATATATATTCAGGATAAAAGAATGCGTCATAAAATATAATCGTATGTAAACGTTGACAAAATGTAAATTTGAAAAAATGTCTAGATTTTAAATAAAAATAAACAATAACAATTCAGCTTATTACCAATGTTCACTACAGGAATGCGTCATAAAAAATTCTATCCAAATATAAACACATATTTACATATATGCTTAAATACATACATTAATTTGTATAAAATTGTTGGTTTAAAATATGTTATACGCATAGTACTAAAAGAAGAAAATCTGATGGTGGTATATATATATATATATATATATATATATATATATATATATATATATATATATATATATATCCCCATAAATAAAAATCTAAAGGTGTTAGGTCCGGAGACCTAGAAGGCCAGCACTCAGGACTACTGTTGGATATTATTTGTTCAGCAGCATTTAGCAGAACTTTTGTCTTACCTTACATACACAGAACCACCGACAAGATTGCTAGATTGCTCCGAATATAAAATATTCGGACAATTTTCAATACATGTAAGGAAGTTGGACAATGTTTGGAGTCTCCAAAGGACGCAATTTCATTTCAAACAAAGGGCATCTACAAGATACCTTGCTCTTGTGATAAAATGTATGTAGGTGAAACAGGACGATCTATATTCACTACGCTTAAGGAACATGAAAAATGTATAAAAAAGAAACAAATTGTACAATCTGCAGTAGCTGAATACCAACATTGCCCAGGTTACACTTTTAATGTAAAAGAAACTGAAGTGCTAGCATCAGGGTGTGGTTTCTTTAAACGCAAAATTAGAGAATCAATCGAAATTTGTAAATATCCAAATATTATTAATAGAGATGCAATTTACAGTCCACATCACAGGTGAAAATCGATTGTACCTCTGGATCACGGTTCGCTGAGAACCAATCGGGTATAGATACTGGGCTGTCGCTCCTTGATAGCCATTCAATGTTCTAATCTCGTGGTGTAAAGATCCCTGAAGATGTATCAAGCAATCCTGGGCAAAACGTCGGATAATAGTTGCAATTTGACGCGGTCTTCACCCAAGAACCATGATCAAAGCCGTGAAAGTTTTCGTTCTTTATTTTCTTTTAGTTTCTTCAGTGCCTTTTATTTACATATTGCACGCCGATCCCAAAACTACTAAAAAAGTATCAGTGGACGACAAAATGGAAAAGCTCCTATTGTAAAGTGTATACAAAATTGGTGTAGTAAAATCCAAGATGGCGCTGACACTATGGCGGTCAAAAAAATGAATTATGTCCGATTTTCTTCAAAATTGGTACAGAGAAATTTTCGGAATCGTACACAACGAATCTGAAATTATTTTTAAAAAATTCGATATGGCTGAAAACAAAAATTATTTTGTCCGATTTTCTCCAAAATTGGTGAGGGGAAGTTCTCGGGGTCGCACATAGCAAACACAACATATTTTTAAAAAATTCGATATGGCGGACAAAAATATCAATTTTGCCCGATTTTCTCCAAAATTGGTACAGGGAAGTTTTTAGAGTCGCACATGATGAATCTAAAATTATTTTTAAAATATTAAATATGGCGGACGAAAAAATGAATTTTATCCGATTTTCTCCTAAATTGGTATAGGGGAGTTTTTAGGGTCTCACATAACGAATCTAATATTATTTTTAAAATATTCAATATGGCGTATCCAATATGGCGGATAAAAAATTAATTTTGTCCGATTGTTTTCAAAATTGGTGTGGGGGAGTTTTTGGCAACGCACATTACGAATCTGAAATTATTTAAAAAAAAAATAAATATGGCGGATTAAAGATTCTACATCTCTCGATTTTGTCTAAAATAAGTATTGGAAGATTTTTTTAGTGTATATTATGAATATAAAATATTTTTTGAAAAACTCAAGCTGGCGTCGTAAAAATTTTATTTTTTTTTATTTTCTCCAACACTGATATAGGGAGTTCTTGCGGGTGTAAACTATGATTTTAAAAGTATTTTTTCGGGATTTAATATGGCAAATACAATAAAGCAGACTAAAAATTTTACACTTTTCGATTTTGTTCAAAGATGGGACTGAATCGTTTTTGAGGATGTAAATAACGAATATAAAATTATTTTAAGCAAATCTAATATGTCAGATGCAATATGACGGCCTAGAAATTTTAAATTTCCCCATTTCATCCAAAATTGGTACTAGGGGGCTCTGAAGGATTTACATTTAAATTAAATTAAGACGTTAAAATTATGTTTTTGAAATTCAGTACGGCGAATCCAATATGGTGAGTTGAAAATTTTACCTTATTCGCATTTTTTCAGATTTGGTATTAGGAGGTTTTTGGGTTCGTGTATGACGAATATGAAATTAATTTTTTACGACTATTAGATTGATAAGGTACAATATAAGGGACTGAAAATTCTACATTTTCCGATTTTGTCTAAAATTGATATTGCGGGGTTCTTGGGGCGTATAAAAACTCAATATGTAGTATAAAATATATCGGGCAAAAAAATTTACGTATCTTGTTCTTTAAATATCGATATTGGAAGGCTTTGGGTCCTATATTACCAATATAAAATTAATTTGAAATTTAGTCTGTCATAGTGTATTCACTATGACAGACTAAATATTTGCTTGACACAATTTCACTGGTATTTGGAAAACTTTAGGAATCAAAGAATTTTTAGTGGTTCATTTTACAACTTTAGATAAAACGGGTACTTATTTGCCACTTTGGAGTCATTGCGAGGCACACTAATCTCGATTAGTACTTAGTTCAAATAATTTCTGAATATCATAATGAATTCAAAACTGAAAATCGAAAAATTAAATTAAAAAAAAAATTTGAACCGACTTCTAAAAGTGAGCTAAAAAAAAAGAAAAATAACTATAAATTTTTATATGAAATTGAAATTTTTGAAGTCGGCGTCAAATTATTTCTAAAGGGTGTTTTTTTATAGAGATATAGAACTTTTAAATGGAATAAAACAATCGTTTCAGGCTTATCGGCGTAGACTAGCGACTTCACATATCCCCACAGAAAATAGTCTAGCGGGGTTAAGTCGCACGATCTTAGAGGCCAATTTACGGGTCCGAAACGTGAAACTATGCGGTTAACAAACGTTTCCTTCAATAAATCAATTGTGGCACGAGCTGTGTGACGTGTTGCGACGTCTTGTTGAAACCACAGCTACTGCACATCATAGTTGTTCAATTGATGAACGAAAAAGTCAGTAATCATGGCTCTATAGCGGTCACCATTGACTGTAACGTTCTGACCAACATCGTTTTTAAAGAAGTACGGACCAATTATTCCACAAGCCCATAAAGCACACCAAACAGTCAGTTTTTCTGGATGTAACGGTGTCTCAACATACACTTGAGGATTATCATCACTCAAAATACGGCAGTTTTGTTTATTGATGTATCCACTCAAACAAAAGTGAGCTTCATCGCTAAACAAAATTCGCTTATGAAAATCGGGATCAACGGCTATCTTGTTTTGGGCCCATTCACCGAATCTACGCCTTGCTAGGTGATCGTGTGGCTTCAATTCTTGCACGAGTTGGATTTGGTAAGCACGCAAACCAAGATCTTTCCGCAAAATCTTCCATAAAGTGAATGGACACATATCCAATTCCTGTCACGATGGCGGATAGACTGATTCGGGTCTTCCTCTACGCTACGCTCTACAGCAGCAATGACTTCTTCTGTACGCACTGTACGACGTCTCTGTGGATGCGTATTATCATTTAGAGTAAACGTGGTGCGAAAACGTTCCATAGTAAATCGAATTAATTGTTCTGATGGACGATTATGTTGACCGTAAAATGGACGTAGTGCGCGATACATATTTCGAACAGAACCATGATTTTCAGAATAAATTTGCACAATTTGGAAGCGTTGTTCAGGCGTCAGTCTATTCATGTTAAAATGCCAAACCAAACTAAACATAAATCACTTGACAGCTGACAAAATGGCCGCCAGTTAAAAAAGTGTTGCCGACTTAAAGTTCTATACCTCTATAAAAAACACCCTTTATATGAAATAAGTAACTACTAATATATACAAGTTATGGTAAGAAATTAATTACAAATAAAGCATTTTTAATTTGTGTATACGAATCACATTTTGTCACGTACTAGTTTGGCGCCGACTTGAAAAATTTCAATTTTATATAAAAATTTATAGTTATTTTTCACTTTTTAGCGCACTTTTAGAAGTTAGTTCAATTTTTTTTATAAAAATTTTATTCGCATATCAAATGAATCTGAAATTTGTAGTATCGACTGTTTTGAATTGTGGCAAATTAATAAATGAGTTGGGCACATTGGAAGTTTCAAAGACATACAGTCTAAGCGTTTTGGTGCAAAATGACGGTGTCGTTTGTTATACTGACAAATTTATATGTATATAGATACCTATGCGATTATTAGAAAGCCTTTAAATTCCCAAGTCGGCATTCATTACACTCTCCTTCCTAGCAAGGTAGAAGGAAAGGCGTTGGTTTAATCTAGATCCCCGTTTAGCTAGATCATTAGTTACGTAACCGATGTCATGGCTGGATTTAGAGGGAAAAGCGGTTTAATATAGGATTAATTGTACAAAATACAAAATAGGTTAATTTCTCAGTGCCGACAGTTCTTCCGGTTAAAGACTCGTAATGAATTGGCCCCGGGAAATAGGTATCAGTAACGCTAGCGGAGAGTTATTGAAATAATGGATTGCCTTAATTCGTTAGCCGTGCTTTAATTTCGGTAATATTTGGCCTTGAGAGGGAAGCTGTCGTTTGTAGAATTGAAATATAAAATATAGCGTAAGGCATTAAATAATGACTGAAATAATTTCTGCTATTCTTTAAATATTCGTCTTGTTTAAGATCAGATTCAAACGTTCGGTTTGGCTGTTCATATCCTTTTTTGTGCCAACTTAACAGAAAAAGACTGCAATGTGGTGTAAATATTTTACCAAGATTTATTGAAATATGATGTGGCATCGGGAATAGAACTTTCAAGATCTTCTAAACATTACCTTAACTAATAATAATTCGTTTTACAATACTAGAGTAAAAAATTACCTTGAAATTATTATATCATCTTCTTCATTTCTAACTACGGTTCTGATTTTTCGCCTAAGACTTTTCATTAAATTTTTTGACAGTGTATCTTACTGTACTAATAGGGGTTACTCGACTACTAGGTACGGTACGGTACGGTATTCATATTGACTCTATATATTTTTATTATTCGAATAAAAAAGACAAATTATCTGATGTTTTCCTTTTTCCGAACAGCCCATATCAAAACGTGTATTAGTCAAAATAATATGGCATTAAAATAAATATTCGAAACGATATTAAAACGTTACAACGAAAATTAAGATAAAGCATTTGTTTTCCAGGCCTCGTCGTTTTTTTTTTCTTAATAATTCTGTAATTTACCGTAACCATGAAAAGCTTGCAAATTTTCGACCACTAAAATCCCGCGTGTTTCGTCCTGATACCTGTAGTGAATTTATTAGTAGATCCGCCGGTGCCTTCCCTAGATACCCTTTGACATACTTTCTATAACGTCATGATATTTGAATCTTCTTGGCGTCGGAAACTACCGGGAGATGTTCTTCAGGTGGCTGTTTCTACATCACCGTAACATTGCCCCCCTCCAAGCTTTGATCGTCTCGATCCTGATGCGGATCTAAGGGGAGGGGGCGATCGCCTCCCCCCAGAGCTTTGAGTTCAAGAAAATAGACTCGATTCTGCCTCTTATACTATAGTTTATTCTAGAACTAGAGAGAGTAATAAATCATTTTTTTCTTCGCAAACTACCTGTGTTCTTTAGTTCGGTGTCTTTAGACACATATATTTTTCATAGGAATGGGTTAGAAATTATATAATCAAAAATACACACAAATATAATAACAAAATAATAAAAAAATTACTGCTAATTGGAATTAAATGTATATAAAATTAAAGAATGGGACACACTAAAATAAAAATATATAAAAAAATATATAAACAACATTAAACAATAAAGTACAACAAAAACATAAATTTAAATAATAAATTGTGTTTACACTGGTAAACATCACGTATTTAATTCGCAAAGTCAGTGAAGCTATCTTCGCTCAAATTAATTATAATTGGTTCCTCTATCTCACCGATCATGAGATCGAGTTTCCACATTTTGTTTTATTCTTTTATTATATGGATTTTCCCCAATTTTCCGCGGTAACTTTATTTAAAAAATATTTCAGAAGTTCAATTAAATTACTAATTTTGTATGTTGTGTTATTTCTACCAACTCTACCTTTTATTTGAGAGAGATATTTCCTTCTCCAACGGACAGTTTTTGGACGATCTGTAAGAACAGATTTCCAGAGCTCAGTTCTTTTAATTTCAGGTAAATCCCGATCTTGATTGATTTTAGTTAGAATTTTGTCGACGGTTGGGATCTGCTTCTCATAATAAAATGTATGGACAACTCCTTTTATTGCAGTTTTCGTCTCTTCTTCCAACGAGGTTTTTCGTCTGCCTGTGATCGAATGTGGCTTGGGAGTACTAACAATTACAGTCGTTTTTTTCTCCTTCAGTATTCGGTACATAGTAGATTTTCCAGCTCCTGTCATGTTGGAACACATCTCAACAGAACTTTCAACATTATTATCTAGATATTGATATATTAAGGTATCATAAACATTCATCGTAATAAGTTTTTCATTGAGGAAAAAATGTCCTGATTTAACGATTTTGGAATAAATGTAGAGATGGAAGCCATATCTTTTGAGTGTCTCACTAATCTCAAATAATATATAAAAACAAGCGCAAACAAGATAAATCTCTAAGGACACTCTGTAAGGTGTACTTCGCTCACTGACAGAAATTAAATTGAACTATCAGAAATTTTATTGTTGCAATAAATTTATAAGAGCTTATAATATTCAAATATAATTAAATATAATTAGATTTACGGCAGCCCTCAGTTGACTGCTACAATGGAGCAGGTACTTTGAAGATTTCGGCAACAGTTTTATTACTCTCTCTAGTTCTTGAATAGAGTACAGGAATGAGTATGCTTGCGATCGCCCCCTTCCCTTTCCAAAAGCTTTGAGTTCAGAAAAATAGAACCGATTCTGCCTTTTATATTAGGAATATGTATGTTGCCGGCCCTCCCCCCCCCCTCCCCGTTGACAACTTGTTATTCTTGCGATAGCCCCCTCCAAGAGTTTTGAGTTCAGGAAAATAGGCATCTTCCCCCCCCCCTGTCGACAACTTCTTGTTTTTTCTGATCGTCCCCCCTCTCCAAAAGCTTTAAATTCAGAAAAATAGACCCGATCCTGCTTTTTACACTAGAAATGGAAATGTTGCTGGTGTCTCCCCCCCTCGTCGACAACTTGCTTTCGCTTGCCATACTGTACTTTTGTGATATCACGGCCCCCCCTCCCAAAGAGAGGTTGGATCCGCCCCTGTCCCGATCAACCGTTTGTAATCTCGAATTATATAGAAAGCAGAATGTCAGAGAAACTGCCCCTTTAGCGGTCTTTCGAGACCCAATGCTAGAACCAGCACTACAATGCGCGCAACTCTGTGCCGCATTATCCCACTTCTGGCACGAATGTTGCAATTCACCGTAACCCTGAACGGCTTACAAACTTTTAACCTTTAAAATCCCTGGTGTTTCGTCCTGACACCGGCGGTGGATTCATCAGAAGGTCCGCCGGTGCCTTCCCGAGACACCCTTTAACATACTTTCTATAACGTCATTTCTGATATTTGAATCTTCTTGGCGTTGGAAACTATCGGTGAGATGTTCCTCAGGTGGCTGTTTCTACATCACTGTTATAATAATATAAACTTAAATATTTAAATAAAGGCTAGTCCGAACACTAACTTATCATACATTTTTGAAATTAGTAGAAAAAGAATTTTCATTCTAGCAGAGAATATGCAGGATGTTGCATTTAAAAAATTAAAATTTCTTTTGTCTCTCACCTTTACGATGAGTCACTTTTTTTTGTAAATAAATATAAAAGATAATATGGGAGAAATCCTATAACTTTCGTGCTTAAAATTTTTTTCCATCTCTTATAATAAAGTCTCTAGGTGTGGTGCTAAATATCAAAAAACCCTGTATATCAATGACGAATTTAGAATTGGTATCTAACATTATTCTCCACTGTGTATAAACATATTTCCCTGTTTCGGTAGCCTTGTAAAAAAATAGGTAATTTCTCAGGTTGTTTAATTTCAAACCATCAAAATAAAAACCAAGACCCTCGTCTACCCGATCCAGTCCGGCACTGAAATGAACCCTCTTCAGGAAAATCTAATTAAAGCAAAATATAACGTGAGCGAGGCCGTGAACGGTCATAAAACACAAATTCGGACATAATGACCACTTAAATATACATGCGTGTACCAAGGCAAGCAATTTATTTGGTAAATACACAATACAAACCGCAAAATCGGGCATAGAGCTGTCAGAAATGGCTTGTTTGTTTGTTTATTTGTTAGGATAATATGTAGAAAACAACACATTAAAGGAAAAACAATAACTAGGTTTTGTGTTGTCGAGAAAGTTGAAATTATCAGAAGTTTACGTAAAATTTTATATACAGATACTGAGAAACAAAATGTTAATTATTTTTTTTTTGTAAGGAATTAAAGCGTTGTTTGATCGGATCACATGCGATTATTAAAAATGTTTCTTTGGTAAGTGGCGCAAATCTTTCGGCGATCTCTATCCTTTGGTGCAGCATACTCCGTGTATCTATGTTGATAGGTTTCTAGTTTTATTTTAATATCACTCCCACACGTGACTGTTTTATATAACATTTTCAGTGGTTGTTGTTCTTGTGTTATTGAGTGAACTGTCAAGATGTCACTGTCTTATCTTACTATTTTCTATGCTTGAAAATTGTAGAAAGGGTGCGACCACACAAAGATGGTTTGTACTGCATGGAATGGCTTGATGAGTTCCAACAACGACGAAACAGCGCTGTCGTCATTTTCCAGACTCAAAACTTCTTTATTTTGGAGTTCTCGGTATTAAAAAGTCCAAACTGGACTTTTAACACGAGAGTAGCGTTTACTAACAATCCTTGTCTCCTTGTACATAAAACCGAGATTTCTAATATATATATATATATATATATATATATATATATATATATATATATATGTACATACGCAATCGAAGGTTTTGGGTCATCCCGTGTATATGCTGAGTCCCTCTCAGGACTGTAAGGCAGCTCATTCACCATTTTCAAAGTTCACTGTTTGGCGTCTACGAGCGAACTGTTCGCAAAGACTTCATAAGTAATGATTGAAAAAATAATGTAATAAAAAAGGAATTGTTTTTTCAATACCACAATCAATACATTTTATCCGTCAGTATCGGAATAGAAATTGCAAGCTCAAGGTACGTACATACACATGTTTGTAATCATCAAAAATTTTTTTGAATTACCTTTTAACCGTTTTGAAAATGCCTTAAACAAAAGGTGAAACGTCAAATACACGTTTTTTTAACATTCACGTATGAACGTGATCCCAAAAATACCAAAAAGAAAATATTGATACATAATTATATATATATATATATATATATATATATATATATATATATATATATATATATATATACATATGAAGTAAAATGCGAAAATTAATTGAAAACTTCGTTCCATCATATCCTTTCCGTGTTAGAGGTTGCACAGTTTGAATGAATTACTACAGAACACAATTAATCCCACTACACCACCATCGAGATGATGGCCTACTTGTACCACCATTTCGAGAAGAAAGTCAAAACTTACTCTCCCCGCCACAGTGATACGGCAGAGGTATATGTTTCGTCTCTACTAGACTCATCAGGGTACCGAAATGCACCTGGCTGTGCAAAGGACAGGTCGGAAGGAAGCATGCAAATACTGAACGCGGCTTCGCCGACCTTCTGCCGGATGGCTTATATATGTTTATGAAGCTTTCATGGATTCCTCCGTGTGAGATGCAATAGTAGTGGATATATCCACATTATGCCATTGTAGTGCTGAAATCACATTCAGCAAACGTACAACTATATGCAACTCCGTGAATAGACGAAGTAAAATGCGAACATTAATTGCAAACTTCGTTCCATCATATCCTTTCCGTGTTAGAGTTTGCACAGTTTGAATAAATTGCTACAGAACACAATTCATCCCACTACATCACCATCGAGATGATGGCCTACTTGTACCACCATATCGAGAAGAAAGTCAAAACTTACCCTCCCCGCTACAGTGATACGGCAGAGGTACATGTTTCGTCTCTACTAGACTCATCAGGGTACCGACATGCACCTGGCTGTACAAAGGACAGATCGGAAGGAAGCATGCAAATACTGAACGCGGCTTCGCCGACCTCCCGCCGGATGGCATATATATGTTTATGAGGCTTTCACGGATTCCTGAATTGTGTTCTCTGTAGCATTTATTCAAACTGTGCAACCTCTAACACGGAAAGGATATGATGGAACGAAGTTTGCAATTAATGTTCGCATTTTACTTCATCTATTCACGGAGTTGCATATAGTTGTTCGTTTGCTGAATATGATTTCAGCACTACAACGGCATAATGTGGATTTATCCACTGCTATTGCATCTCACACGGAGGAATCCGTGAAAGCCTCATAAACATATATATATATATATATATATATATATATATATATATATATATATATATATACGACGAAATTTTTAAAATTTGGCTAAAATATTTTCAAGATTGTGGAAATTTTGGTTATACTGGAAATTGATGCCTTCTTGCTTATTTTAAGCGAAACACAGTATATATTATTTAATTTTTAAATCAACGCAAAATTGTAACCATAATTCACTTATAATGTCCTATCACTAAGTCTAACTTTTTTTGAAATATTTTAAATTTTACGTTAAAAATGGCTTTTGCAGGCTTAAACATATCTATCAATTTCTCCTATATAAAACCCTTTATTATTTAACTGATATTGGTTTCCTTCTCGAAGGGTGTCTACATTAGTGTACTGTGTTAGTATTTTGATAGTAAATAAATACAGGGTAATCAAAAACTAACATTAAATATAAACTTGAAAAAATCTTTAGAATTCAATTTATTTTTAACGTAAACCCTCTATTTTTATATTATCTTATTTAGCAATAAAAATAAGGGTGACTTTGAATAAGGTTGTCTATTCGAAAAAATTTTTATTTTTGAAATAACGGCAATTTAACATTTTAGTATTGTAGAAAACGCTGTACGGCTTTTAAGTGTTGTCATTAGTTGGCCATGATAGTAAAACGTAACGATAGAAAACAATAGAGCCCTATAGAAAAGTCACTATTTCTTGCCATTTGACAATTATTAATAAAAATCATGCCATGCCATTTTATGACAAGTGGATTGCCCACAATGGGCCTTTTCTATGGCCTTCGTTCTTCTCATTTGACTGTCTTAGATTAGTTTATGGAGAGAACAATGAAAAACATCGTTTATTGTAATCCAGTAACAACTAGGGAGGATTGTATGTCAAGGGTATAGGACGCATTCGCAGATTTATCTCCTGATTCAGTTAGAGCGGCCAGCCATGACGAGCTAACTCGAAGATGCGAAAAATGTTTTGAAGTTCTGGGCGAATATTTTGAACATTTATTAAAATAAGCCGTGTAGGTGTGTGTTTTTACAATAAAAAAATGATAAAATTGCTAATATATATATATATATATATATATATATATATATATATATATATATATATATATATATATATATATATATATATATATATATATGTTATATCGTAGGTTTTCACGGATGGTAGAATGAATAGTTTGGTTATTCCGGGTTTCAATCCGTTCGTTCAAAAAATCGTTTTCACAACGTTTCGCCAAAATCTCATTTGGCATTTTCAAGTGCGGTTCGTCTCGTTACTCGCTGAGAACTGATGGTGGTCTCTGTTGAATTTCGAGTTTTGTTTAGCTGGCTCGCTTCCTGATTGGATGAGGGGCTTCGCAGGCTCCTCCCCTCTGCCGAGTGCGATATATTTTGTTCTTGTATGCTGGTCTCTCGTGTACTAGTTGAGTTTTGTTGTTTTCTCTCTTGATTCTTTATTAATGTTTTCCATGTAGTTGGAACATTTATAGCATCCTCTCGTTTATTTAGCTGTCCCGCTTTTTCGATTTCTAGGGCCTCTCTTATGACGCGTACCTTGTAGTTCTGTACTTTTGTTTTTTCGAAGTCGATGGTATGTCCGATTATTTGGTGATGTTGAAATAGGGCTGAGGTTTTCTGTTTGTTTTTGAGGCTATTTTTATGTTCCTGGATTCTTGCTGATATGCGCCTGTTTGTTTGTCCTATATAGGTTTGATAGCAATCTGCACATGGAATGCTGTAAACGCCATGATTTTCAAGGTTGGTCTTGTCTTTTGGATTTCCCAGGATGTTAGCTATTGTTTTTAGTGGTTTAAATATGGACTGTATGGTGTGTTTTCTTCCGATTCTGTCTGTTATTCCTTTTATGTGTGGTATTATGGCTTTGTTCCTTGTTTGATCTTGGTCTTTGGTCTTTGTTGTAGTCTTCTCTTGTCTTTTTATGGTTTTCTTTATATCTGATTTTGAGAAACCATTCCTTTCTAGAGCTGTTGAAATGTGTCTTATTTCGTCTTATTTTGTATCAAGTTCTGTTAGGCGGAGAGATCTTGATATTAGTGTGTTGACTACTGCCTGTTTTTGAGCGGGATGATGATGTGACGCTGCATTGAGATATCGGTCAGTATGCGTGGGTTTCCGATATACGCTAAAGCCCAGGGTGTTGTTGAGTTTCCTAGTTAATAGCAGGTCCAAAAAAGGTAGTTTCTTTTCTTGTTCGATTTCTAGTGTAAATTGGATTCTGTGGTAGATATTGTTCAGGTATGTGAGGAAATCATCCAGGTGTTCTTTTCCATGTGGCCGTATTATAAAAATGTCATCAACATAGCGTTTCTAAAATTTCGGTTTTAAAGGTGCCTTTTGCAGTGCCTCTTGTTCGAAATATATCATAAACAGATTGGCTATGACTGGTGAAAGCGAGGATCCCATAGGTGTACCATCTGTTTGTTTGTATATTTGGTTATTGAACATGAAGTATGTATTCTTTAGGCAGTGTTCTGCAAGTTCAATTGTGTAGGCTGGAAAATCTTCGTTCATGGCGATTTTGTCCAAAGTCTCATCTATATATATATATATATATATATATATATATATATATATATATATATATATATATGTATATATATGAACTCATAACTTTTTTCAAGATGGAATGGCGTTCTAGATTTTGTGAAATTCATGTACCCTAAGCCATCCCTCTTTTCCTTTTTTTGATTTACCTTCAAACAAAATTAGAATTTTTAAATAAATTCCTGAAAAAAAAACGTTCGTTACGCAAAAAAAATCGTACTCGTTCGTTTTTCGCAGTCGTTTCGATATTTGATGCTCTAATTCCGGAAAGCTTTCGCCCTCATTGGCATGATTGACGGGTAAACGATAAGCTTTTACCTCGAGCGGAACGAAAATAGCTAATCTTAAATTTCTTTTCCTCGTTCGAAATGCATTTTTTATTCGTAAGGTGAGGTTCGGGATAGACAGAACCGAAATAAATAAGTTTTTTGTAGGATCAGGTCGGGAAAATCGGAATATTATGAGATAAAACACTCTAGTTAATTGCGTCTTAAATTTTTAATTATTTTATGGTCTTGTAGAGAAAGGTCGATCTTACAGGAATTATTTATTTATTATTAGAAAGCATTAAAATTTATTATTGACTGGTATATATATATATATATATATATATATATATATATATATATATATATATATATATATATTCCAGATTCTTGAACCATAGATTATATTATCTTTTCTTGGGTTTAGGTTCTTTATTTAACAAAAAATCATCACACTATTTTAGCAGAAAAATGGGAAAGTTTAGAGAAACATACATCATTATCAAAAAATAACTGTATATATGCTGTTGACCCCATCCTAAACACAAATTACTTTCAGTATGAAAACACATTTTACAAACAACTCAATGAATGTGCTATGGAACCACCAGTTTCATCTACCATTGCACAGTTGGTAATGGAATATTTAGAGGGAACATTTTTAGAAAAATTAAAATTTAATATAATATTTTCCAAACGGTTTGTCGATGATTGCATAACAGCCCTGCCACAGGATAAAAACAAATAAATTCTCCTAGAGTTTAACAGTTTCAACGAAAAATTCACGTCCGAAGCAGAAAGTAATAATAAGATAAATTTTCTAGATATGACACTTATACGCAAAAAAAACAAAATTTTAACGGAATGGTACACCAAATCGACTTGGTCGGATAGATATCTAAACTGTTTCTCAAATCACTCAAAAACACAAAAAAAAATAGTATTATAATCGGTCTGTCTGATCGTGCCATCTCTCTAACATCTCCAGAATTCCAACCAAGAATATTGCAAAAAGTGAAACATACACTAACAAATAATAATTTCAATGAAATGACTGTCACCGAATAATTAATAAACGAACATAGAAATTTTATAATAATAATAAGAAACATAGAACATAAACAACAAAAATATGTAGCATTACCTTACACTAGTGAACTGTCAGAAAAAATAAAATACATTTTAAAAAGGCATGATATTATCGTATGTCACAGGTCTCATAATAAATTAAATATACTATTTACTAATTTAAAAAAGTAAAACTCCTCTCATGAATAAGTCAAATGCAGTATATTCGATCCCTTGCTCAAATTGTCCCATAAAATATATAGGCATGACAAACCAATTGCTAATGAACAGATTAAATGGCCATAAATATACGAAAAACGCCTCAATAGCGTTAAACAGACACACACAGGTTGTAAAACATACCTTCGATTATAACAGTACTAATCAAAAATAAAGATATGAATTATCAAAAATTGAAGATAAAAGGAAATTATAGAAATTAAAAAAGATAAAGACACTGTTAACGACAGAACGGATGAAGGAAATTTGAGCCACATTTACACCAGCTTAATTTAAAGAAAAATATTAAGTATTCGATCCTGTTAATAAACATCAAAAATTGAATATCCTCTTAAACATAAAATTAAATGTATGCATTCTTTCGGTTTTTTTTCGGTCCATTATCAAAATATAAAAAATAAAACACACTCGCATTCCATGTATCCTCAGTACCTAAATAGATGATGTTAAAATTTCATTTCATTATTAATAAATAAACAAAATGTCAAGGTATGTACTTTGTAAAATTATATGCTTTTTCAGAAATTTAAATAATTTTTTAAAGTGTTTGTTTTTTAAATTGTAAATATGTTTGTGTTTAAATGTTTTTAATTATTTAAAAAATATTTTTGGGAAGATTAATAAATAAAAAAAAACAAAAAATATTTGAAGGTGCCTTAAATAAAGGGCGAAACGTCAAATTCTTTTTGATTTTTTGTTAAATAAAGAACCTAAACCAAAAAAAAAAGACAAAATAAAAAGAACATAATAGATAGTTATATATATATATATATATATATATATATATATATATATATATATATATATATATATATATCCGGTTATATCGGAAGTTGATGCCTTCTTGCTTATTTTAAACGGAACTCCCTATATGGTATTTCATTTTAAGATTCTACGAAACATTATAAACATTTTTCATATATAATGTGCTATATCTAAATCTAACATATTTTAAATTTTATGTGAATAATGGCGTTTGCAGGCCTAAACATAACTGTCAATTTCTCCTATATGAAATCCTTTATTATTTAATTTGGGTTGGTTTCCTTCTAGAAGGGGATCTACTTTAGTGTACTGTGTTAATATTTTGATAATAAGTAAATACAGAGTTAACAATAACCAATATTAAATATTAATTTGAAAAAATCGTCATCATTTTTTTTATATAAACCCCCTGGCCATAACAACGAAATGCGACGAAAGAAAACAATAGATCACTACATAAATGTCACTATTTCTTGAAATTTGATAATTATTAATAACAATCATGCCGGGGTGATTAAATTATACTCACGAAAATTATTTAAATTTGTTTATTGTCGACGGGGAAAGTAACATAGTTTTATCAAGAACATTCCAAACATTTGCTGATAGATATCCAAATAAACAGAAACCGTCACGGAACAGTATTAAACAAATGTTGAAAAATTTCAAAAATTATGGCACTATTAAGGCAAAATGCATAAAAATAAATGTATTCTCAAAGATAAAAATGTTGAAATTGCAATTCTGGAATATTTTGCGACATATTCTATAATATCGTTGAGACAAATAGCTCTACAAACAGGAATCTCAAAGAGCTTAATATATAGAATTCTGTTGAAACACAACTTCCATCCTTAACTAATATCCTTGGTTAAACACCAGAGATTATAAGAAAGAACTTTTATCGTGACATGATCTTAATCTTTAAGATCATTTGAAGATCATTTGAAGATCATTTTCAGCATTTCAAATAGGAACCCCTACTTTTGATCCTGGAAATGTAAGGAGCAGAAAATTTTACAATCAAATATGACCTTGGCCATGAGATCAAGGTGAAATTTTGAGGCCAGGACAAGGTCAAATTGCCCACACAAGGGTTATAAGGTATCTAGAAAAGATCTTAACATTTAAGGATATACAGTCAGTTCATGTAAGATGAAGATACTGTTACTAAAGCAAAACCAGAATCCAACCACATAAGGCAAGATCTAAGATATGAGATATTAGGATATTGTTGGAAGGAGTTCCATTTAACTTTATCCTAGGCTTAAAATATGAACTTCATCTCATGGTGAAGGTCATATTTTATTGTAAAATTTTCTGTTCTTTTCATTTCGAAATTAAAAATAGGGGCCCCCTTTTGAAATTCCGAAGATGACCTTCAGATAACCTTGAAGGTTAAAGTCGCGGTAAAGGTCATTTTTAGAATCTGCTTGATTTTTTGTTTCCTACAACTTTTATCTTGGTTATTTATTTCTGTTAGTATTTACAAAATTAGCTGGGAGGTTCCACACTTTTTGGACGCCCCGTATATATATATATATATATATATATATATATATATATATATATATATATATATATATATATATATATATATATATATAAGAGATTTCGCCAAACCCTTATCTGGCATATTTTGTGCTTACTGTGACCTTTAAATTTTTAACTCAATTTGTTTTTTACTTATATTAAATAATAAATAAAACATAACTATATTTCTTATTTCTGTTTATTTCCTTAGTCGTTTTATATCATTTAGGTATATGCCTTTCCAATAACATTAAATTTTTAAAGGTTCTGTACCACTTGGTACCAATTCAGTACCTCGGTTGTGAGCTTCCTACTAATCTTATATTTTCTTGTCATTTTTCCGTTCCAAAATTGTGTATGCCTTGCGACGTGTCCTGTTCCATTCATTTTTAAAGTTGGTATTCTTCTATTGATGTCATAAACCGTTGCTTTTTTTCGTATCCATTCTTTGTGTTTACAATCTCTTACAAAATTCAGAAAAAAATTCAGCAAATTTAAATTTAAAACATTGTTTAATTTCAAAATAAATATTTACAAGTAACTAATTTAATTTTTCCAAGTTTTTTCCTTTGAATTCAAAAGCTTGATTGATTTTCTCATTATTAGAAGGACATGGACTTTTTTAAATACAAATGGTAAGATATTTCAAGGCCATAAAGACTTTATTCAAACGATTTGAGTTTTCAAAATTTTCGTCGTTTTTGAACGCTTCTCAGAACGAAGGTAAGTCAAGTTAAATTAGGATTTATATGTTGAAACCTGTTAAACCTGCGGCCTTTCAAAACATCTATTACCTAGTAACAATAGTATTTCAGAACAATTCTACATTCCCTTTGTCTTGAAAAACATATTATGTGCATACCGATAAAGAGAACATTAGACCAAATAGCTCAAAGAGTCTCTCCCCAGCTCACGTTGTGAATCTCAGCAGACGTGTCTTAACAATGCTAATTTTCTATTTGATAGTCGGATATACGGACCAATAGATGGCGCTGCCATTAGCTCATCCTTATCTCCATTTGTTGCGAATGTATTCATAGTCTATTTTAAAACGAAATCCCTTCGCATCTTGTCTTAAATCCAAAATCTGGTATCGCTACTTACACGGCAAAGTGGTTCTATGGTAAACAACAGCCTGATTGTTCTTTTGGTTTCCTAAACTCCAGACAATCGAAGATGCAGTTCACTCTAGAACATGAATTAAACAATCATCTTGACTTTATGCAATTTTATCTTCTTTTATAATCAAAGTGAATCAATAAAATATTATAAAAATATCTGATTACAGTGCTGCGCAAGCAAATCATTTATTCGTTTAAGCAGTCGAAAAAAACCCAAAATATATAAGTCAACGCAAAAAATGACTGCGAGGGAAAGCCAACCCTTATAATAAATCGTGAAACGCCTTATTTGGGCCATAGTTGGGGTTATTTATTACAGTTATTTCTGTTTGGAAAATTGTTTTATAGCTGTCGTCAAGAAAGTCGAGCGGCGACAGATTAGAATCTTATTTTTATTGCAGATTGGAATGAATACACTCTAACTTTCATAAAACTATTTCATAAATATTCGAAGTTTTGCCGGGGAAATAGTGTTTCAGAAATTAGACGAATGCCTTATAATTACAGTGATATCAAGCTTACCCTATTTATATCAATTTGGAGTCAAATTTAAAATTTTTTATTGTATTTTTGATAAAATGAATTCCATATATAACATCATATATATATATATATATATATATATATATATATATATATATATATATATAATATTTATACGGTTTTCACGGATACCTTCGTGTGAGATGCATTAGCAATGGTTATATCCACATCTTGCTGTTGTAGTGCTGAAATCACATTCAGCAAACATACAACTATATGCAACTCTGTATGTAAATGAAGTAAAATGCAAACTTCTCTCCATCATATCCTTTCTGTGTTAGAGGTGCCACCCGGCGAGAGGTCGGCGAAGCCGCGTTCAGTGTTGCATACTTCCTTACGATCTGTCCGTTGCACAGCCAGGTGCACGTCGGTACCCTGATGAGTCTAGTGAGAGACGAAACATGTACCTCTGCCGTATCACTGTGGCGGGGAGGGTAAGCTTTGACTCTCTTCTCGGTATGGTGGTACAGGTAGGCCACCATCTCAATGGTGGTGGAATAGGATAAATTGTATTTTATAACAATTTATTCTAACTGTGCAACCTCTAACACAGAAAGGATATGATGGAGAGAAGTTTGCATTTACTGTTTCGTATTTTATTTCATATATATATATATATATATATATATATATATATATATATATATATATATATATATATATAAGTTACATACATAAGTTAGTGCATTAAAGGAATTAAAAATTGCAAAATTCAAGATGGCAGGTCCAACATGGCGGCCCTATAGGCCATAGTAATATAAATTAAGAACCGTTTGTCCGAGTTGGCTTGAAATTTAATTTTCTGGGATTTTAGGCTCACCAGTGATAATCATAATGTCAAAATTCAAAATGGTGGATCCAATATGACGTCCATTTACGTCCTTGAAATACAAAATAAGCAACAATTATTGAACAGGCTTGAAATTTAATACCTAGGAATTTTAGGGTCGGCAATCACAGTTCTTATGTCAAAACTGCAAAACTCCTGTTAATTAAGTTCATATAACCGCCATATTGAGCAGCTAGGTATATCGAATCACATAACATCGAATTTATTACCTAATTCCTGATAAGTAATTTTTTAGACGTTGTTACGGATATTATTATAAATTCGCATTTTTGTCCATGGGACCATTCATTGTGCCACTTTTGTATCTCAAGTACCTATACGCCGGCCATATTGGATCCACCATTTTGAATTTTGCAATTTCGATATCAGAATCGTAATTGGCGACCCCGAAAACCTCAAAGTATCAAATTTCATGCCATTGGGACGAATGTTTCCTATTTTACTTTTAAATAGCCTATACGGTCGCCATATTAGATCTGCCATCTTGAATTTTGCAATTTTATGATCTATAATACAAGTCATTTCTGAGACATTTTCTGCATATTCGTACCATCTTAGTTGTTTTACTCTAATATCATCACTTTATCGTGTGCTATTCCATATGATAATTTGTTATGCTCTCCATTTTGGACTTTCCCACTGCCCGTCTCCAATATTCCATTTCAGTAGCCCTCAAAAATCTTTCAATCTTTTCTTCCATTTATCATACTTCACTACAGTACGTTACAATACTTTTATTCTGTTGTTATATATTCTTTGTTTCTTTATTTTTGCTGTATACACTCCCATAATATGCACTTCATAATTGCTATTTCCCTTTTTCCTTGGATGTTCTTTTCTCTGATTGCCCTGTCTAATATACTGTCATTTTAAAACTTTCACTCCCAGTTGGGAATAGTTATCATAGTGTTTATATTACTTCATTTTCTAGTATTAAATATTATTGTTGGCCTTCAATTCACATGTATTCCATCTTTCTGATGTTTACTTCTAATTCTCACTTTCTGTATATTTTGTGTTGTTGTTATAGGAGAAATTGTCCATTCTTTGGAAATTGTCGCTCCATTTCGACACTTCTGAAATAGATTTACAAGGTTGATATAGCTTTCTTGTTCCATTTTTATCAATTCCGCCGGTATATTCCCAGGTCCAGGTGTCTTTCAATTTTTTCAGACTTTCACACTTTAATAACATGCTTTATTTATTCTACAGAGAGATGAGTAGTAATGATATTCTGTAATTCCTCTTCTCCTTTGAAATGTCATCTATCGTCTATTTACATCTTTGAGATATATGCGTCCTTTCAATTGACCGTAACAGGAACTGGTATATCTTTTTTCTATTCCCGTCTTATTGATCTTACTATTCTCTGACCTTCTAAATTTTTTACCAAGAAAAATATTAATCTTGCTAAATTTTATTTCCCAAGATTGGTTTTTCTTTTGTATAATTTTCGTTTAGACCTTTGCTTGTGTTTCCTTGTATTTAACCTTATTCTTATTTGATTTTGTACTCAGATATATTAAAGATTCATCTCTTTTATCTTTTATATCTGCTTCTATTTTTTTATCCCTCCTGTATGTTTTTATTGTCGGTTATTTTCTCAATATCCTAATGCTTCTTTCACTGTTGCATGTATCTCTTATACGCTTATATTGCTGCTCTGTATCTTCAGTTTATTAGTTCTTTAATTTGTTATCCAATCTTTCTTTAAAAAGTCATGGTTTTAATGATTCCTTTCTTTTTCTCTTTTTCATATAGTCTTCCAAAATTTCACCTCACATCTTCCAAAAATTTTGCAACTACAGGCTGTCTATGATTGGCTACCTATATTTTAACATTAAAGTCCCCCCCCCCCCTAAATTTCCCGATGGTATTTCTGGATATAATAAACTACATTTTTTGCCTTTAAATTTACATATAATAAAACAAAAAATAAAACGTCCCCCTTAAATTTTCTCAACATGCAATTTGCCTTCCAAGAATAGTTGCTGGTTACTGCTGAAGTTATTTAGGGTTTTCAACACAGACTTAATTTTCTTTAACGTGTCTCTAACTCCACAAATTTAAGACATCATTAGGAAGAACAAATAAATATATCCAGCTTACAATTAAGCAGACTCCTTGGTGCTTTTCCCCTCTTACGTTGAAGTTAAATTATTTCGTAATTAGAGGTGCACGAAATATTTAACAATAATTTAAAATAGACCAGTGGCAGATCTACGAGGAAAAAAATATTAGTAACTTAATACTTAGAATATTATATTGCACAGGATTTACCCACGGCTTTATTCTCGTGGACCTGTACGAGGGCGGTTTGATAAGTGTTACGGCCATACCATAGATCATATATCGGTTCTCGTTAGATTACCGAAGTTAAACTACGCTGTGCTCGGTATCTACCCGGATATGACATATTAAATATTTGTTCTTTTCCAAGTTTTCTCTACTACAAGTGCTCGTAGTATAATCATTAGGGCAAATTTTAAAGTAAAATTTGGTGGCGTCTTTTTTCCCGATTTAGACATTTATAAAACTTACACAGGCAATATATTAAAAATAGTGGAAAAATATAAAAACAACGAATCTACCCTGAGATGAGCTAGCATATAGGTAGACTCCAGTCAGCATTAAGACAATCATTAGGTAAGTCTGAACTGAGGTACCTTACAGGGTGTTACCAGGATTTGGTAAGGCGTTTATAGTTTGTAATAATATATTACATGGCATGATAAAATATTAAGATTTCATTTGCGTCAAAAATTCTTGATTTCAGCGGCAAATGCGCGCAAATACAATATTACTTTATGATAAAGAAAACGGCATAGCAACGTTTTTAGTGAAACATATGCGTAGGGATCCGGGGAGGAGTCGCTGATTTTATATCCGAATATAAATCTTAAAACAGTTGGAATTGCGTATTTTGAGGTCTTCTAATCATTTATAACATTAATTTTATGAGCGTCTATGACATTAACTCTTCCTCGCAAAATATAATTAAAGCAAAATATACATAAAGTTAGCTGGCCTGGAAAGGGCAATAAAACACTAATTTAGAGATTATGACCGCTGTTTTAATATGCATACATTGTTGGATGGTCCGCTGAGTTTTGCAGTTTGAACTTTGTCGTTGGGAATTTAAGTCATTGTTTTAATATCTATTATTAATCACAAAATTATTTTTCTAAACTGAAAAATTTGTATCTCTTTTTTGGAGTTCAAACACAGATGTATACTTAATTAGGGACACAATTTTTCTTAATAAAAATGTAGTTTTACTATTCTATTATTTCTTACGGCACAAAATACGTTAAACTTACAGGCTTCTTGAAAATTCCTCAATCTCACTGGATGTGGATTTGAATCACTTCAAAAATGGTAATTGTGTCTGTTAAAAGAGCCATTTTTCGTAAATTTTGTGTTTTTTTACCAGCTTTTCAATGATATGCTTTATTAAAAAATCGGACAAAAATGCGGTTATTAATTTATTTATAAGAGAAAAACTACCCATATCTTCATAACGATTTTGCATAAACAAAATATGAAAAATGTCCACTTTTTTTTTACTACATGATAGCTTAAGTTTTTACGAAGAGAATGAGCACTGACAGAACTCTGTAGCAGTTTCCTAGACGACGGTACAGCCAATCAAAAATAGTCACTTTTTTCGTTTTTCTAATAAACAATTGCAATTTTACAAAAACTATTGGACCGACAGCGCCCAACTTCCGCACACTTTTTAAGCACTTTAAAACTCACATTCTGATAAGAGTTGAAAACAATTCAATAAATATCAAGAAAGTTATTAACAATTGAAAAATAAGCAATTTTTAATGTTTAATTTGCAATAACTTTTTTGTTTACTAACCGATTTGGACAAACAAAAACTCATTTTGAAGATATTTTCAAGATGTATAATTCGTGTCTAGAATATTTTTCTCTAAATCCCTTAGATTCTCCGTAAAATCCAAAGAACCGGAAAAAATCCAACCAAAATTTGTTGAGACACGAGATAAGACGTCATTTCTACTACCTTTCCCTACCCATTTCTGCAATCAGATCTCCGGCCCTATTTCATTTTTTTTTAACACCCCCTTTCCTGGGGGATTAGGGTTAGGTATAGACAAAAAAGTATGTACCGGAGGTACCACCATTTTAAAAATATTTTATCCGAATTGTGCTTACCGACTTTAGCAAGTTGCCAAATTTAAAAAAAAAATTTCAAAATTTATTTTCCTAGAAATCGATCGCAGCAATTCGTCATGGAACACACTGTATATTGGGAAAATGTACAGGGTGAGTCAACGATTGGATGAAGTAGGTTTGTGCCTTTTCGGTGAAATTAACAAAGAAACTATATTTATTGTTTGATACAGTTTATTTTTACCCAGATTTTAAAAATATTTAGGACTCTACAGGGTGAGCCAAAAAACTAGGACACCATAAAGTTTTATTTTTTTAAATAGAACACCCTATATACGAATCGTATTTTCGATTTAGCTTATAATTTTAAATCTTTTTTATTAAGGGTTTACTATAACAAAACTTTATAGTTTCTGAGATATTTAAGTTTAAAGAAAAAAAGTCACATTTTCAAGCATCAATTCAATCCTAAATAACGTTTTCAATTTTATGACAAATATATTCAAATTTGGAATTTAGCAAGGACAAGTTAACATAATTTTTACCTAATATTTGCAATAAAAGCTACAGGGTGTTGAACACATCGGCTCAAATTTGAACAAGTTTAAATGAATAAATATCTTTTTTTTTAAATGGTACACCCTGTATATTTTCATGTTATTTAATAGAGTAATAAAAACCCTAAAAGTTTTGTTCAATATATCCTATACCTATTTATAATAGTTTTTGAGATATTTCAGTTTTTCTTATTTTCCATACTTTTTTACAGAAATAGTCTTCATTATCATAGTAGCCATGGCAAAAACAATGTAAAAGAACATTTTTCTGTGTGTCAAATTTATAACCGCAATCGCTTCTTTTGGTTTTTATGTAGTGTAGTTTGGTTTTTTTTTTGCATTCATCTTATATTGTAAAATGAATTTTCCAAAGAATGAGTTAATAGATATGATTTATACAATAGGAGAGGCTCAAAAAAATTGCCTTCTTGCTCAAAGAATTTACAAAATGAAGTATCCTGATCGACGCCAGCCTAATACCCATACTTTTCAAAACTTAATGCAAAGATTTGATTCTTCTGGTACTGTTGATTATCCAAAACGTAAAGTGGTCAACAAACCAGTAACTAATGAAGAAAAAGAACTACAAGTATTGTTAAATGTTCGGGAAAATCCTTATATTGGTAGCCGTCAGTTAGCAGCATTATGTGAAACATCACAATCCACCGCTAATCGTACTACCAAGAAATATAGGTATCATGCATATCACATGGAATTACATCAAGAATTGCATGGACAGGATTTTGAAAGTCGTGTCAACTTTTGTCGTACAATAAATGCAGAGATTCAATTAAATCCAAATTTATTATGCAAGGTAATGTTTAGTGATGAAGCTACTTTTAGAAGTAACGGTGCCGTAAATAGACGCAACATGCATTATTATGCCACAGAAAACCCATTTTGAATTGGAGAGGTGCAACATCAAAACCACTGGTCATTAAATATTTGGTGTGGTATTCATCATAATCGAATTATTGGACCTCGCTTTTTTAATGAACCACTAAATGGCCATAGTTACCTGAACTTTCTACAAGAAGAACTACCCCAACTGCTTCAAGGTCTCGATAGGGATGAGCTCGACAGTATATGGTTCCAGCACGATGGTGCGCCTCCGCATTATCATCGTGAAGTTCGTGCGTTTTTGGACCAACGATATCCGCAAAAATGGATTGGACGTGGGGGTTTCATTGAGTGGCCACCAAGGTCTTGTGACATCACCCCATTAGATTTCTTCCTATGGGGTTATATTAAAAATAAGGTAAATGTTAATCCACCAACAATAGTGGAAGATATGCGAAACAGGATTAGAGATACCTCTAGAACAATAACGCCACTAATTTTGTCCAGGGTCCGAGAAAATCTGCAAAAAGACTAAATTTATGCATTGCACAACAGAGTCGTTTATTCGAACACTTATTAAAAAGAAATAATTAATCTCAGTATTTAATAGGTAATTTTTTTGTTTCAATTTAGTATAAAAGTAAATATGTATTTGCCTTGTCGTTATTGTTGTGTTAATTTTTTCACATTATGTTTAATTAAACTATTGCCGTTGTAATATAACGAATAATGTATTTCATCATATTTAACCACATTCTGTTTGTTTCTGTAGTTTCTTTTTATTATTTTACATGACTACTATGATAATGAAGACTATTTCTGTAAAAAAGTATGGAAAATAAGAAAAACTGAAATATCTCAAAAACTATTATAAATAGGTATAGGATATATTGAACAAAACTTTTAGGGTTTTTATTACTCTATTAAATAACATGAAAATATACAGGGTGTACCATTTAAAAAAAAGATATTTATTCATTTAAACTTGTTCAAATTTGAGCCGATGTGTTCAACACCCTGCAGCTTTTATTGCAAATATTACGTAAAAATTATGTTAACTTGTCCTTGGCCTTGCTAAATTCCAAATTTGAATATATTTGTAACAAAATTGAAAACGTTATTTAGGATTGAATTGATGCTTGAAAATGTGACTTTTTTTCTTTAAACTTAATTATCTCAGAAACTATAAAGTTTTGTTATAGTAAACCCTTAATAAAAAAGATTTAAAATTATAAGCTAAATCGAAAATACGATTCGTATATAGGGTGTTATATTTAAAAAAATTCAACTTTATGCTGTCCTAGTTTTTGGCTCACCCTGTAGAGTCCTAAATATTTTTAAAATCTGCGTAAAAATAAACTGTATCAAACAATAAATATAGTTTCTTTGTTAATTTCACCGAAAAGTCACAAACCTACTTCATCCAATCGTTGACTCACCCTGTACTTATTTAATCCATTGTTCCGAACTTACTGACATTAATAATTTGTATTCGGAAATTCCAAATGTTATTTCGCATCTACGACATGGTATATAGATTAAACAATGCCATCAATTTTCGGTATATAACATTAATATCTCGAGTATCACATTGCTAACAATTGATAATAATTACAGTTGATTTGACTTGCACGGTTTTCATATATCCCTTAACTAAAATACAAATTTAACTGCTCGAATAAACAACATTGAAAATCCATTTGCAATTGAATATCAAGCATCAATTCGGAGTAATATTTTACGTGGAGTAAAAGCATACCTACGTACAGGCGACGAGTACACTTCCATGCAAACTGATGGAATATTCAAAAAACTTAGTGGAGTTAATTGTACACTTTATAGAAAAAATTAAACCAATACGAAAATAATTCAAGAAATTTGGGGCATGTAATGCGTGGTTATGTTGATGGCGGTAGGATTGAAAGAAAGGAACCGACACTGTCCGTTCTTAAAAGGGTTTTCGACAGCGCCGGTAAGAGGAAACAACATTGCTCATGCTCATAAGGATCCTCAACAATGTCGACCAATAATGGTAGGATATTAGGAAAGGAACCGACAATGCTCTTGCTTATAAGAGTCCTTGACAGTACCAGTAAGATGGAACAACATTGCCCGTCCTTCCCACGGTCCTGGACACTGTTTGCCACTAGCAGTAGGATGTATTTTAATCACGAAAAAAATCTCTTTTAATTGGCCTATTGCTGAAGAATAAATAAATATTAATAATGTCTTCAAATGATTTTAAATATGCTTTTTCAAAATTTTGAATTAAAGTCACGATTTCCCTGCTGAAAATGAAATGTGTTAGATTTTCAAGTTAAAAAAATGGAGTATTTTTATTCTTGATGATTTATTGACATTAAAATGCGCGAAAATGGAGAACCCTGCTCAACTTCCAGTGTAGAAAATTATTGAATTTTAACAGCGAATTTTTTTGTATTGGTATCGATAACATTTCCTTTCCAAAATGGCGAATTTAACTTAAAAAAAAACGGACAATCAGAATTTTTAGGATTGTAACCGCTACTTTCTGACAATTTATAGGTTTTTACTTCGAACATACCCCTGTAGAAGTAGCATAACGTCAGAACTAGAGCCCGGTTGTTTGAACGCTGAATAACGTAATAATATTTTAATTTATTTTTCAAAAAGTGTTGATAAACAGTAGATATTTAATTTCTTGGTACAGACATGCCGATTTTATGCTATCCTTTTCTAATTGCATTATTTAAACGAGTATCATCGGTACGTCCTTCGAACATACCCCTCGGTACGTCAATTCTGAAAACAAAGTATGAATATATGGTTGCCTAAATTTTTATTATTGTTATTTTCAATATGTAAACAATCTAACAATATTTACCGATAAAAATAAGTTTTTAAATCCTCTTTTTGTTAATATTAATTGTAAACTTCGCATTTATAGTAATTTCTAACACTTAAAAACACCGAAAAAAGTCACGACAAGCAATTAAACTGAAAGACAAGATAAGTAAATATGTTTATGTCTGTCAAACATCAAAAAAGCGTCTCCCCCACCGACCATAAATAGCCTTCAGACAAATCCATTGTTGTTTATATCTAGAGTATGATCGAAGGGTTTTTATAATTTTAAATAATTTCTAATTGCAAAATAAATATTTGGGACTAAAATTTTTTGGCTTTTGTTAATTTTTTTCGGGGAAGAAGGAGGTGAAGAAATTTAGAATGAAAAATTGGACAAAACTGAGTTAAAAATGTTCAACTGTGAGTATTTTAAAAAAATAACTGTCCTTAATGTGCTTATGATTATGCAGCATTTCGACGAAGTAGATACAAATACAAATGCTACAAGTTTAGGATTATTCAATCAATTTTTCGAGGTTAGGAAATGTCGGCTTGTAATTATGCTACATAGCGACATGGTATGGACAAATAGAAGTAATTGACACTTGGATCCTACAAGTCGGTGAAGATTTGACTCGCACATATAGATTTTTGCCAAAATTTTTATTTTTACCTTTTTTATCGGCATGTTTTGAGGTTAGAAAACTCTGTTTTGTGATTATGCCACATAGCGACGAGGAATGGCCAAGTAGAATTGCTTTAATCTTATAGTTCAAATCGGACTAAATTTCTGCAGTTTAGTCGGAATGAAATGGATCAAATCGGTTAAAATTGAACTTCTAGGCAGATTTTTGTCCAGCAATCCATTTCTTGCTCACAGTACAATTCCCATTTTTGCATATTTTTTGTAAATTTGCATTTTATCAAAAAAATTGTTAAGTATGAAGTGCTCGATTGAAAAAAAAAATTGTTGAAAATGCAACATATGTAATTTTCTAGCAGGAAAATCTAAAAAAGCCAACTCAAAAACATTCGAAAACATTACTGAGGTATTTTTACTTCCGTTTATTGAATATAAATGTCAGGATTAAAAGACAATTTAAAAAATTAACGATCCTCGGCGTAAATGGGTTAAATAAAATTAAAGTAACATCTTAAAAATCAACTTCTTTGCTCATTGTATGGACCACATTAAACTTATAAACATGTCAAAAATATTGAAGTTATTTTTATAATCAAAATTAAAATTTAATAATATCTACAGGAACCCCAAATCCATTAAATATATCCTGTATCAATTTCGACAATCGGTACATATATTATTTAACGTTACAATTTCGGAAACATACCTTTGACCTACATATATAGACAAGTGAGTAATTTGAAATGAATGTGGTTAACAACATAAAATAATGAAACATTCGAATTGACTCTAGACTCAGGTGCAAATGGAATTTCGATGTTGTTTAATCAAACAATTAGATCAGTATTATAGTTAGGATATGTATATTTGAAAACTGACCCACTTAATGCAATAGCTGAAAGTTTGAATTAAAGCCTGAATTGAGTTTAATAGTGCAGGAATCCAGTGGGTTTTCATAACCGCTGAATATACATGGCTCCACTAAAGGTTTTTATATGTATTTGGGTCCCCTGATTACGAATATCGAGGGGAGATTCCCGAAAATTGTTTAGGTAATTTGTTCTAAATAAAAAAAAATGTTAAAATGTCAAATTTTTATTGTACCGTTTATTTTATATATTTGTTAAGCTATTGAATATTATCATATGTTTACATTTTGGGCTGTACACATTCCTCTTTTGCGCTGCTTTTTTGTTTATGTCTTGCACATATGTATGAAAGCATTATTTCTTCTGTGTATTTTTGAAATTTTAAATCAATGGATTAGTATTGTAGTACCACTGTTGTCACCAACACCGTATTAAGAATGGGCAAAAATAAGTATTTGTCGAAAGAGTTGTGACTTAGAGTTGTTAAGTTAAAAAGATAAGGTGTAAAGCAATGCAAGTAAAAAATGTAGGTTTAGATGAGAGTGTTGTTTCGAAAATTCTAAAGAAGTTTCGATTATTGGAGAATGTTAATAATCTGCCAAAGCCAGGTCGTCCTAGAAAAACTACCCCTATGTGGAAAGGTGCATTAAAAGAATTTCGATAACTGATCAAAATAGTGTAGAAATTCGCGAACTCTCCAAAAAAAATTGAAGACTTCAGTTTGCTCAGAGGCATTTAAATTCGACACCTCAAAATTGGAATACAGTGCTGTGGAGTGACAAAAGTAAATTTAAAGTATTTGATTCAGACGGAAGGTCATTTGTTCGAAGGCTTGTAGGAAAAAAATTGGATATTAAGTACCAGAAACCTACTGTGAAAGCACGGGGGTGGCAGTGATATAGTCTAGGGATGCTTTTCTAGGTCTTAGACGGGCCCAATAGAGAAAATAACTGGAAAAATCAATCAACTTATGTACCGCGACATATTGCAGGGCACTATATTGCTATATCCCGAAGAAGAAATGCCTCTCTTACGGAAATATCAACAAGATAATGACTCAGACACACAGACCATTTATTAAAAAAAATAGTTTTTAAAGAAAGAGTTGATTTATTGGAGTGACCTTCTCAATCGTCGGACCAAAATCTGATTGAGTACCTTTGGGAACACTTGGAGCGAAAAATTAGGGAAAGAATAATTCATAATGAAAATCATCTATAGAACGTTTGTCGATTCAATGCCAAGAAGATGTAGGGAAGTCATTATGACAAAGGACTTAATTCTGTGCCAAATGGCCAATAAGTGCTATAAAAAATATAAGGTTCAAAAGTTAAAAATGAGAAAATGGTTGGTTAAGTAGAGATAATATCGAAGAATGAAAAAAACTTAAGCTTAGTCAAGAATGAATATCAACGCAATTATTAACGGTAATACTTATGGGAAAACAGCGTACAAGCAAATTCTCGACTACAAGAGATGGAACTATGGGTACGTGCTGAAAAATTTTATACAGCCCTCCGGTTATTTAAAAATCACATTTAGAACAGAACTGTGGTATTTTTCTGCAGCAAAAAGTTTATTAACTTTAGAAATCAAGTATGACGCTCAATGCGTTGTATCCTATTAAAAAAAATAAATGGAAAGTATTTTAGGCGTTTTTCTGAGTAGAATAAAATGAAATGAAAAACATTTTTACTATCCATTTTTTTACAAGATATTTATTGACGTTTCAAGAATACAAATTAAAATCACAAAAAAAAATTAAAAAATTTAAGGAGTTACAAGATAGTGAAGGGCTTAAAAAAAGTTGCGTCATGGTCGACATGTTTTTAACCCTTGTAGTGTTCGGAAACAAAAAAATCCAAAATATTCTTAATTAGTAAACAGCTCGGACCATGGAAAGAGAAAAAATTTTTTTCACAAAATGACGACGATATGAAAAAAAAATGTCCAAAATCCCTGCTTCCAGATATTGAAAGATATATATATATATATATATATATATATATATATATATATATATATAAGAAGATTTTCACCAAATTCCAAGTAAACCGTTCTAGAAGAACTTGAGATGTCATGTCGACTAGGTCGAAAAAACAGTTTCAAGAAAAAGCGTTTAATGTTTAAGACAAAGTTTCGACAGCGTAACTCAGATAATGGTACCTAATACTCATATTTGTTTAATCGGCGATCCCTGATCCATACATTGGGCCATCTTCTACTTCAAAATTAATATTTTCTGAAGTTCTTTATCTAAATTAGTTGTTCTAGCTTCTTTAGTAGCAGCAGAAGGTCGCAGTTCAGTGTCATCAATTCAAACTTCGTTGCGTCTGACAGCAAATGTATTAGCTTCAGCACCATTAATGATGCCCATGAGTTCCATAATTTTCTTATCTTGAAAGCTATAATGGATTATGTGCATTAGTGCACAGTTATACTTCTCTTCATACATGGTGGCTCGTACGTTGTAATTGATGAAACGCTATTTATTTATAGCGGTAAAAAGCATGAAAACATTGCATTCTCTCATTTCGATTAACCCCAACTTGTATTTCTTGACTGCAACTTCTGAGCGTAGAATTTGAAAATATTCACTTAATCAAAAGTTATTAATTTTGAAAAGTGGCAAAAATGCTATTTTCCAAATGTTTAACGATTTTTAAGTGAAAAACTACACATCAGATGGAAAAATCACAAAAGACAATTTTTGCTTAGAATCAGCCTAGAACACGAAAATATTTAATCAAAAAACAATTTTTTAAATTATTAACACTTTTTTTTGTTGATAACAAAATATCTGACTATTTTTCGAGGATCCACTTTCGATATTCGTAATTAAGAATTAAAATACAAATGAAAAACTTTGATGGAGCCACGTTTTTTCATCTGTTACCGGAACCCACTGGGCTCTCCTGCTAATAAGCAACAATTATTAAAACTGAAAATTTTAATGGAGTTGGAGAACGCTAATGTTCAAATTAACTAAAATCCTTTCTGACAGAAGCAATTGTTAATAATTACAGTTGATTTGACGTGAACATTTCATATTATCTTCTTACCGTAATACGTTTTCGATGATTCAATTGAACATGGATATTCCATTTGTACCTGATTCAGACATTAACTCTAATACGCCATTGTTTTATAGATCTAAACAAATTAATTGAAATTGCAATAGCTCATTGGTGGTGTAAGCTTATAGTTGGGACATTAGCTTTGTGAAAATGACAATTGAAAATCAATATAGCAGATGTCCTGATCACTTTCATTAGGTGATTAAAATATTTTTTGTACAGGGTGTCTCTAAAAGGTCTGTTTGAAAAGCTAGTGCAAATTCCCAAGGCTAAAATATGAAGTTCTAGCCCTAATTGACTTAGTTCAAAAATTGATAGTTTCCGAAATACATGGTATCAAAGCTATAATTTTTTTAAAGTTTTGAAAAAATATAGCTCAATAATAGCTTGATTTACAAAAAATTTGGTACTTTGAGTTTTTTAGACTGAGAAATCAAGATCTGATTACAGTTTCGTTGTACATTGCACTTCATCTATATTCTTCATCACTTTTTGTGTCTCGGTATATTATATTTCTATTTAAAAATTCTTATTCCTTGACATCTTTTAGCCAAAAGAGTTATACCTAATAGCAGCCTTTTCTGAGAGAATCGATTCTAACCCAGGCGCGGATCCAAGGGGGGGGGGCGGTGGGCCCCCCCCCCCCAAGAGGTTTGAGTTTAGGAAAAAGGACCCGATTTTTCCTCTTATACTACAGTTTATTTAAGAACTAGAGAGAGTAATAAATCATTTTTTACCCTTTTTCTTTTCGCAAACTACCTGTGTTCTTTAGTCCAGTGTCTTTAGCAAAATCTGTTAGACATATATATTTTTCATAAGAATGGGTTAGAAATTTTGTAAACAAAAATACCGGTCTATAATAATGGACTAAAACGTAGCCTTATTCTCTCAAAAAATTCGAAGTTATTATTTAAATACTTACAAAATATCCATTATCAAAAATACATATATGAAAAAATAAATTCGTCCATATAATATTAAAATATTTTTGGGGCTATCGGTCATTTTATTATTAATTAAAAACATTTTTAGGGTATTTGACGTTTCAGTTTATTTATTTCTTAAACCATCTGTAGAATTACAAGTAAACACTAAAAAGGGATTCAAATGTAATTACTTTTTATATGTTTTAATTAAAATTAGAACTACTTATTTTTATTTCTATTGAACTGATATCTTAATTTAATTTACTTTATTATATGGAAATACGATAGCCCCAAAAAAAAATAAGATAAACATGTTAATTCTACATGCTTAAGAAAAAGACACAAATACAATAATAAAATAATTAAAAACTAATTGGAATTAAATATATATAAAATTAAAGAGTGGGACACACTAAAATAAAAATATATAAAAAAAATAAAAAAACATATAAACGACATAAAACAATAAAATACAACAAAAACAAAAATTCAAATAATAAATTGTGTTTACACTAGTAAACATTACGTACCTTATTATTAATCAAAGTCAGTGAAACTATCTTCGCTTAAATTAATTATAATTGGTTCCACTATCTCACCGATCATGAGATCGAGTTCTCACATTTTGTTTTATTCTTTTATTATATGGATTTTTCCCAATTTTCCGCAGTAACTTTATTCAAAAAAATCTATCAAAAGTTTAGTTAAATTACTAATTGTGTTATTTCTAGCAACTCTACCTTTTACTTGAAAGAGATATTTACTTCTCCAGCGGACAGTTTCCGGACGATTTATAGGAACAGATTTTCTATCTGGTTTTTCCCAGCAAAAATTAAGTTTTGTGAGCAATTTCCAGAGATCAGTTCTTTTAGTTTCAAGTAAATCGCGATCTTCATTGATTTGAGTTAGAATTTTGTAGAAGGTTGGGATCTGCTTCTCATAATAAAATGTATATACAACCCCTTTAATTGCAGTTTTCATCTCTTCTTCCAACGAGGTTTTTCGTCTGCCTGTGATTGAATGTGGCTTGGGAGTACTAGCAATTCCAGTCGTTTTTTCTCCTTCAGTATTCGGTACATAGTAGATTTTCCAACTCCTGTCATGTTGGAACACATCTCAACATTATTATCTCGATACTGATATCCTAAGGCATCATAAACATTCATCGTAATAAGTTTTTCGTTGAGGAAAAATTCCCTGGTTTAACGATTTTTTAATAAATTATAGAGGTGAAAGCCATATCTTTTGGGTATCTCACTAATCTCAAATAATATATAAAAACAAAGACAAACAAGATAAATCACTAAGAACAAACTGTAAGGTGTACTTTGCTCACTGACAGAAATTAAAGTAAACTATCAGAAATTTTATGTTGCAGTAAATTTATAAAATATATTTAAATCTAATGAAATATAATTAGATTTACGGCAGTTCTCAGTAACCTGCGGCACTGGAGCAGGTACGTTGGAGGTTTCGGTAACAGTTTTATTACTCTCTCTAGTTCTTGAGTAGAGTATAGGAATGTGTATGCTTGCGATCGCCCCCCCCCCCCCTCCCAAGAGCTTTGAGTTCAGGAAAATATAACCCATTCTGCCGTTTATATTAGGAATGAGTATGCTGCTTGCACCCCCCCCCCCCCTTGACAACTTTTTTTCTTGTCAAACTGTACTTTTGTGATATCACCGCCCCCCCCCCCCAAAGAGAGAGACTGGATCCGCCCCTGCTCTAACCCCCTAATTCACTAACATGGTTTAACTTTAAAACCGGTCTAGATTCACCGTGGAGAATTTAAACTGACAAGGGTAACAATACGTTAACCTAGTTTTGAATAATTAAAATACAATTGAAACTATATTATAAGAAAAACAAAACTGGTCATTCAGAAAATCAAATTTCCAAGGCAACTAGATCGGATCTAAGTCTTAAACCTTCTTAGTGAATCTGGCTATAAATGTTCTATTGCGTACTGAGACTCGTTGTAGTCCCCTTCACACTTTATTCAGACATAGAACTGGTCCAAAAAATTTGAAGCGTGTTTCCGGACAAACAGTGTCACAAGAATAAAAATTTATATTGCAGTTAGCTGATTAGTTCAAATTGAACTGCACTTTGCCATCATCTCTGCATCTATACATAAAGTGTTTACTGAATTTTGTATTTATGCCCACAACTCTTCTTCGGCTCTACATTATACCATTTGCTCAAAGTTCCCCATAAAAAGTAAATTATAGGCGTTATATCCAGTGAACGGGTGGCCAATTTGCAAGAACATCATTTTGAAAATTCTCATTCAAATGATTTCTAACATTTAATGTAAAGTATGGGGTGTACCATCGGGCATAAACCATCTATTTTGTTTAGTAGCCAGTGGAAGATCATTCAATAAATTTGACCAATTTACTATTCTAGATAACTCAAATCATTTAAACTAGATGATATGATGACGTGGCACATAATAAATCTGTCAGTAATTTCCGCTCATAAATAAATTCTATATTCATGTCGATAAAGCAAAACTTTATTGCTTTGCATGCAAAAAGCTTAAGTCATCCGAGATTATTTTTTTGATCTACCAAGAACACACACTTCTTCGCACCTTGCATCTGGTTTGAAAGTTCCAATCTTATGTTACGTCCGACTTAAAAAAACAAAATTTAATTTTTTATCCGGCTCGAAGGACCAAAATTATGTAGGAAAATACACTTTTTCACCTACATACACTTTTTCATAAGTCGCTTAATGCAAACTTAGTCTTGATGGCACTAAATTCTTGATGTGTTCTTGCGTACGTCAGCATAAACAAATTCATTATGTAAATTTGTCATATCCCTTCTTGTAGAACAAGATTCATCGATATTTTTTTTTTATGAAAACCTATATCCAATGCTTTGCGAATATTAATGAATCAACAAAAGCTTAGTTTCAATTCGAAGTGGTTAGGTATTAGCTCTTGTAATATCTGGAGGTGGAATGGATGCAACGGCTGTTCTGTTAAAGTTATATTTATTTTATTTTTGGAAACTCTAATTTCCAAACCTAAGTGTATGTTGTTTGGAGTTGAATATTCTTCAACTCGTTATAAAATTTTGTCCTTAACCTCCGGGAGTAAAAATACCGATTTATCAAAGACTCTTTTCAGCAATTAGTAGGTTGGCACGCGTCTGTTTGGAAATATTTCTCTGTATATTCTCACCGATTCTCGACGATTTTCTGGGCAATAATCGTACACTCATGTCAGTGATTTCTGCGTTAAAATTCAGCCACAGAGAAAAATTTTAGAATTAAATTATAGATTTTAAATTTAAACAATAAATGTTTGTCAGATTGAATCGTTTGATAATACTCTATTATTTTTTGTGATCGCTTCTTAGATTCCATCTTCTTGTTTTTTTTTATTTCTTTTATGTGATTTTTCTTATTAATTTCTTTAGCACTACATATTCGATGTTTTCTTTTAATTTTGTTATTCTACTTTCCTTCTCTTTTTAAACATTTTTTTTATCGTATATGACAGGACATTTACGATGTTGCTTTGTAGTGATTGTTTGGGTTGATTCTAATATTGCTGTTGTTAGATCTTCGCAGATTTAATTTCTATTATCATGTGAGTACTAATTGATACTTAATTGTACAGGAAATTGCAGGGTGAGATCCACACATTTAAAATAGAGTAAAACCATTTAATGTTAGCTCGAAAACTGTCAGACACAGATTAAGGAATGCAATCTATCAAAGTTCCAGTCTTAAATAATGAATATTTATTAAATACTCGACATTTGATTGTTGTCTATTACGATTCACAAAATACATGATTAAATATCATGAAAAACTGTTTTACTATTTTATGATTTAACACAACAATTAAAGGACAACAAACATTCATTAAACTTTATATTTTCCCTTTTTTATCGTGTTCCAATCGTGTCCAGTTCGTCAATCTAATCACTATTCATTTTAGGCATTACGTAGCCATATAGGGTAATTTCCTATTTTCCTCATTGACGCCACGATAGACAGATGCTGCAGCCATTTAGTCTCTGAAAATGAGTATTTAAAATTTTAATTTCCTTTTGCATTAGGTGCATATCTTTTATTTGTAAAATTTTAATGATTTTCTGCATGCATTTAATCATTCATTTATGCTGATAATTTTTAGAAACGTTTGAAATTGAGGTACATTTTATTATTTTTACATATTTCTGTACGGAACACTTAAATAATGTTCTCTCTAACAACGCAATTGCGCCACCTGCCCTGAAGAGAATTTATTCAGTAACTCCTATAATGAGGACAAAGTGCAAAAAGAAAATTCCTTGATGACGTCACGACCTAGAGTCATTATCCGTTCACTTAAATTTGCTAAAATCTCTTGAAAACCCCTATAACATCGTCTTGTCGATTATACTAAATTTCTAAATTGGAAGAGCTTGAAAATAACTGCTATTTTTGTAACGTGTTTATAATTGTTTTAAAGTAATAAATAATAAATATCTAAGATAATTCTGCAGCAGTATTTTCTTGAGAATATTGCTTCATACTGAGTTTTGTCAGAAAAGAAGAGGACAATATCAAACAGCTAGTACTTTTCTACGATTTTTCCAGTTATATTGTAGACAGTTGCACCGGAAACTCCTATTTTATGTTTTATTATTATTACATTTTGGAGGTGAAATAAAAAAATAAAGTTAATTATTTCTTGGAACAGCGAACGTTGCATCATATCTGCAGTATTCTTTGGTTTTCACATTGACTCCCAGTTTGCTAATCGCAGTTTTATATTATTGTGTATTCTCGTATCTAAGTCAAAATTCTCAGTATATTTCAAGTTAAAATAGTATTTTAAATTCTACTTAACATGCCGTGTAAGTAGTTTTTAACCGATTGTATTGAAAATTATCTAAAGAGTCCAACTCTGCAAGTGTTCCGTTTTCCAAAAAATAACGAATGCCGGTTTAATTGGTAAAAAGCAATTCATCGTGAAACTTTTGTTCCCAGTGATAAGTAAGTGTCATTTTACAAGAGAGTATATTATCTGGTAAATATAGCGGTAAAATCTTTTCTTTAAAATTTAATTTATCAAAATTTAACTGCTACTATTCGCTTAACTTTTTGAAATCACTCGAGGTTCTTAAGCTCATCGTACGACTCAGTTTGACTCTACTCTTTCTTATATGTGACTGCGGCGTTTTTATGTCCCTAGACGTTATTTTTGTTCTTTCATGCGCATTCAGAACAAGTCTTGATTCATCGAAGTAGAAGTTACCTGCTTGTTCGAGAATGTACTCTCATCGCTAGCGCGAATCCTCTTTATAGAGCTCACGAAGACCTCGGGTTTCGCAAACCACCGCTTGAAAAACTCTGATCCAAACAATTTACTGAGTGATCCAGCTCAAGAAGTTACACGTACTAGCGATAAATCGAGTTTAATTTGCTTTTTGAACTTGCAAATTTTCTTGAAGAAAAAAGCGTTTTTTTACACAAACCAATACTCTTTTATCAACTACAGCCATTCGTAATTCTGTTAATGTCTTCCTTAGTAGGTAACTGCTGTTATTGTAATGCTAGTCGGCCTGTATTTAACAAGAATATCTCCATGAGCTTCCCTGCTGAAAATTGCGTCTTTTGGAGATGGAGAAACATATTTTGTTTCTAGACCCCAGTGAAATACCTATGTCGGAACAGGGACCACCCTTGACCGAATTCTCGGTCGTGGTTTGTGTTTAGGTATTAGTATGTGAATGAGCCTTCGATCGAAGTTTGACCAAGGCTAGAACTTTGATGGCTGGTTTGATTGTATATAATATGTTGAAGATGTCCTGTAGACTGGCGCAATTGGTTCTGAATAATCCAAGGTCGATTTTGCTTGGAATGTGTTTAGGGGAATTGCGATTGATCATCAAGGTCGATGAGATTTTCTGCAATTCGTGATGTGGCGCATTCCGACAA